>JARHVA010006031.1:587500-1030545 GCA_037957365.1 Torreya grandis
TTTTATATCAAAATAGAATTTTAAAATGATAAAATAGAAAATGTTAGAAGCTTGGAGACCTTAATAATGGAAATAATCAAAGGATGAGGAAGATAAAGATGGATGACTATCAGAAAATCATATTCAAAACCTCCTTCACAAAATTTTAAATGGAAACTTAGAAAATGAATTTGAACCTTTTATTGCCTTCCTCAAGGGTTCTAGTGTTTCCTCTATCTATCCTAATTTTATGGCTGAGATGGACTACTCTATCCTCAAGGAGCTAAGAAAATATATTTTATACCATTTTTAGGTCTTGTGAAGAATTTAAGATCATTTTGTTAAGAACATTTAATAATGGTAAGTCAAATTGAAAATACTTTTAAGTTGTGATGCATTGGCCTAGTAGTTATCAGTGTGTTATTCCTTCCTTTAGCTCCAACATTTAACCTATTCACTTTCTACACAAATACATCACATGAGTTTGGACTCATGATCTCACCCCAGGTGTAGAGAGGTATAACTGAGTTATGTCAGGGTTAGTTGGAAATGACTCCATTTATGGTTGTGTGTACATATCTAGACACGTGTTTGGTTACCTAAGGGATTTTTTAACTCTATTATAAATAACATATTGAACACATATCCATATGGATGTAAGTTATAATAAAATTAGATTGTTTAGTTATTCATTTATCCAATAAGAATACCATGAGTAAGTATAGAAATAACATTTGACCACCATATATGTAGTGACCATAGTAATAAAAATAACTTATATTCATAACTCAATAATACAAGACCATAAAGGTTAAAAGGTGATCATATAAACTTAATCATACTAGTAACTAACTGTATCTCTCTTTCTTATAATCCTAGCAATAATCTAGCATCGTCTCTCTAACTAGTGGATCTCTACGTAGTCTAACAACACTATATTACCTCTTTGTGATCATTATTCCCTCCTTAGGCATATATTATATATAATAATCCAACCAACCTTGTGTATCTTTTAAAACCACACCTATTTTTGAATCTCATCATCTACATGATAGTTATTATGATGCTCTACTCAATGTTAGCTACCTTACCACTTGTCATTATTTCTTGATTGTCTATTAAAACTAGTTCTCAGTCATAATTTCTAATATTATCCCTTATGATTTTCATTATGGATTTTGATTACATGGTGTCTTGTGTGTCTTAGTTCTACTAAATTATCATTTGTACATTGGTTTTGTCAGCTAGTGATGTAATTAGCTGGAAACCTTTGTTTGGCATGTGAGCTTAGGATGGCTTGATGTACACACACCATGTCTAGCTTATTTATGCTACTGGTGTTGGTCTTTACAAATACTAGTGTGTGAAAAAGTACTTATTTATGGGTAAATCTGAGGTTAACTTCACCCCACACTAACTTGGTTGTTTATCCTTAAGAAACTTACTCATCCTTCCTTCTATACAACCAATCTTAGTTAAAAGTTTAGACATTAGAGATTTAAAGAATCAAATAATACATGAGGTTAAGGAATCCAAAGAGTGAAACCCTAAGTTATTGAAACAAATACTTTTGATGCATCCTTCATCAAGTCTTCTTCAAAACCTATCCTACATATAAAGTATGAGTTGAATGGTCTCCACAATAGCTATTATTTTAGCACCTAGTCCCTTTAAAACTAGAGGTTGATATAGGAATGGTTGTGTCTACCATTTTAGCTTGTTCAGTTTCTCAATAGTTTATGTTACACTCTCTTATAGGAAGTTTTCCTTATCCTTGGTCTTCATTTGGAGCTCTAAGTAGAATTATTCTATATCTTCACTCTTTGTACCTATTATGTGAACTAGTTCATCCACCTCTTGAAATAGCTTTGTGTCCTCTTTATTTTTTTCTTATAGACTAGGGAGGTTAGCACCTTATGGTCATCCTCCTCTTTGGAAAAATGTGCATTGATTATTGTTACTTGATAGATAAGTTTACAAACACATGTTCCATTATAGTCATGTTATACACTATCAAGGTATCACATTTATAAGTTCATCCTTACTGGCCTTGACTTGTCTCTCATCTATGGCATGACTAACATATCCTTTCTTTCTCTATCCTTATCATGTTTTTCATTTTTTTACCTACTCTAAATTCTTAGAACTAGTAGGAGCCTCTCCCATCCTCACACATGGTGATTCTACCACCACTTCCTATCGAATAATGTGGTATGACACTTTAGACCATGTGTTCCAAATAGTTCAATGGGCCAAGATGAAGCTCATCCTCCTAGTTATATTTTGATGTCATAACTAACCTAAAACCATATGGTTCACCCTCAAATTCTCTACTTGACATAATCCTTGAATTTTGATTGTTATACCCTTACACCTAAAGTGGTGTTGTTTGAATTGGCTTTGATCTTCACAAAGATTCAATGGTAGTTAGTTGCCTCTATAACCTAAATCTTATCAAATTCTTCCTTCTTACTTACTAAATGCCTCAAAATCAAGTGTCCTTAAGTCACAAACCCTTATAAATATTGATTCTACTTATTGAATGGGGTTTTTCAATCATCTTGGTCTCAAATGCGTAGATAACTTTGTCACTCTAGTTCTCTCATGATCTTAGGGTTACTTAGGTATCCCAAATGAAAAGTGAGGAATCAACATGCCTTTGTCCCTTTTTATCCTCCTTAGTGTTTTTCCCAAGGTCTAATTTTAATGTGCTAGCTACCCATGCAATGGCCTTCTTAATTCCCACACTTAATCATTTCATGATAACATATTTCTATTAATAACTAGTGTGTGCTATTTTTTCACCATGATGATTTCAAATTTTGAATTTTCTAAGTGATTTTATCCTACTATGTACACTCTTTTAATTCTACATTCTTGGGTGTTATGCTTCCCTCTTTCTTTCTAACTTTCTTTCCATGCAATTTCACGTGCTAACTCACATAAATCTACACCTCCTCTTGTAACTCCTTCAATTTATATGTCATGTTCATCCATACCTTCCAAATTGTAATACTTTTGCATGAAACCCACCCCACACTAAATTATGTGTTTGGTCCTATAGCACAGCAATTCTTTTTCCCAAGGGTTTTTCAAAGGGGTGAGCATGTTCAAGAGGTGTGATAAAAAACTACCTCAAATGCATAAAAATCTTCAGATATATTATTAAAATAACTACAAAGGTAGAAATAAATATCTAAGATTCTTATCATTGTGCACCCTTCAAGTTGTTTCAGATTATCAAACTAATCTTCATAGAGATATTTTAAAAAATCCATGTGACAACACTTACTAGAAAACTTAAACATCTGGCATAAGGCTTCCAAAATAAGTCCCTCACTCGACTCACCCAACTGGACTTATGAGGTTTGCATGTATTATTACACTGATAGGTGCAAAACTAGTGTGTGCAAGAGCTAATATAATATACCCTAGTCTAGAAATAAAAATAAATATAAAAAGTAAATGACATATGCCTTTTTATAAATTTTATCAATAAAACTTAAGTGTGATATGGCTTGACATAATTTACATTGAAATTCCTAAGCAGCATTTCACCATCTAACATGTGCATTTTACATGTTCTAGTCTTTAAAATTTTGTGCATGATATAGGGCCTGAACTATCAAATTTGAATCTTTATTAGGTGTTTTGGATATTTAGAATCATATAGATTAAAAAGGGTGACCTAGATAAGTATCTTTTTCTTGATATGATTATCATGCTAAGTCATCTATCTAGCCTTTTATATAGTCTAACTCTATCAAGTAATGGCATGGCATTCATCTCGTTTCATCAAGTCTTCCAGTTGTGCATCTATGGACTTAGTGTCATCAAACTGACCAAATAAGGTAATGCATAAGTAATTCACTAATAATGGGTAGGATATCTTTATTTCAAAACACCAATTGAAATGGTGTAGACTTATTTAGGTGCTTGTACATAGTCTAGTAGGCCCACAAGACCACTAAGACTTGATCATCCCAATCCTTGCACCATACATCATATATCTTAGTGAGGTAATTTCCTAAAATATTTTTGAAAGCCTTTATAGTCCCATTTTATTGTGGATGGTATATTTTTTCCATATGGTGTGTGATCATGAATTCAAAAAGTAAAATATGTGTTGTTTCATTATTTAAATGGGCTCACTAGTCCCTAGTTAGAATGAGAGGGTATCCATACTAACTGATGATGTTTTACTAATTAAAATGAATATATATAGACTTAATACATTTTTTTAAGGGCATAGTTTTAGCCCATATAGTGAAGTGTCATATTTTATTAATGATGTAGTACACATCAATCCTTCGTGTAGCTAGAGCAATAGGGCTCAAAAAATTTATGCCCCACTTTTCAAAATTTGCTTGTGTGAGTGTAGAGACTAGGGGAATCTCATCCATATGATTATTTTTCTTAGTATTTTGGCACAAATCACACTTTTATGCATTATCTTTTTCACATTTAACTAGGGTAGGCCACAAAAGACAAGATAGTAAAATTTTATGGGTAGTGGCATTGCTAGTGTAATTTCCACTAGTTATTAATAAAATTAATAGAATATAAAATATATATGCAATATAAATTTAATCTAGATGAATAAATTATGGAAGATATTACATATAATTGACATAGAACATAATAATTTAAAGTGGGAAAACCTTCAAGAGGTAAAAAACCCATAAAGATGATATTCAATAATTGAGAAACTTTGCACCCCAATAAATCCTTTGCTTCTCACTTCTTCACATAAGCCTTCATAGAACCTTTGTAAATATTTTCCACATTCAAATATTAAATTCATCAAGTGTACTTTCATAAATAATACAATAGGTGTAAGACCCTATTTATAATAAATTGTGAGGGAAGGTGACTGTTGTAACCAATAGGTCCATCCTTCTGGAGAATCATTTAAATTAATTGGTTAATAATAAATCATAATATTTTATTATTTATTTAAATGAAATTTTCACCTTATGTTTAATAATTAATAAATTATTATTATTTAATAATAAACCAAAGTATACTAATTTTCTAAATTATCCCACATAGACATTAAATGTTCTAATAGTCCCTTTTAATGCTACATGGAGATAAATGGCATAGTCACCTTAATAAATGAGTTATAACATGTACACAATTGAAGGATTTAAAAACCTTCATCATTCCAAACATATTATTTTTAAATAAAATTAATTATTTTCTATAAACTACTATAAATTAAGTCTAGACTAGCATGATCATAAGACTACATCTCACAATTTTTCATGAATAATCATGTAAGCATATTTGGAGCCTTTTATAACATAAAGAACTCAATTAAAAAATATGATTTTATGTATTTGGATTAAAAAGTAAAACTTTTACATAAAATTTACTTAAATCACATAACTTCCACACAAATTTTATAATTCTTTATAATAAGAAGTGTAGAGAAGAAGGAACATGTCCCTATTAGGAAGTGGCATTGTCATGCACATTCCCCCTCAATGGAAACTTTGAGATGCCTAACATTACATGAAATTGATAAAATTTGGTCAAACCAAGTGGTTTTGTGAATATATCTATTACTTATTCATTTGTAAGATAGAATTTTAGATTAATATCATCATTGAGGACTTTCTCTCAGATAAAATGCACATGAACTTCAATATATTTAGTTTTTGGTGTTGTACTAGATTTTTTTTCATAGGTATACAACTTTGATTATGACAATGAATGATGATACTTTAAAAAATAACCAATTGATGTTATCTCAACAACTTTTATATCTACATGGCTTCTTTGGTATCTTTCATACCACTTTTGTACTCTATTTCAGTAGAAGAGATAGAGATAGTAGGTTTTTTTTTGTTGCTCCAAGTGATAGCACCTACACCAAACTTAAACACATATCCAAAAGTATATTTATGATCTATAGTATCACCAACATGGTTATTATCACAATATTCTTATAATTTAGCATTATCAATAGAAAAATAAGATAAACTAAAATTAATTTTTCTTTTGATATAACGAATAATTTGTCTAGATAATTTCCAATAATCTAAATATGGATCCTGCATAAACATATAAGTAACACTAATAGCATATGAAATATCTGGCCTAGTAATGGTTAGATAAATCAAACTACTAACAATTTGTCTATATAAATTAGGATTAGCTTTTTCACATATAAGTTTAGGATCAATTTTAATACTAACTTTAATAGGAGTAGAAGTAGATTTACAATCAAGCATGTTAAACTTAATAAGAAGATTATGTGCGTACTAAGATTATGATATAATAATTGAATTTTTATCTTGAAATATAATTATTTTTAAAAATGATATAGAATGCTTAAATCAGACATCTTAAATATTTAACTTAGTGTATCCTTATATTTATGAATTAAACTAGATAGATTGCCAGTAATTAACAAATCATGAATTTATAATATAATTAAAATTAAATGACAATTTTCAAATTTAACCAAGATATCATTATCTAAATAGCAGTTAGCAAAACCTGATTCTTTGAAAAAATAATTTTAGAATACCAAGCTCAAGGATCTTGTTTTGAACCATACAAAGATTTTTTTAGCTTGCACACAAAATGTTCTCTATTAGGATCAGTGAAACTTTAAGGCTGAGTCATGTAAATTTCTTCTTTTAAATCACCATTTAGAAATGGATTATTGTCATCCATTTGGTGGGTAACCCAACTATTTTGGGCTACAAGAGCAATAAAAAGTCTAACAATACTCATTTTTTATATATGAACAAAGGTTTCAACATAGCCAATTTTAGGTTTTTGAGTAAATCTGTGATTAACTAATCTTTAAACTTATGAATTTTATCAATTTATTTATATTTAATTTTATAAAGCCACCTACAACTGATAATGTCCTTTTGATAGAGGAAGAATAATATCTCGAGTCTAATTTTTAATTAAATAATTATATTCATATTTCATAGCAACATTTCATCTATTATCTTTAGTGAATTCCTCAAATAATTGATGTTTACATTCATACATAGTCATTAATACAAGATAATAATGTTGATGTCTAGTTAATTTATTATGATTGTCAATATTAGAAGATTAAATTAAGGATTCTAACCATTTAATGTTTTTAAGTTTAACATAAAAATCAAGGCGTTCCTCAAAATTTAAGTTATCCAAAACTAGATCAACTTCTTTCAGGGCATCTATTTCATCACTAGGAGAAACATGAGAGTCAGGTCCATCAATAGAAAAACATTGAGGAGGATCTATAAAGGGCTCACAAAAAGATGTTTTAGAATAAGAACATTTTTATTCTTAATGACATGACATTTAGAAGGATAATACACTCTTAAACCTTTTTTTATCTCCAAAACCTATAAAAATGCAAGAATAAAAAGTGCGATCGAGTTTTCTTCTTTTAAATTTATGAATAAAAATATAAATAAAACTCCCAAAGGTCCTAAGATGAATCTCATTAGGTTTATTTTTATTTCACATTTCTAAAGGGGTAGAAAGATTCAAGGCTTTGGTAGAGACTCTATTTAGAATATGCACAGTAGTATTCATGGCTTTAGCACATAAAAATTTAGGAACATTTATGGATTGTAATATTGTGTTAGCCATTTTTATGGTGTAGTTTTATCTTTTAGCAATACCATTTTGTTGAGTGGAATAAGTATTTCTTAGTTATATTTGAATATAAAAATTAATACACAAAGAATCAAACTCTTTACTAACATATTCACCACCATTATCAGTTCTTAATCTCTTAATAAAAAAACTAGATGTATTTTCAACATTAGCTTTAAATTTTTTGAATTTAGACAACACATTAGATTTATTTTTAATTAAAAAAATTAGATCATTCTAGTGTAATCATCAATAAAATTAATAGTATACAAAGAACCATTAAAAGATACAAATTCAATAGGTCTTACATCATTATGAATCAATTTTATAAGATGTGAAGAATTTGCATCATGATTCTTGTGAAAGGGGTTAGTATGTTACTTACCATATAAGTAACCCTTACAAATTTCATGATGAGAGGGGATATAAGGAAGTAAAAAAACAATATTATTTGTAAATATATCATGTAAACTTCTAAAATTAATATGTTCTAATCTTTCATGTCATAATTGAAATTTATTCTTATTATGCGGTGAAAGAAAACATGTAAAAAAAGGAGAAAAGATTCATAAACCATTATTTTGAACATATTCAACAATCAAGGAACAATATTAATTTTTAATGAACTAGTTACAATGAAATTATCATTTATAAGTTGAGAATAAGATAATAAATTCTTTTTAAGTTTAAATACATAGAAAACATCATTTATAGTAACATTTGAAATCTTTTTTTTTAATTTTTAATTCTTCTAAAAAATAATTATCTTCTAAGTAAATTCTTTCAGATATATTTCTAGAATCAAACATAATATTAGATAAACAAGTCATATGGTGTAATGTACTACTATCAAAAATCCACTCATTTTCATTTGAGGTAAATAAAGCAGCATTTAAAGTAATAACATTTAGATCTTGATTGTCATTCTGATTAGGGTTTTGATTAATCTATTTTTTATTAGATTTATTCTCTTTTGTTATGTTTAAAAGTTAGATTTTTATCTCTACCTTTTTTTTATAACATGTTTCCCTTCTATGATCAAATTTACCACACAAATTATAATTTTCATTAAATGTAAGTGTATAATTTTTCTTATCAAATTTATTATTTTTATATTTATCTTTAGTAGAATTAGGGTTATATTTTTAATTTTTAGTGTTATCATAAATATTATTTAAAGTAAGAAGTGTCTAAGTGGTATTCTCTTTACAATCAAAATTGGTCAGAATTTTCTCTTCTTGAATTAAGAGAGCAGACAAAGTGATAAGATCAGGGATATTGCTCAGTTTGATACTTAGAATTCAAAATTAAAATAAAATTTCTAAATTTTTTATGAATATTTAATTTAATGATAAAATAAATCAATTAATCCTAAATCAAATTATAATTATATTCATCTAACTTAGTTTTAATGTTTTTGATTTTTGTACGAAAATTCATAATTTTCTCATCAAATTTCATGTGTAGTTAGCAATTAAAGTATTAACTTAATAATCTTTGAGAAATGAATGCCCTCGTGCATGGATTCAAAGAGTTTCTAAAAATCACTAGGAGACTCCTAATTACTAATATGGAGAATAAATTCATCCTTAACACTCTACAAAATAATGAGCATAGCTTCTTACGATTTATGTTAAAATGCATTGGTAAGTTCAAGGGTCACATGTCATCTAGAAGTAGATTTTTCAATCTCAATGACAACATTCCATAACCTATAGGCCAAAAATTTCATTTTAACATGAATTTTCTATATATTATAGTTATTTCCATTAAGCATTTGAGATTTATCTAAGTAAAAATGAGGTGAAACCGTAGCTTTCATTTAAACAAAATAGTAAACAAATGCTTAAAAAGAAACTATTAATTTTTAATTTTTGAATTATTTTCAAAATAAATTTAATTACATATTCAACTATACTTAATTACACAATTTATATGACAAATAATTTAAAAACTTGAATTAAAGTTGCACTAATATATGTGTCAAAAGAGTCGCACTCAAAATGACCACATAAATACTATTATTAAAACGGTGTAAAAACCTCAATAAAAGGATTAAAAATAAAAAACATACAACTCTAATACATTTGGATCATGCCAAAACCTCTATATCTATTGGTTACATGACTATGTTTGTCAAATATTATTCACTAGGTCGAAAGCTGAAGAACTAGATGATAGGTCAGGGGTTTAGCAAAGTTGGCACATGAATTAAAAAATGGATTTAAAATTAAAATAAATTTGAAAAAAAAAGTTGACCAAGTCAAAAAATATTAAATTAGTGGGTTTTGAACTTAATACCTCCTTAATTTTAATATCTAACAAAACAATAGACCACCAACTCTTCTAGGAAATGTTTCAAAATAATACATACACTAATCTATATTTAGACATTTTTTATGATTTTTTTTAAATATATTATGTTCATGTAGATAACATAAGTGAAAAAATTTTAAAAAATAACTTTTTAGTAAAAATAATTTCCAAGGTGGGACCAAGGTTTGAAAAAAAGAAATTAATAAATAGTTTATTTTTTAAATACTTTTTCAAAACTATATGAGGTTAAAAACATACATGTAGCTTCAAGACTCCCCTATAGAATTTAAATATCTCATATATCCTTATAAAAGTCTCATATTTGCTTAAAATTTAGCAACCCTCTTACTTTTGTTTAATAAACATAATTAGACCCTCAAAATGGAATTTTTGATGAAGAATTCAACATTTTGAATTGCCCAAGTTGAAGTATGGCACCCCTGTAAATTCTTGGGAGAGCTCTATCGATGAAACTATGTATCAAAAGTGCTCTTAGTGTTTAAGAACACTTCTCATTTTATAATTTTAGTAATTCATGACATGAGTAGTAGGTTTCTGGTAATCTAGATACATGTGGTGAAATAGAGGTAGAGTAAATCAAACTATTCTATAAATTTATATTGATTGGTGCTTGGGATCCATTGTGGTCCTTGTGAATTTTAAAGTACCTATGTTGATCTTAGTGAATTATGACCAAATTTATATACTAAAGACTAATCTAGATGAATATTTTTAATGAAATCTAAACTAAGGTGATTTGGGTTAAAAAAAGAAATATAGACGGGTAGGGTAGAAAGAGAATATGGGATTGTTGATCCTCAACTTAAACATTATGACAAAGTTTTAATTATAACTAAACATGCATTTAGCCAGTATATAATACAAAATAGCATAATTTCATATCTCACTATAACTAGGCAAACTTCTAAAGATAATATGAAGAAATACAAGTAATAACTTAATTTACTTTAAATAATTGTAACTACATTTAAATAGCTTTTGCACATCTTAATACAGAACAAATGAAAAAAAACAAATTCAAGATCATTTAACTAATATAGCATAAGTACAAATTAGCAACCCTGTATCAAAGATATAAATTTATAATTCTTAGAAACCATTCAAATTCAAAACTCAAAATAAGAAATTGAGAGAGAAACCATAGGAAAATTGATACAAACAAATCTAGACAAACTTTTCACTATTCCTTTCTTTTATTAATTGCTCAAAGTATACAAGTTTTGGTTCAAAACTCTCTCTTCTTACAAAATGGTAATATTACCTTTTATAGAAGGCTCGATTAGTATATTGGTTAGTCATAAGATTACACATGTATAAATATAATTAAAGTTGTCCTTTACAATTCTAAAATACACTTATCTTTCCAAAACAGACTGACTTATAAGTAAATATGCTAACAAACTAGCATATGCCTTTAAAAAAGAGTATTCCATGTTCAAATATTATAATGTTTTTACATAAAATGGAATATTAATTAAATGGTGGGCCCATTTTTTAAGAAATCCCTTGTTTCTCTTGGAGAACCTTCATATCTCTCTAATGTTGCTCGTTGACAAGCTCTAAATTAATAGTTAGTTTTACGAGACAAGCATCCTCTTGATCAGCCAAGTCATTAAAGTCCATATCATTTATTTCCATGACATCCTTAATCCTCTTAGCTTATGTAATCTTTTCTTTAATAGTGAATATCATGCCCAAGATTCTACTATTATCACTTCCAAACTAGCCTTGGCTTTTGCTTCTCACTTTCTGCATCACCAAAGTGACTCTATTCTTGTATTATTCATCATTAATGATCTCTAGGGCACTATAATTTTTAGGATTGGCTAACATGGTGCCAAGGAGTTACCTAGCTCTAGATATTATCTCCTCATCATCCTTTTGGAGTATATCCAAGCCTTTTGACCAAACATTTAAACTCTAGATCTTATCAACCACTATCCCCAATATTGCATTCAAGTGGGCTAAGCTAATGGTTTTGAGTCCAGGAATCTTACCCTTAATTATTATGTTGATAAGATCTCTTATTTTATCATCAAAATCCTACCAATGCACCATCAATCCTTTGGCTATTTAATTCTTCTAGGTCAATGCATCCTACCACAACTTCAATGACTTCAAGGAGTCAAACATATCAAAGAAGGATGCCTCAAACATCTTTATTATTGCATTAGGAACTAATAGGATAGCTTAAGTCTCTAGATTTTCCTTTTCTTTCTATAGGTTATGTATCCTTTGCTTCATGCCCTTAAATCCTACTTTGATTTGAGCTAAATGAGCATTAGCTATGCTTTTTATGTCTTCCTCATGAATGGGATGTTTACCAAGTTGTTGTCCTCAAACTAGAGTTAAGCCTACAAATGGCTCAATGTTTTGAAAGGTGAATTCTTCACCTCTAACCATGGATTTCTTGGTGGTTAATCTATCCAAATATAATGTTTATGGATTTAATTGTATACTAGTTGATGATTGTGTGACCTTAGGAGGCTCAAGTGTCTCCACTTGTGTACTTCTTAAAGCACCTAGAGTCTATTTTTGTGCCACTTGATCTTTCTATGGAAACTATTTTTATTTGTTCTTCCTCCTTCATCAGATCCAATATCCATGGCTTGATTTTATCATTAACATCAATTTTGATTATTTGGGTCAAGGCCCAATAATAGGACAAAGTGGGAATCTTTGCATTTTCCCATAGACAAACCATTTAGGGATAATGGGTCCATGAATGGGGTATTCCTCACTAAACAAGTTGACCTCACTCATAGGGTGGGTGAAGGTTAACTTGGGATTCTTCCTCCCAATCGGTACCAATGCTAATTTTTCTTTTCTCTTATTTTAGGGTGCTATGAGAACCAATTCCAAATTAACTTCTTTTGTCGTATCCTACTCTGTTTCCTAACCCTGGGCTTAGGGTTCTTCAATTTGTTCCTCTTCATCTTCTAACCTATATGCTTCAACTATCACTCTAAGTGTATCCTCCATTGTTTCATTAGGTTCCAATGCAACCATATACATAAACTCTATGGGACACTCCAGTCTATTACGAGGGGCAAAAGATGATCCTTCCTCAAGTCTCTCTTCCAACTTTTCATTTATATATCCTTGTGTTATTTATGCCTAGGGATGTTTCATGATAACTTGTATATATTACAGAGGGTGACTTGAGGATGGTATAGGTAAAAAATGATATTTCATGGGTGTTATTTTCCAAATATCACTAGGTGGCTTGTCATCTCCCCTAGCCAACCTAGGCTCCAACTTATTGGTGTGCCTTTTTAATCTATCTATACCTCTGGGAAACTAGAGGCCCTAATTTAAAATGGGTCACAAACACTAGGTTGATGCTCATATACCTTACTTATGGTCTTTATCTTTAGATGTTTGGTGATCACCCCATTAGGGTCACATTGTCTCATATCATATTTCTGAAGTGTGAAAGAGTCCTTGTGTCTGGAAATGACATTTACATGATCCTAGTTTTGTAAAACAATTCAATTGATTGTTAATGGAAAGGAATGGGGAAGGCCTTTCCTTTTTTCCTTGAAATATCCATCTATATTGTGAAGAATTTGGTAAGCCACTTCTTGTTCTACAAGCTTGGTTGGCACAAAGATGGGTAACCTAAAGGGCTATGTCAAATTCCCTTAAATCCTTATCACTATGCAATCAAGGTAGAATCATATGTCCCCTATCAAATCTACATATTTCTTAATCAATGCAATGACCCTGCTCATGGGAATTCCTATTATGGCTTCCATTAGGGCTGGATAAACATAATCAAAGATGAACTCTATGTTGTGTCTATATTTGAATATGTAGAGTTGGGAATAATGATGGGAGACAGTAGGTCTCCCATCAGGTGACTAATTCTTGATGTTTGGGATATTTGTGTAGGTCAAAAGGAAATCAAGTAAATAGGACATCATGTAAAATTTCTTTTTTGTTTTCTTCTTGATGGTTATGAATTGGGATTTCAAATGTATATTGATCATCTAACCCAATGGGGGAGTCAATCCTTTCTCAACCATAAAGTAAACATATGATACCCATATTTCTTCAATATGATTGGTGGAGGGGGTTCCACATAACCTATTAAGAAAGATCATTATTATCTTAATTCCCTCCCTAAACTGATAATTATAATTTTACCTATGGGATCTTGGATAACTTGGTTCCTAGTGAGCAGCCATGGGGCAAGGATTGTGTTTAGATTATGCTCCCTAGTCCACTTTTCAATGGTTGGAAAGTCTATTTTGGGTTTACATAATTTATAATATCTCACAAAATCTAAGGGGAAAATGTATACTATTTATTTAAAGCTACGCTCATGCACAATCCTATCATTCTTAATTTTACAATCCTTGAAAAGAGGAAAAAGTACATCAATGTAGTGAAGTACCTCAAGCTTGGTGGTAGTGGTGTAGGATAGCCATCTGAATGGAAACCAGGTCATTATATCTCCTCAAGATGGTTGCATTCCTCTATTCCTCCCTAGTCAAAGCTTGCATCTCTTCGATGGTCCAAAAGAGTTTAGACTAGTTCCTATTCCCATTGTTCAAAACTATAGTGTCCAAGTCTACATCTTTGAAAACCCTCCCCTCATTATCTCATGTCAAGTATAGCTCAGTCTCATCCCTTTTCTATTTTATATGAACTACCATAGCTATGGAAGTTTCAACTACTTACCAAATGAATTGTAAGTAGTCTCTGAATTAACTTGTTCTTGTTTATATCATAACTGAGCTCTTCTTAGTTTAATTATGATCAATCCAAGCTTAAACTAGGGATTTTATGGATGTTAAGGATTTTTTGAAGATTTAATGGTGATGGCAATCCAAAAATAGGCTCATTTATGTCTCAAATTTGAATGAGACCTAGGCCTTTATACCTTTGCCTTTTAGAGCATAGAAAATATCCAATTTTGTTGTTTTATGCTTGTGTGGCATCTAAATGGCATCCATTTGACAACTTTCATAGCATTTTTCATAAATGCCTTGAGGGACTAGCCATTATCTTTTGAAAATATAACCTTTTCCTTCATACTATTATATTTTTGTTTATTGATTAGGGTAAACCTTTGATCATGATCACAAGGCTTGAGAATCATTAGTTGCTTTATGTCGAGCTTCATAGTTGTCCCACTTAGTGACTTTATGAGCCTTTTGGGACTTGAATTTTATGTAGTGAACATGTTCTCACTACATGTTAAACCCATAGGCCTTTGGGGTTTGTTTCAAAGTCTTTGGAAGCTATGCTCCATCTGATCATCCTTTCATGAGCAAGTGTGGACCGTTGATCTTAATCTGAATGAATAAATATGATTGGTCTAATGGATCAAATAATTTAGACTCATCAGGTCTTTTCACTCCATCCAATCAATCTTCATGATTAAATGTGGGTTGTTGATCCTAAAAAAGGGTGAGGACTTTAATCAGCATCATGATAAAGGAAGGGACTTAGACTTAAATACTTTAGGCTAAGGTTTATTTCATGGTTAATAGACATGTTATAAACTTTATGCTAAATTATTTTAGCCTAAGTTTTTGGAATATATATAAATGGGACCTAGGATAAATGTCTTAAGTTAAGTTTTATGTTGTGTTAATAAACACAACATATCCTTTAGGATAAGATATTTATGTTATGTTCTTAAAGCATGTCTGAAATGGGCCAAATAATAAAAGAACTAACTGTTAGGTTTTGACCTAGGATTTCATCATGTTAATAAACATGTTGAAACCTTAGGTTAAAAGCATTTAAGCTAATTATTATGCAATAAGGATCTTTTAAAATAAGATTTAATATAAGTCTCTATCCTAAGGTTTATTGTGTTCAAATAAACATAATTGGAACCTTAGGAAATAGACTTAGATTAGAACTATGTCTGTAAATAATTAGATTATGAGGCCATTTTATCATTGGAAATTCAAAGATCCCAAATGTTTGAACATATTTCAAGGGGTTTAATTGATATGCAATTAAATCCATAAGGTTTTAGAAACATTTTTGGAGTATATGTCTATGTCTAAGTGGAATGATTTACTAACTTAAATTTGATGGTCTCACAGACATCAATGATGGCCTTGTGGATGTCAAATGATATTAATGATAATGTCAAATTCAAGTTAGTGTATCATTAGGTTTCATGGGATTAAAGTTGATATCCCCATAGACTTCAATGATAGCCTCATAGATGTCAAATGATAGTCATGGGAACATTAATTTTAAGCTCATGAAACTCTTTTGGTCCATAGACCTTGCATTTGATACACTCTATTCGATCAATCTCCATGATTAAGCATAGACCATTGATCATAATCCAAGTAGATGAATGTCATTGGTTCAATTTAATGTATAGGACCCTTTATTACCAATCTCTAAATATAAGAGTGCCACATGGGAACTCTACAAGGCTTCCTCAGCTTTTGAATTTTTAGTGTTGCATTCACTCTATCTGATCAATATGTGTAAGTAGCTGAAGACCATCTAATCAAGATCTAGATACTTATACTTATCATAAGTTTTATCATAAGGTTTCATTGTATTAATAAATAAAACAAGACTATAGGGTAAAAATTATCTAAATTTATATTTGATAGAGAGGGCCTTTAAACTTCAATGATGACTTCATGCCCTTAGATCCTTGATCTCACTTAAGCATGGATCGTTGATCTTGATCTAGGTGCTTACACTTGATTGGTTTAATGGGTCAAAGCTTTAAGTTCATCAAGCTTTATTCACTCTGCCAGATCATTTCTCATGATGAAGTGTGGACCATCAGATCTACAAATAAAGTAGGGGCTTAAATTAAGACCTAGGTAAATAACAAATTAGGCTAAAGCTTTAAGACTAAGGTCCTGTTCCTGTTGATAAATATAAACAGGGGCTTAGGGTTAGGACTTTAGGCCAATTTTATAATAAAGGGGACCATTCTAAAATAAAAGGACC
Organism: Torreya grandis; assembly: GCA_037957365.1. Taxonomy (NCBI): domain Eukaryota; kingdom Viridiplantae; phylum Streptophyta; class Pinopsida; order Cupressales; family Taxaceae; genus Torreya; species Torreya grandis. The sequence goes on from JARHVA010006031.1 coordinate 604,382, forward strand.
TTACTAACATAAACATTAGACCACATTAGAAATATGAGGAAAAAAGGGGGAAAATAAAAGGGACCAAGTAGGATTTTTAGGTTAAGGTTTGGTCATGTTAAGAAACACGACCAAGCCTTAACATGAAAATTGGGCTTAAGTCCAAAGTAAATTTGAAATATTCCCTCCAAATGTGTTCCCACCAATATTTTAATTTGAACTAGGGATTTAAGGTAGGGTTTGATAAAGTAGGGTTTTATCACATGAATCCAACTATGAGCCACCATAAACTTAGGACTAGTGAAAGTCAGAATATGATTAATATATAGATCCCAATCATGATCCATTAAAGGGAGCTCCATGAAACCTATAACTTAAGATCCAAAAGTCAACTATTAGCAACATTAGGTAAGGTTAAAATATAACCATGAACACATGGGCTAATTTCATCAAGTGTGGATGATCTCTAAAATCCAATAAAGCGTAAGATATTAAGTTTCAATGATAAGGTTCAAAATAATCACAAGGGTCCCTATTTTTTATAAATGGGGGTATGTTAACCTCAAAAAATGGAAACTTCTAGGGGAAACATAGCAATATGTTAGAACTTAGAGAATCTAGTTTAGACACATAACTAGATCATCCATTCCACTTGATTAATGTCATTATCAAGATTAGTTCATGGTTGAAACAAGCCTTACATGTACAAAATTAGGATAAAACATCAAGACATAGCCATGTTGTGTGTGTGCTTTGATTCCACTTATTATTTTCCATGAGGTTCAAATGATAACTTCTAGATTTCATACCTTTAATCATTAACACTGACTTGGAGCATGTTTAGACATTCATTAAGAACAATGCTTCTAGTTTAGGGAAGGGTTGGGCATTATTTTGCTGCTAGTCAGGCATCCATAGCCTCAATAAAGATGCCTTTGGTTCCACTTATGGCCTTGATCCAATGTTATCCAGGCATCCATAGCCTTGATGGAGATTACCAGTATCATCTTTTTTTGAGAAGCTTTTGATTTTGCATTAAGTTCTTATTTTTTAAAATTTTGGATCTTTTAGGCTTTTGACAAAGTTTGGGAACCAGGGTAGCTTGATTTAAGGATTTGGTCAAGTGTTTGATCCTCAGATAATCATCTATGGTTTCAACCTTTTTCCTAGGTAAGGATGTTTATTAAGTGCAAGCATGATTCTACCTTAATGGATTGAGCCTTCATTTAACATGTGTAATTCTTCTTAAAACTAGGTTTAGGTCAAGACAATGTTTAAGGTCTTTATAGAATGGTTAACCTATTTATGGGTCCTTGTTATTTTCCTCAAATCATAAAATCCATATTCGATCTAAAATCCATGGTCAACCTATGTATGGGGTTCATATCAGCATTTTTAAATTTTTGGAGTTTCAAGAAAACTAAGGGACTTTGAGTTGAGGGTTGTCCAAAAGGACTTATTAGAAAGAATAAACCAAGCAACAAGAAACAAATAGACAACAAAAAATAGAAAAGAAAGAATCAAAAGGGAAGAAAACAAATATATACATGCTTATATAAAAATAAGGGACATGAAGAAAATAAGATAAAGGAAACTAACTAGCCTACCTTTACTAACTTTGGTTATCTTACAGATTTACTCCATGAAGACCCCAAAAAGAGTAGAAGAGAAGTAATGTTTGAGATAATATCCATTTATGAGAAGTGTGAACTTTGCTCCTTGTAGATCTTTGAGTCTAAAGGTGTTATCTCTAAGTGTGTTTACAATCTAATAGGGGCCAATCCATAGAGGTGTAAACTTCCCATGTTTGCCCTTGGACTTAGATGCTTTATCCCAAAGAAGAACCAATTTTCCTTGTCTAAATACCATGATCTTTGATAGTTTGTCAAACCACCTCTTTAGTGTAGTTTGATGTCTACTAAATTTAGCAAAAGCCTTCTCTTGTACATCCTCCATCTGAATAATGTCTAGTATCTTTGAGCTTAAAAATTCTTGGTCTTCCTCCATGTAATCTTGCATAAACTTGTAGGTTCGTAGCTTAAGTGTGATGGGAAATATAGGTTCCTAGTCATATATTAGTAAAAAGAGTGATGCTTTATGATCATACTTGACTCTTTTTCTATCTTCCCAAAGGGTATACTTGAGAAGCTTATGTCATGTTCTTGGTTTGTCTATAGTGGACTTCTTAATGGTTTTCATCAAGTTTTTATTTGTTGACTTAGATACTCCATAACCTTAATGGTAATGGTTAGATGAAAACTAGAGGAGAATTTTCTTATCATATTCCCATTCTATCATTTATATAGATGTGAATGCTAACCCATTATCACATACCAAAGAGACTGGAGTCCTAAATATCATGCATATGTTTTCTTCTAAAAACTTGGCCACCTCTTCTATTTTGCATTATTTGGTGGCTACTACTTCAATCCACCTTATGTAATAGGTAGTGACTATCAAAACATATGTGTGACCTTATAATGAGTAGGGGTTGATTACCCCTACAAAGTCCAATCCCCACTAGGCAAAGGGTTTGTCAATCATGACTGGCTATAAAGGCATTGCTACCTTTGGAACTTTTGTGTTGAAGATCTAGCATGAATGACATTCTCTCACATGCTTATGAGAATATTTGAAGATGACGGTCTAATAGTAGCTAGTCCAAAGGATTTTATGAGCTGTCATTCTCCTAGATGGGTGCCCACTTCCTATCTTCTCATGGAAAGTTCTCATTACCTCATTAGTTTCTTCTTTGGAAGCTCACCTCAGGTATACACCTTCAAAGTTATTTCGATATAGGAATCCATTTTTGATGAGGTATTGGGATCCCTTGATCCTTAAAACTCTTATTTGATCCCTAGTTAGTTATGTAGGACAAGTGTCATTGATTAAAAAGTGAACAATGGAGTCATACCATTCACTATCATATAAGCTTTATTGATCAACCTACATAATAATTAGCCTAGGGTTGGTATTAGCAATCATTTGAATTAGACCCTTACACCTTACCAATTTTGTGGTTTTCATTTATATGTCATATTCTTGGTGAATATACATCCACTTACCTCTTTGTTCTCCAAGTTTACATTGGCTTAACATTAGCTTAGTAACTGGGTCTAGTAGAATATCATTCACTTTGTTCATAAGAATGTGGTGCCTAATTTTATTAACAAATTTAACTAATGCAAAGGCTTGTTTATCAAACAAAAGATAGTTTAACTTACCATTCTTCAAACTAGTACTCATAAAATCAATTGGATGGTTAGATCCTTATATGTCTTTATTTAACACAATAACAATAGTGTGGTTAGAGAAGAAAGAGTAGAGGTAAAAGTCCTTTGAATTATCAAGACTAGATCCTGGTTGATTACACTTTTGATGTCCTCAAAGGCCTTCTTGGATTCCTCATTCCATGATACCTTAGCATCCTTCTTCAGTATATCATTAAATGGTTTGTAAATATCTACAAAGCTAGAAATGAGCTTTATTATAAATTTTATTTTACCAAAAAATGATTTCAATTATTTTTTACTATTGGGAGGCTCTGTCTTAGATATAACTTCCACTATTTTAGGGTCTATGGAAATTTCATCTTTAGTGGTGACATGGCCGAACAATCTACCTTAAATAACACAAAAAATGCTCTTCTTAGGGTTAAGGGAGATCTCATACCTTCTACACCTTTCAAACACCTGTTGTAAATACATGAAATGGTCTTCTCTATTTTTAGAGAAAATAGTTAGATCATCCATGTAAATTATGATACACTTACCAATCAAGCATTGGAAGGCATGGTCCATGCCCCTTTGAAAAGTGTCTCCTACATTTATCTATCTAAAAGGCATCCTCATGTGTGCAAAGGTACCCCACTTAGTGGTGAAATTTGTCTTCATTTTATCCTCCTTATCTACTAGCACCTGGTTGTACCCTAAAAAACCATCAAGAAAAGACATCATGGCTAACCTTGAAACAATGTATAATACTTTATCAAGAGAGGGAAGAGGATAGTTATCCTTTTCAGATGTTTTATTCAAATTTGTAAATTCAATATGCAGCCTAATTTCAGCATTCTTCTTTTTTACTAGCACTAGATTAGCCACCCAGGTAAAGTGCCTAATGGGAAATACAATCATGACGTCTAATAGTCTCTTTAACTCTTTGAAGATTGTGGGTTCTAAGATAGGGTTCATAGGCCTTTTATTTTGCCTGAAGGGTTTACAACTCTCTTTAAGAGGTATAGTATGGGTGATGACTCTTGGATCAAATATCTTCAAGTCATCATAATACCAAGCTATGACATCTTTGTATTTTTTTAACTACTTAGCTCTCTTTTTCTCAATATTAGTGTAGGATTTTGTGATGTTAACTAACTAAGGTTGATCTTGAGGTCCAAGATCAATTTAATTGTATTCCTTCTCACTTACTTTAGGAATAATTGAAGCTTTAACCAGCTTGTCCTAATCAAATAGTCTTTCCAAAGCAATCATCCCCTTAGGAATTTTGTTTTCATTCAATTGAATGGCATTACCATTAACCTTGAATTTTATAAACATATTTTAATTAGCCTTATCAATGATATAAGCTTCAAATGCTATTGAACTAGTCAAGAATTTTAGGATATGTTGGTCGTCACTAAAGACCTATAGATGGTTCACATTGTTTGGTATAGAAGGGCAAGGTATGAGTTCAATACTAAAGCTTGGTGAATCTTGTTAAGGTATGAGGTTAGCTAAAAAAGAGGCAAGCTCATTAGCAACTTTGTTTTCTTCCCTTGGGATAGAAATATTATTGAAGTCATCAAAAGATTCCACTAGATCCCAGACTCTAAACTTGTATCTCTTAAGGTATGACATTTTGCATTGATAATTACTTCTCACTTGATTTACTAGTAGTTATAAGTCACCATAAACTAATAATTACTTGGCCCTATTTTGTATGGAAAATTATAGACCTAAAATGAGGGATTCATAGTCTGCAAGGTTATTAGTGCAAGGAAACTAGAGTCTATAAGAAGCCTAGTATTTATCACCAATAAGGTCATTTAGAATAATGACTACCATAGATCTATCCTTACACTTAGCCCCATAAAAATTAAACTTCCATAGCCTAGGTATGACATTAAAAGCTTTAAGATCACAAGCCTTGGCAATTTTTAGGGTAAAAACCCCTAAATTTGAATCAATTATGTTGACCCTTTCATTGGAAACATTATACTCAGTGATCATATGTTTCATTCTTAGCTCTCTTTCAACTCTGATCTAGTTAATAACTCGCTTCAAAGGTATCCATAAGTGTGAAAAATCTATGGACATGTATCCATTAAAAGCTTTTGTCCACTCTCTACTCAAGAGCAGTCCATATGCATCAGGGATATCTACTACTTGGATATCTATAAATTTTTAGACTCTTGGATCTAAATTCAATTGCATATAAACATATAAAAATTATCCAACCAACTTGACCCTATACTTATCTAACTGGGTGACAACCCTATCAAACGTAATGGGGGTTAAACCAAGTTACTTACAAACACCCATAGGCATGATATTTGTAAAGGCACCAAAATCCAACAAAAAGTTATGCAAGTTCTTGACAAATATTATGATTGTAAGTAAGAATGTTGGAGACTTTGTTTTAGCTTTATACATGGCTACATTTGCATTATTAGCCTTGGTGACTTTGCTATATTTTTTGGACAAGGATTCTAGTAATAGATCCCTTTACTCTATGATTTGTGTCAATTCATGTAAGGTAATATTAGATTTTATTTTATTCATATCCTCTAAAATATTATAGCCAATCCTATTGGAAGAATCAGAAGCATCCTCACAAGGCTTAGAAGTATTTCCCTTTGGAGGTTCTAGATTCTTATGGAATTGGTACTTAGTGGAGTACCAAAGTTATTTGGAGTAGTAGTCAAAGGCTACCTTTATTTTATATTCCTTAGAGGATATGTATTTTTTAATAACTACTGGAAGGCATGAACTTCAAGAAAATCATCAAGCTCATTGTCTTCTTAATAGTGGAAATCAAATGTTCCCACAATGAAGGTCTGGTCAGAAGGCTTAGATCCTGAGGTACCTGCACCATTATCTTTGTTAGGCACTACCTCAAAAGTGTCCAACTCTTCTTGAAATGACTCAAAATCTTTACATAACTCAATGTAATCAATCTCACCATGCTTAGTAGTACAATGGACTCTACAATAATCAGTCATATCAATATCAATAAGATTAATATCCATAGTCTTCCTCTTAGAAGATGGTTCATTATTCTTATTATTATGGAAACTATCATTATTAAACCTATTATTGGGTATATTAAATCTTTGGAAAGAGAAGTTCTTACTAGAAGTTTCTCTAGCATTACCAACCTGTTTTTATAGCTAAAGGAAGTCAGTGCTCAGTTTTTGGACCATTTCTAGAATGGACTCATTATCATTTTTAGGGCCCTCTAAATTATGGACCTGATTGTTATTAGCACCAGTGGTTGGTACCAAGGTCCTTTAATTAATTACATTAAATCCATTATTATCAGGGTGATTTAATAACCCCAAATTCTAGGTTAAGAGTAGCATGTCTTAAAGGAAATTGGTTTAGATTTGGAAGTTCATTGAGAGTAGGCACATTCTAGTTATTATTAGGAAAAACATCCAAGGTAAGCATATATGGGTTGGCATTAGGAATAGAGTAGGCCATCTAACCTTGGGTTTACATCTAGTCATTTATGATCATAGCCTCAACATAATCTAAAGCTAGTGTGTTCATTGGACCTAAAACTCTTTTTATGACCACTGAGGTCATATGATCAAGATAATCTTTATAACATACCAAGGCCAAGGCCTGATTAATCTTATAAGGGTTAATGATTCTACTATACATATTTTGGAACCTAGTATTGAAATCTCTTATGGGCTTATTGGCATCCCTTTTTAGGGTGGTAAATTGTTGGTATAAGACATAAGGGTTGATTATCTTGCCAAGCTGGTTAATGAAGATGTTGTTGAATTCATCCTAGGTGGTGGTGGTGATTATCAGGTAGGTTTAAGAACCACTCATATGTAGCATCTTTGAATGTAAAATGGAACAACCTATATGCTACATACTCATGAACTACATTTAATAATACCACTTGGAATAAAATGTGGCAAACACTTTTCAAGATTGTGAGGGAGGTCATGAATTGCACCTTGTATGTTGATGGGAGAACTTTCCAAAAAATCCATACCTTGATGAAGGTTAAACATAGGAGTACCTTGGATTCACAAAGTTGGAAAATATTTTGGATGTCTACTTCTACCTTTATCCCTTCTAACTCTCTTATGGACTTTCAACTCAAGCAGAGGCTCTCTTATTTTAGAGTGTGATCTAGTCTTGATTCTTGGCAATTCCAACTTCAAAATTCTAGATCTTGTTTGAAATATGAGGTGTCAAACCAACCTTTACAAATAATAGGACTCAGATCTACATATTAATCTAATTTTTCAAATATATATTTATAAATAACAATAAAGGACATCAAATTAAAGCTAGCTAAAATATGTGTCCAATTATGTAAATATGGTTAACCTTTACAATTTTAAGCCTAAATGAACCCATATCTATGAAAGATACACCAATCATTAATAAAAATAAGCTATTCTAACCTCAAATACTATGGATTTTTAGCTATTAAGCTATCTTTACCAAAATTAAGTATCCAACCTCAAAGATACTTGATCTTTGTCTAGAAGAAGCACAAAGACAAATCAAAGACCACAAAGATCAGTGATCTTTATGATTTTGAGTGAACAATTATGAAAAAGTGCAAAGATAACACCAGTATTATATCAAAAACAAGTTAAGTCTAACAAAGATTCATCTAATTCACCAAGGGCCCTCCTTCTAGTGCTAGTAGAAGCTATTCTTATTGATGCCACTATGTGTATCACATGTGCTCTTAGTGTTTAATAACACTTCTCATTTTAGAATTCTAAGATTTCATGGCATGAGTATCAGGTTTTTGGTGATCTATTTAGCTAAGGTGAAATAGAGGTAGAGCAAATCAAACTTTTCCACAAATTTATATTGATTGGTGGTTGGGAGCCATTGTAGTACTTGTGAATTTTAAAGTACCTATGTTGATCTTAGAAAATTATGACCAAAGTTCTATACTAAAGTCTAATATAGATGAATATTTGTAATGAAATATAAACTAAGGTGATTTGGGTAAAAAAAATCAAAGGATAAGGGTAAAGCAAAAAGAGAATATGTGATTGTTGATCTTTAACTTAAATATTATGACAAAGTTTCAATTACAAATCAACATGTATTTAACCAGTATAAAATGCAAAATAGCATAAGCTTAGATCTCACTATACACCAGGAAAACTTCTAAGGATAAAATGAAGAAATACAAGTAAGAACTTAATTTAATTTAAATATTTGTTACTAAATTTAAATAACATTTTCCCATACTATTGTAGAATAAATGAAATGAAGCAAATTCAAGATCATTCAACTAATCTAGTGTAAGCATAAATTAGAAACATTATATCAAAGATGTACATTTAGAATTCTTAGAAACCATTCAAATTCAAGACTCATAATAATCAATTAAGAGAGAAACCATAGGACAATTGATACAAATAAATCTGGACAAACTTTTTAGTATTCCTTTTATTAATTGTTCAAAGTATACAAATTTTGGCTCAAAACTACCTCTTCTTACAAAATGGTAATACCACCTTTTATAGAAGGCTCAAGAAGTATACCAATTAGTCATAATATTACACATGTACAAAGATAAGGAAATCTGTCCTTTATAGTTCTAGAATACACTTATCTTTCCAAAATGGACTAACGTATAGGCAAATATGTTAACAAACTAGCATATGTCTTTACACAAGAATATTCCATGTTCAAATATTACAATGTTTTAACATAAAATGGAATATTAATTAACTATTGGGCCCATTGATAAAAGGATCCTTTGTTTCTCTTGGAGAAGCTCCATAGCTCTCTAATGTTGCTCGCTAAAAATCTCTAAATCAATAGCTAGTTTCATGAGACAAACATCCTCTTGATCAGCCAAGTCATTGAAGTCCCTATCATTTCTTGCCATGGCCTCCTAATGCTCCTAGCTTCTACAATATTGTCTTTAATAGTGATTATTATGCCCAAGATTCTATTTTTATCACTTCCAAACTGGCATTGGCTTTTACTTCTTACTTCCTACATCACTAAAGTGAATCTCTATCTGTACTCTTCATCATCGATGATCTCCAAGGCACTGGACTTTGTAAAATTAGCCAACATGGTGCTAAGGAGTTATTTGACTCTAGCTATCATCTCCTCATCATCCTTCAGGATTCTATCCAAGCCTTTTGACCAAGTACTTAAACTTTATATATTATCAACCACTATCCCTAATATTGCATTTAAGTGGGCTAAGCTAATGGTTTTGAGTCCAGGAATATTACCCTTAATTAGTATGCTAATAAGATCTCTTATTTTATCCTCAAAATCCTACCACTGGGCCCTAAATTCTTTAGTTATTTCATTTTTTTGGGTCAATGCATCTTTCCTCAGCTTCATTGACTTTGAGTTAAATATATCAAATAAGGATGCCTCAAACATCTTTATTTTTGCATTAAGAACTGATAAGATAGCTTAGGTCTCTAGATTTTATTTTTCTTTCTCTAGGTTATGTATCATTTACTTCATTACCTTGATTCCTAATTTGATTTGAGCTAAATGAGCCTCATCTAGACTTTTTATGTCTTCCTCATGAATGGGATGTTCACCAAGTTATTGTCATCCAATTAGAGGTAAACCTACAAATGGCTTAAATTTTTGAAATGTGAATTCTTCACCTTCAACCATGGCTTCCTTGGTGGTGACTCTCTCCAACCTTGATGTTTCCAAATTGAATTATACACTGGTTGATGATTATGTGAACTTAAGAGGCTCAAGAGTCTCCACTTATGTACTACTTAAAGCACCTAGAGTGTCCATTTGTGTGCCACTTGATCATATTATGGAAATTATTCTTCTTTCTTCTTCCTCCTTTGTTAAATCCAATATTCATGGATTGATTTCATCATAAACATCAATGTTAATTGTTTGGTTCGAGACCCAATAATAAGACAAAGTGGGAATCTTATACCATTTAGGGGTAATGGGTCCATGAATGGGATATTCCTCACTAAACAAGTTGACCTCACTCATGGGGTGGGTGAAGATCAACATGGGCTTCTTCCTCCGAACTATGAACAATGTTAATTTTGTTTTTATCTTATATGGGGGTGCTATGGGAACCAAGTCTAAAGCAACTTCTTTCCCCTTGTCCTACTATATTTCCTAAGCTGAGGCTTGGGGTTCTTCAGTTTGTTCCTCCTCATCTTTTGACCCATATGCCTTAGCTATAACTCTAAGTTCATCCTCCACTATTTCATTAGGTTCTAATGCAACCATATCCAAGAACTTTATGGGAGACTCTGGTCTATTAGGAGGGGAAGAAGATGATCCTTCCCTAGGTCTCTATTCTAACTTTTATTTTCCAAGTCCTTATTTTATTTGTGCTAGGGGATTTTGCATGCTAACATGTAACTATTCTAGACAAGGCCTTGAGGATGGTCTAGGTAACAAATGATATTCCATGGGCCCCATTTTCTAAATCTCACCAGGTGGCTTGTCATCTCCCCTAGCCAACCTAGGCTCCAACTTAATGTTGTGCCTTTTCAATCTAGCCAATACCTCTAAGAAACTAAAGGCCCTAAATTAGAATGGGTCATGGACACTGGGCTAATTCTCATATACATTATTTATGGTCTTTGTCTTTAGATATTTGGTGATTACCCCATTTAGGTCCCATTGTCTTAAATCATCTTTTTACAGGGTGAAGGAGTCCCTATGTCTAACAATGACATTTATATGCTCCTAATTTTGAAAAATAGTTCAATTGATTGTCAATGGAAAGGGATGGGGAAGGCCTTTCCTATTTTTCTTGAAAGATCCATATATATTATGAAGAATTTGGTAAGCCACTTCTTTCTCTACAATCTTGGTTGGCACATAAATGGGTAACTTGAAGGGTTGTGTCAAAGTCCCTTCAATCTTTATCACTATAAAATTATGGTAGAATCATATGTCCCCTATCAATTATGCATATTTATTAATAAATGGGCTGACCTTGATCATGGGAATTCTTGTGATGGCTTCCACTAGGGCTGGATAAACATAATCATAGATGAACTACATGTTGTGTGTATATTTGAATATGTGGAGTTTGGAATAATGATGGGAGACAGTAGGTCTCCCATCAAGTGACCAATTCTTAGTGTTTGGGATATTTGTGGAGGCCAAAATGGCATCAAGCAGATAAGACAACATGTAAAATTTCTTACTTGATTTCTTCTTGATGGCTTTGAATTGAGATTTCAAATGGAAATTGATCATCTCATCCAATGGGGGAGTGAGTCCTTTCTCAACCATGAAGTAAACATATGATACCCATATTTTGTAAATATGATTCATGGAGTGGGCTCCACATAACCTATTAAATAAGGTCATTATTATCCTAATCCCTTCCCTAAATTAAACAATTGGTATTTTTTATGTGGGGTCCTAGACAACCTAGTTCCTAGTGATCAACTGTGGGGCAAAGATTGTGTTTAGATTATGCTCCCTAATCCACTTTTTAATGGTTGATAGGTCTATTTGGGGTTTATATAGTTTATAATATCTCTCAAAAGCTAGGGGAAATGCATGTTATTTTATTAAAGCTACATTCATGCACAATCAAGTCATTCTCAATTTTACAATCCTAGAAAAGAGGAGAAAGGACATCAATATAATGAAGTACCTCAGACTTGGAAGCAACGTAGTGTAGGATATCCATCTAAATGGAAACTAGGTCATTATATCTCTTTAGGATGGTTGCATTCCTCTATTCCTCCCTATCAAAGCTTGTATCTCCTTGATGGTCCAAAATAGTCCAAACTAGTTCCTATTCCCATTGTTCAAAGCTATATTGTCTAGGTTTGTGTCTTTGAAAACCCTCCCCTCATTATCTAAGGTCAAGTATAGCTCAGTCTTGTCCCTTTGCTATTTTTTTTGAGCTACCATGGTATTGGAAGTTGTAACTACTTACCAAATGAATTTCAAGTAGTCTTTGAATTAACTTGTTCTCTCTTATATCATAATTCATCTCTTCATGATTTGATTGTGATAAATCCAAGTACAAACTAGGGATTTTATTGATGTTAGGGATTTTTGAAGCTTTAATGGTGATGGGAATATAGACTTAGGATCATTCATGTCTTGGATTCAATTGAGACCCAAGCCTTTATACCTTTAACTTTTTGAGCACAAAAAATCTCCAATTTTGTCATTTTGTGCTTGCATGGCATCTATTTGACAACTTTTATGGCATTTTTCATAAATTTATTAAGGGACTAGCCATTGTATTTTAAAAATATAATATTTTCCTTCATGTCATTATATTTTTTTCATTGATCAATGTAGATTATTGATCATGATCACTAGGATTGAGAATCATTGGTTGATTTATGTTGGGCTTCATAGTTGTGCCACTTGGCACCTTTGAAGGCCTTCTAGGCCTTGTATTTTATGTAGTGAATTTGTGCTCACCACATGTTAATCCTATAGGCCTTTGCGGCTTGTTGAAAATTATTTGGAAGCTATGCTCCATCTGATCATCTTCTCATGAGAAGCATAGACCTTTGACCTTAATCCAAATAGATACACATGACTAGTTCGATGGATCAAATGCTTTAGACTCATCGAGTCTTTTTTCTCCATTCAATCAATCTTTGTAATGAAGTGTAGGCCATTGATCCTACAAAAGGGTGAGAACTTTAATCAGTGTCATGATAAAGGAAGGGACTTAAGCTTAAATACTTTGGGGTAAGGTTTATTTTGTATTTAATAAACATGTTATAAACTTTAGGCTAAAGTATTTTATCCTAAGTTTTTGGAATATATATAAAGGGGACCTAGGCTAAGGTTTATGTTGCATTAATAAACCCAACATATGCTTTAGGCTAATATATTTATGTTAAGTTCTTAGATAATTTCCAAAGGGGGGCCAAATGACAAAAGGACCAACTTTTAGGTTTTGACCTAAGATTTCATCATGTTAATAAACATGATGAAACCTTATGTTAAAAGAATATAAGCTAAGTCTTATGTCACAAGAGTCTTTTAAGATAAGATTTAATATAAGTATCTATCTTAAGGTTTATTGCATTCAAATAAACATAATTGGAACCTTGGTAAATAGACTTAAATTAGAACTATGTCTACAAATACTTAGATCATAAGGCCATTTTATCATTGGAAATTCAAAGATCCTAAATGTTTTAACATCTTTTGATGAGTCTCATTAATATGAAATACAATCCATAAGGTTTTAGCAACATTTTTGAAATATATCTTTGTGTCTAAGTAAAATGATTGACTTTCTTAAATTTAATGGTATAATAGACATCAATGATAGCCTTGTGGAAATCAAATGAAAGTCATGAGAACATCAAATTAAAATTAGTGGATCATTAGGTTTTGTGGGCTTAAATTTGACGGTCCTATGGACGTCAATGATGGCCTCATAGATGTCAAATGATGGTCATGGGAACATCAATTTTAAGATCATGAAACTCTTTTAGTCCATATACCTTGGATTTGATATACTCTGTTAGATCAATCTTTGTGATAAATCATAGACCATTGATCATAATCAGAGTAGATGCATTACATTAGTTTAGTTCAATGTATGGAACCCTTTTTTACCAATATTCAAATGTGAGAGTGCCACATGGAAACTTTGTGGGGCTTCCTGAGCTTTTAACTTTTTTTCTTTGTATCCACTCCATTTGATCAATCTATGTGAGTAGCCACGGACCATTCAATCAAGATTTGGATACTTACACTTAGCATAGGTTTTATCATAAGGTTTATTTATGTTAATAAATATAATTAGACCTTAGGGAAAAACTTAGGCTAAATTTATATTTGATAGATAGGGCCTTTCAACTTTAACGATGACTTTGAACTATCAGATCTTTGGTCCCACTTAAGTTTGGACTGTTAATCTTGATCCAAGTGCTTACACTTGATTGGTTTGATGACTCAAAGCTTTAAGTTCATTAGAATTTTTTCACTCTATCAGATCATTTCTCCTAATGAAGCATGGATTGTCAATCTGTAAAGAAGTCAAGGGCTTAAACTAGGACTAGGTAAATAGGAAGTTAGGATAAAGATTTAAGACTAAGGTATTTGTCATGTTGATAAATATAAATAGGGCCTTAGGTTTAGGACTTTAGGATAAGTTTATAACAAAGGGGACCATTCTAAAATAAAAGGACCTTGATAACATAAATATTAGACCATGTTAGAAATACAAGGAACAAAGGGGGAAATAAAAGGGACCAAGTAAGATTTTGAGGTTAATGTTTGATCATGTTAAGAAACATGACCAAGCCTTCACATGAAAAGTGGGCTTAAGTCCAAAGTAAATTTGAAATATTCCCACCAAATCTGTTCCTACCAATATTTGAATTTAAACCAAGGGTTTAAGTTAGGGTTTGTTTAAGGAGGGTTTTATCTCATGAATCCAACTACAACCCACCATAAACTCAAGACTAGTAAAATTTAGAGTATGATTAATCTATAGATTCCATGCATGATCCATTGAAGGGAGATCCATGAAACATACAACTTAAGACTTAAAATTCAATTGTTAGCAACATTAGGTAACTTTAAAATAAAACCATGAATAAATGGGCTAATTTCATCAAGTGTGGATGATCTCCAAATTCCAATAAAGTGCAAGATATCAAGTTTCAGTGCTAAGGTTCAAAATAATCACAAGGGTCCCTATTTTTCAAAAATGGGGGTATGTTGACCCCAACAAGCCTATAAACATTTAAATGCACTCAAAAATATTGAAATTTGATCCAAGATTTCAGAATTTCTTTAACATTGAAGGAATTTTAAAAATTGAATTTTAACTAAAAAACCAATTTTTTGAGTTTTTCCAAGCTAGTTATGGTGCCTCAAGCTCAAATAAATAAAAATTTTGTTTAAAAAATCTTTGAATATTCTAATAAAAAATATTTCCAATCTCCCAATCATCTCATGACTTTGATTCCATGATAAAATTCCTGAGAATATAAAACATATATGAAATATAGATTGGATCTAGATGAATAAATGATGGCAAAGAGTACATATAATTGACACAACACACAAGAATTTAAAGTGGGAAAACCTCCAAGAGGTGAAAACCCCATGAAGATGATATTCAATAATTGAGAAACTCTACACCCTTATACAAATCTTTCCCTTCTCACTTCTTCACATAAGCCTTCACAAAACCTTTTTAAATATTTGCCACGCACAAATATTAAATTCATTGAGTGTATTTTTGTGAATAATATAATAGTGTCAAGATCATATTTATTATAAAATGTGAGGGGAGGTGACTGTTGTAACAAATGGGTCCATCCTTCCAGAGAATCAATTAAATCAATTGGTTAATAATAAATCATAATATTTTATTATTTATTTACATGAAGTTTTCACCTTGTGTTTAATAAATAATAAATTATTATTTAATATTAAACCAAAGTATGTTAAGGGTCTAAATTATCCCTCTTAGACATTAAATGTTCTAACAGTTATGCCTCCATGCCCTTTACCATTCTGCTCATGCTCCATGTATTTGCACAAGTCCTCATTGTGCCCTAATTTTTATAATTCCCCATTAACTAATTTAAAATGGGTGATATGGATATCTAATTACTTATTATTCTTAGTGTATTATTTTTTAGGTGAAACTTTAAAGGTGATAAATGTTAAAATCTTAACTATGTCCTCTAGGATGTGTTACACCTTATATAATTGGGTTTCAATCATATTAACTTCAATCAGACATGTGTCATCTCTAGTGTTGAGGTGAAAGAGTTGGTTTGGGCATAGATTATGCCTACCTAGTTTCATGACCATAGAGAACTAAAATTCTTGAAATAAAATAATCCATCGATAGATGCACCCAAGGAGAACCAACTTGTTGACCAAGTATTTGAAGACTTATTGATCAGTGATGAACATAAATAGAGTGGCTAGTAAGTACTGCTATAAATTATACATCACATAAATAATTAAAAATGCTTCATGCTCAATTATTTTATAGTTATTTTCATCAAGTATGAACTTCCTACATGTAATGGGAAATGTAGTAGATCTACAAATCAATCCTAGCTCAAAGAAGATAAATCTTACTTACACTTATGATTGGGGAAACATTAGATAATCAGGGTCATGACCAATATGGATTCACTATACCTAATCAATGGATATTTTACTAAAAAAATATCACTAGCAAGAGTTCCAAAGCCTCTAGTCAATCAACACTAAGCAATAACCCTAACTAGGTCCTATGTTTTCATATTCACTAAACTAATAACAAGTAAAGTAAAGTTTAATCTAGTGTTCACCAAAGCTTGGGGTACAAAGTGGGGGTTAGTAAACATAAAAGTAAACATACATAAGATAATCATATTTAATCCATGTATATGTAAAACCCTAATGCATGGAGAGCAAAATATATTCAAAATCCATTACTTATGCTACTTATCTACTAAAGAGAAGACTAAAGTTAGAGATACTTACTTGGAAGATAACCCCATCGAGACTCAATCTCTCCCTTGGCCAAATGTGTCTTTCAAGAGGTTTTTATGGTTTGCAAGGATCACTAAGAAATACGAAAGCATCCAATACTTATCCATAAGACAAGATTCCTCTCCAAGTAGAGACCCTAAACTAATACTTCTCAAGTAAAATGGTAGAAGAGTAGATTGTAAAGAAGAGAGAATGAATAATTAAATCTTATTATCTCTCTAAGAATGGAAAAATGGATGTTTTTATATAGGTGGATCTAACCCTAAACCCTTTCAAAATTTTAGGTAGACAAGGTTGACCTGATCGACCTAGTATTGAAATTGGCAAAGACTAATTAGGTTATGAACTATGTCAGCCATGGGCCGACCTAGTTCTTAGTAATCCTTTTAAATAACAATACAAGGTTGATGTGGCTGACTATGTCATGTAAACTACCAAAAATGGATTTAGGTTAGGGAAACTACTAATGAAGGTACCAAAATGCTAGAAGAGGGTGAAAAATAGGAGGCAAAGCTTAGGATAATAGTTTCTAAGAGACAAGTGTGTATATGGTAAGTGGAAAAAAGGGACAATAATCCTAAAAATCACCAATGGTTTGCCCACCTCTTTCTTAATTTACCCCTTAGGGCTTGCACTCAAATAGATTGAGACTCGATAGGTTCCTACAAGATATAAAACATTAGTGATTGATAAAGTTTTAAAATATTATGTATATACATATGTCCCACTCGAAGCTCATCACATGTCACTTAGGTGTAACATAAGATGGTGCTTCAAGAAAGAACATAGTAAAACATAACACTGAATCTAGAAAATAATTGTTGTATTTTAAAGCATAAAATAATTGAAAGTAAATTATTGAAAGGGAAATAACTAAAAAATTAAAATGTCATGCATACCTTGACTTACCTTTATCATTAGATGGTTGTCTATTATGTTTATAGTTTTGATCATGAAGGGCATAGAGACTACTTTTGACAAACCCAAGGATACAAAACTAAAGAGAAAAAATAAACAAATGTAAGAAATCAAAGATAATTAGTTTTATGTGGATGGTGATAGAATTATCCAAGATCCAATTGATATAATCAAACACATGAACTATAAATGCAAAGTAAATATAAGTAAAACTCTATTGTTGAGATTAAAATCAAAATAGAGTAGAATTATAATAATATTGCATTCATAACTTGTTAAAAAATAGCTTAGATGAGAGGTGTATTTATAGTTACAATGGAGTCATGGAGTTAAGACATTTGTAAATGTGACCATAAGACATTTTCCAAATGGTTTGTGTGCTCCATATGTCAATATTGATGGGTAAATGTCAAGGGCATTGTTACCCACCAATTTTACTATGATTTTCACATGTGTATGTGCACTTTAATTACCTCATTTATGACCCCTATGTGACCTCAAAATAACACCTAATCAAGTTAAATACATGTGTAGGAATAATCCATGATAATAAATATAAATAAAATAATATTTTACACTAACACCCCCCTTAAGTGTAGCTTAGGTGGGTAAACAAAATTGGGTCTTAGCAATATGTCCTGATGAGGTACCCAAGTACAATGTAACTCTCACAAAGTTGAGGAAAAGGTAAAAACCCATAGGAAAAACCTCCCCCTAATAGAGAGAAAAGTAGGAGAGGATTAGAAGGTCTCCCTGAAGATGATGTGGATGTAGCCTATACCCAAAGAAGAGCACACAAGTGAAGATACTTGCTCTCAGTGAAGGTCTTGGTGAAGATATCAGCTATCTTCTCTATAGTCTATAAAAATTTGAGATCAATGACCTATCCATGAATGAGCTCCCAAATGAAGTGCATATGAATCTTGATGTGCTTGGTCTATTGATGTTAGACTAGATTTTTATAGATTTGGATGGTACTTTGGTTATCACAAAATATGACTGTGGGTCATTATATACCAAACTCAATAAGAATCCCTTAAAGTCAAAGAGATTTTATAGCGTCATTTATAGTCCCTCTATATTTAACCTCAGTAAATGATAAAGTAATAGCATTTTGCCTCCTACTAGACCAACTAATTGGTCTTGAACTAAGTGAGAAATTATATCTTAAAGTAGACTTATAATGTTGAATATCACCAGCCCAATTTGAATCTATGTATCTAATAAAGTCAATATCAATGTCTATTCCATAATGAATCCCAAAATTGAGTAACTTGAATGTAGTGGAGAATCCATTTGGCTACTTTCTAGTGCAGCTCATGCGATGTCTACATAAACCTAGAGACCTTGCCCACTACATATGAAATATCAGGTCTAGTGTGAATTAGATAGATGAGGTTGCCAACAAGTTGTCGATCCAAGGTAGCATCAACCAATAGAGAAGAACACTCAACCTTATGTTTGACTCCAAAAAAAAAGGGAGTTGGAGTTAGATTACAACCATCCATGTGAAACCATATGAGCAAATCAATAGCATACTTGTATTATGCAATGGTAATCCTTGAGTCAGACTATGAAATCTCAATACCAAAGAAATAATGTAACAAACCCAAGTCAATCATGGAGAATCTATCATGCAAAGTAGTTTTCACTATTGTAATGGAAGCTGAATAACTCCCTATGATTAATAGGTCATCCACATATAGAACTAGAATCAAGAGTGAATTTTCTTACCACTAGATGTAGACATATAGATTAGAATTACATCTATTGAACCCAACTATGAGAAGAAATGAATCCATCTTGGCATACTAAGCTCAAGGGGCCTATTTGAGGCCATAGATGGATTTTCAAAATTTACACACTAAGGAATAATCTTTCACAAAAACTTGTGGCTGCTCCATATATATCTCCTCCTCAAGGTCATCATGAAGAAAGGCACTCTTACCTCCATCTGATGAACATCCCATCAATAATATGTGGTAATAGAAAGAGTGAGTCGAATAGAATTCATTTTAGCCACTAGAATAAATGTTTTGGTATAGTCGATGCCAAGAACTTGTGAAAATCCTTTCACTACCAATCATGCTTTGAAATTATCCACTTACCTAACTACTAAAATTTTTTTTTGATATATCCACCTACATCAAACAAGTTTCCTTCTCTTAGGAAGAGGTACTAGATCCCAAGTGTGGTTCCTAATTAAGGAACTATACTCTTCATATATAGATATATCCCATTTAGGAATGTCATATGCTTCATGAAATGATGATGGATTAGAAGCACAAGTAATGAGAACATGAAAAACACTTTGAAATTCTAAATGAGTCTATCTAACATCTGATGGATCCTCAACCCAATCACCTGTACTTTATAGAGTCTGTCTAGCCCAAAGAGGACCTAAAGTTAGATAATTATGAGGATATTATTTAACTTTAGAAATGTGACTATGAATGGAATGAGGTGAATCTCTATCACTCTCCTCATCATCTGAACTAGAAGTAGAATCCTAATCAACATGTATCTGATTTGGATGATTTAAATCATCTGAACTATCATCATATCCTAGTGAGTCCAAAGAGGTGGGAGAAGTGTTAAGTGTGGAGTCTGATGGACCCTATTCTAAGTGTACACTCCTCTCAATGAATAACTCATGTTTGGTAGGATGAAAAATTATATATCCTTTAACACCTTCTACATACCCAACAAATATGTAAGGCCTACTCTGATGCCCCATGGCCTTATGTTTCTTCTTAGGAATGTGGGCTATAGCTAGAGATACAAATACCCTAAAGTGTTTAAGTTCAAGTTTTTGATTTTTTCATGCTTCAAAAGGAGTGATTCCTTTCAATTCTTTATGAGGAACATGATTTTAGATATAGCAAGCACAATTAAAGGCTTCTACCTAATATTTTGATTTAAGTGATTTAGAGTGCATCATATAGTTTTCCATTTCCTTCAAATATTTGTTCTTACATTCTACAACACAATTATATTTAAGACTATAAGGAACTATTTGTTATAGATCAATCCCTTCTAAAGTATATAACTACTCAAAATGAATAATAACATACTCACCACCATTATTAGTCTGCAAAATCCTATTGGTTTTCTCTGACTATTTCTCAACAAAAGCCTTAAAATCCTTAAAATGGTCAAAGACCTTAGACTTTTTTTGAATAAAATATACCCAAGTATACCTAGAGAATTCATCTATGAAGGTAAGCATATACCTAGCCTTACTGAATGAAGGCTTTAGAAATGGTCTAAAAGCATCACTGTGAATTAGCTCTAAAATTTCAATGACTCTCTATGATTTTCCTTTATCATATTTTTCTTTGGGATGTTTACCAAGAATTAAACCTTCACAAAAACCATCAGAAAAATGAACACAAGGCAACCCTATTACCATATCTTGTTGATTGGGTTGTTCTAAGTAGCGATAGTTTAGATGGTCAAACCGCTCATGCCATAGTTTACTCACTCCATTAGAATGAGTGAGTAATGTAGTAGAAGGGTAATCAAGAGCAAAATTTGAGAAGCTCTACAACCTTGATTGGTGATTTGCTTTCCCAATGGCCACTATAGTATTACTATGTAGCTCCTTAATGATAATAGAATCTGGAGTAAACTCAACTCTCTTATTTTAACCAATTTGGGTGATTTGATAAAAAGATAGGAGATTAGTTGATAGTGATGGAACACATAATAAATTTTTAAATGTTACATCATTACCTTCAATAGATCCTCTCCCATAAATTTTAATACAAGTGTCATCACCTATTAGAATAGATGGCATAGAACATGGCTCTAAGGATGAGAATAAGTCTCGTGATGAAGCCATGTGATGTGAGGCACAAGAATCAATCACCCATGTGGATGGCTAATATTTTATTACAACAAGGGCATTTCCATTACCCTTTCCCTTACTACTATCTTTTTCCTTAGAAGACTCATGTGCTAATGAACTTGATTTGACTGTATTAAGGACATTGATGTTATTTTTCTCAAGCATCTATGTTAGCTGATCAATCTATTTCTTCATACATTTTGGCAAGATGAGGTGATAATTGATATGTTAGACCAAATGACCATGTCATAATTTAGAATAAATTAGGTAACCAAAAAGCCAAGGCTACTAAATATTGAAAAACTAAAAACAAGTAAACCTTAACTAAGAAAGGCAAACTCACAAAGTCAAACCAAAGATACATGTTGAAAAGTATGGTAATCAAACATCAATATAAAAATAGTAACAATTTTTACTTAAACAAATATAGGCAAACAAAAAATGGTAAAATAACATTGATGAGTGAGAAGTAATAATCCTTACTCAATCATGAATGGAAAAAGATGCATAAAATGGAAAACAACATTGGTGAGTGATAAGTAACAAGCCAACCTCACTCAAAAATGGAAAAAGAACATGAAAGTAAAAATAGACTTAGGTGCTCACAAAAAGGGTAGTACAATAATGACAAATTATAAAAAAAATCAAATCATATCTAGGAATTTAGAGCTATGGTGTAAAGAAAGTAATCTTATAGTTGCTTAATCATATTGTTTTGCTCTAAGGATAGATAAACTAAGATAAAGTAATGATAACATGTTTTCAAAATCTAAAGAAGATGGAATTATAAAAAATGGGAAAATAGATTTAAAATCACACTTTACTAGTCAAGGGGGGATGTGAAATGGATGAAAGGGAGAGTGAAAGAGAAACCAAGGTAGAGGAACTCTTTATCAAAGTCAAGACACTCAAATTAAGTTTATCAAAATAGGAGGACTTTTGACCTTAAGGAATCTGAAGAGCTTATCCTAACCACACAAGTTTTAGGTCAACAAATGAAGTATGTAGGTCATCCTATTAAGGTTGTATGCATGAAAAGTAAAATGGACCTACCTTCCCATAATGTGTTCAGCATTCCTCGAGACCTCTTACATAGTCATTGGTCTACTATAAATATTGGTTACTTTTTGGATAAATTAGGTAGCACCATAGAGTTTATTGAATTCTCTTATTCCAATCTACTAGCCTACCACACCCTAATGGACATCAACTCTATTGTGAGGCCAACTATAGAGTTTGAGATTTGATTGGAGATAAGAGATGTGCTTTTAATCATGTCTTTTGGTGTGATTTTAACTTTTGAAATTTTTATGTTATCTTTTGTATATCATTTCTTTTTGTTTAAAATGATTGGCTTCTAACTTTCTTGATGAATTTTTCTATTTCTCCTCCATACGGATTCAGAGTACCAAACATGGGTGCTAAAGATGACTTTCATTTGAATACATGGGACATGGTTTCTAAAAGAGATAACTCAAAGAGCATGGTGTCTAAAAGTATCATAAATTTAGGTGAAATAAAAGTGTTATCTTAACTTTGACTTTGTTTTATCCAATATGGAGAAAAAGGAAAGGAAATCAAGAGGAATGAAACATGAAATAATTTAAATTTCTTCAAATCATAAAAATGTGATAAAGGATGAAAAAGGGATACAATGATAGTAAAAGAGTGATTCTTTATCATAAGAATGATTGAAATGTATGAAAACTTGCTAACACAAGTTGTGTAAATTTCATTTATCAAAAAAAAAAGTTAAAGTTGAAAATAAAGGATCAAGAACTTATAACCATTACAAAACATATTATAGATAAGGAATGTAAAAATGGTGATTTTATAAGGAAGGCCAGCTCTTATCCATGGTCTTACAATAAAACTCATAAAATATAAACCCAAGGGGTGTCAAAAATCATGTAAAAAGTAAATAAGATAATGATGGTATTTGTGAGGAAGGCTAGGTCCTATCCATGGTCTTACACTAAAAGTCACAAAGGAAAAACCCAAGGGGTGTCAAAAATTATTGGAAAGTGAGAAAAAAGAGATAAAATTACATCATGAGGAATACTAGGTCATATCCTATGATTTTACAATGCAACTCATGAAGAAAAGGGGAAACTAAAAGACTTAAAAGGAAGGACTAAGGTTTGTGAACAAAGAGAACTATTGCAGAGGGTGAGACCCATGTAAGTATCCTATAAAAAGTGATAGATAGATAGATATCATATAAAAAGTAGGAAAATGAGGGAAGGATTATACACTAATGTCTATATCAAGGATGATCATGTGAGAGACAAGTTTGTGTCTTTGAAAGTTTCTTAAAATTGAATTAGTTGAGTATCATGCCATGTAGAATAAGAGTGGGCCTCATAACATGACCCAAAAAATAAGTGGATGTAGGGATGGGTATTTCAAGATACACCAAAGGCTTAAGTAACCTATGTATGGGCATCACAAGATGCCTCAAAGGCTAGAGTAATGTGTGGACGGGAATCGCAAGATGCCCCAAAGGTTGAAAAGAGGAAGAAAAAATATAAATAAAAGATAAGAAGAAAAGAGCACCACATGTAGATTCTAAATGGATTCAGGATGTCCAAGAAGATTATAATAGGGAATTTCATGATGTTGGATAATAGGAAAAGGATACTAAGTAAGAAGAATGAGAGATAAAAAATTAAGTTAGCCAGATAAAGAAATAAGTCAACCAGATAAAAGAGCAAAGGTGATAATCAAATATAAGGTCAACTACGTTGACTATGTATTACTGAAAAGGGGGTTGAGAAAAGTATAAATTTGATTGGGTTGACTGTGTACTACTAGACAAAAGGTAGATAAGGATAAGAGGTTGACCAGGTTGATGTAATATTATAATTCAGGAGGTAGATGAGGGTACAGGGTCAACTAGGTCCACTTAGTACTGTAAACAGGGTATGAAACTAAGCCCAATAAGGATATAAGGTTGACTAGGTTGACTTAGTATCATAACCTAATTAACCTAAGAGATTGTATTGAATATAATAACTATGTGCTAAAGTAGGGAAAAAAATTAGCAATATAATTAAAGTAAGAAATGGAAGGAAACACATAAACAATTGGATCAATGTGAATGATCTAAATGGGGCACACATCATAAAACCTTGTACCAACATTGGCTAATGCAAGTTTTTGCAATACAACACACAATAATTAGATAACAAGTAGTCAACTAAAAATTAAATGCTAACTAAGTGATCAGCATGTGTGTTATTAGATTTTTAGAAAGTGGTGTTTTAAGTTTGATAAGGAAGTTGGCTAAAAATAGGGAACTAAAAAATAATATGTGGATAGTTTCAGGATGTTTAGGTTGAAAGGGATCTATGTTTGCAATGATATTGGCTTTGTATTGGGGTCTACCCCATCACTTCACAATCTTATAGTAATAAGGGTGTCAAGTGCTTTGCCAATATATACCATTAACCACATGTTTATACTTGGCTAAAAAACTAAATAGACTTCCCCCTTGGTGATGAAATCCAAGTAGGTAGGCTTTGGGAAGACAAATGTTGAATGCATTTTGAATATTGTATGATTTGGTAGTGTGTACAAAAAAATCAAAATAGTGTAACTAAATGGTAATTTGAAAAACCACCTAATTAGACTATGTGATCTACTCTAAGCATGAAAATAGATAAAAATGAAAGTGTGAATTAATTACTATCAAATAATTACTAATTCCTATATTAAAAATGATACAAAGTCGATTCAGACAACTTTGTATGCAAATAGTATAGAATAAAGTTGACTAGGTTGCTACTATTCTATGAAAGCAAAAGTCTTTAACAACAGAGTCAACCAAGTTCACTTAGTCTTTTAGATATAATACAGGATATAAAACTAAGTCAACTAGGTCAACTTAGTTTTTTATAGGGTTATATTTTTGAAGACTACAAACTTGTACAAAATAGAACTATAATGAAGTACTAAATTGACAGAGAGAGAAAGAGAGGAACCATGATGGGCTGGAAGATGATTAGGATTGCAGATTTTTTGACAAAGTGCCTTGAATTTTGCTTTCAAATTCTATAAACTAAGTCAACTAGTTTGACCCAATTCTACAAAACCCTATGTGTTGAAGCAAGATAAGATGACTAAGTCAACCTAGTTGACTTAGTTTATTGATTTAGATGTTGATTGAAGGACTAAGTCAACCTATTCAACTTAGTTTATTGATCTAGATACTGACTAAAGGACTAAGTTAACCTATTTGACATAGTTTACTATTTGGGATTGAAGAAGAGTACTGTGTCAACTTGTTTGATCTAATAAATTATATTTGATGAAGACCTGCATAGAAAGAACATAATCATTTTGATATGATTGTGTTAAACCTGTGCATAAAAGTTAGAACTATACCATTTGGTTCAACATAGTATCATGAATATAGAAATATAATAAAATGATATAAATGAAAGTATGAAAGAAAACTTACAAGGGATAGATTCATGTTGGGTTCACCAGAATGTAAGCAATGGGAAATGTAGTAGATCTACAAATCAATCATAACTCAGAGAAGATAAATCCTACTTACACTTTTGATTGGGGATACATTAAATAATTAGGGTCATGACTAATATGGATCTACTAGACCTAATAAATGGATCTCTTACCACAATAATATCATTATGGAGGGTTCTAAAGCCTTCAGTAAAGTAAAACTATGCAATAACCCTAACTAGGTCGTATGTTTGCATATTCACTAAACTAATAACAAGTAAAACAAAGTCTAATCTAGTGCTCACCAAAGATTGTGGCACAAAGTGGGGGTTAGTAAATATAAAATTAAATATGCATAAGAGAATCCTATTTAAGATATGTATAGGTAAAACCCTAATGCATGGAGAGATCAATATATTCAAAAGCCATTA
Organism: Torreya grandis; assembly: GCA_037957365.1. Classification (NCBI taxonomy): domain Eukaryota; kingdom Viridiplantae; phylum Streptophyta; class Pinopsida; order Cupressales; family Taxaceae; genus Torreya; species Torreya grandis. The sequence goes on from JARHVA010006031.1 coordinate 630,709, forward strand.
CTTATGCTACTTCTATCTACTAAAAAGAGGAGAAAAGTTAGAGATACTTACCTAGAAAATGAACCCATCAAGACTCAATCTCTACTTTGGCCAAAGGTGCTTTGAAAGAGGTTGTTATGGTTTGTAAGGATCACTAAGAAAGGCCAAAAACATACAAGATTTCTCCATAAGACGAAATTCTTCTCCAAGTAGAGACCCTAAGCTAAGACTCCTCAAGTAGAATGGTTGAAGAGCATATTGTAAAGAAGCACAAATAAATAATTAACTCATTTTGTCTCTCTATGAATGGATAAATGGATGTGTTTATATAGGTGGATTTAACTCTAAACCCTTTCAAAAGTTTAGGCTGACAAGGTCAACCCAATTGACCTAGTATTGAAATTGGCAAAAACTAACTAGGTTATGAACTATGTTAGCCATGGGCCAACCTAGTTCCTAGTAAGCTTTGTAAATAACAATATAAGATTTATGTGGCCAATTATGTCATGTAAACTACCAAAAATGGGTTTAAGTTAGGCAAAGGGATAATGAAGGTTGAAAAAGGCTAGAGGAGAGTGTAAAATAAGAGGCAAAACTTAGGGGAATGGTTTTTATGAGACAAGTTGGTAGATAAAAAGTGGTAAAAAGGGACAACAATCCTTCAAAGAACCAATGGTCTTCCCACCCATTTCCCAGTGTACCCCTTAAGGCATGTGCTCATAGATATTGAGACTTGATGGGTTTTTATAAGATAGAAAGCATCAGTGATTGATAAAGTTTAACAATATTATGTTTATACACTTCTTACTTACAAATTATATTATGTGGTCAATCTTATTCTCATGCAATTGAGCCAAGATTATGCTAATAATTATGCCTAATACATTAAAATGAACTTATAAATGAGTTCTCTAATATGATAACTAAAATATAGGGGTTAACAAGAGATTATTTCCATAGTCCATTGATTTTATAGAGAGTTTTTGGATAAAACCGTGTATTAGTTCTTAGACCAAGGATATCAACAAATGCATGGTTTTATCCAAAAACTCTCTATAAAAATATTGGGGTGTTGGCCAATTTGATTTTTCAGATCTCAAAATCCTCTTTTGAACCTCTCCCCATATAAATGGTGCATTCTTACGTAGGAAATCCTCTAGAGGCACATAATCCTTGTGTAATATTGGATGAACTTTTGGTTATAACTAATATGGCCTAGAATGCACACACCTCATACTAATTGGTAGGCACATCAAGTTAGAGGATGATTTAAACCTTGGTATTGTCAACAAGGATGCCTTATTTACATATGACAAGGTTGATTAACATGTTGAAGTGGGTCATAAAGATAAACTTCTTTAGATTCATGGATATCTGAAGTTGGTGATAATGCTCAAATAATAGCCTCAAGTTTTCATGGTAGTGTCTCACTAGCCCATAGACTCTCTATTCATCAAGATGTACTTAGATAAAGTGGTGGATGAAGTATTTAAAGGTTATGATCACTATAGGGAGAAACTATTAGGCACATTCTTTAGTTTAAAGGGCATGACATTGTAGGCAATTAAACCCCATTATGTTTCAAAGGTGGTCTTTAGTTTATCTTCATCCTCAATATGTATTTGATTATATCATAAGAATATATTGATATTTTTGAGCCAAAAATGTCAAAACATCTAATACCCTAAGGGAGACCCCTTAATTTTTTTGGAAAAAGATCTTAAAGTGACCCAAGATACCCTTTTCTCAAGCTCGATTGAAACCAGAGATTTGGGTATACATTGCACTTGAAAACTTACAAATTACATCCCAACCTCCACTTTTCACTTTACACATACCCGATAAAAACTAGAGATTTGAATACAATTTGTAACTTGAAAACTTGCAAATTGCATCCCAACCTTTGCTTCTTGCTTGCTCTACGATCAGTGAAAACTAGAAATTTGGTCATAATTTATAACTTGCAAAATTGTAAATTACAAATGGAGCTTTGATTTCCACCATAAACATTATCTATGGAAATTAGAGATTCATATGCAATTTTTAACTTACAAACTTGAAAATTACAATCAAACCTTCACTTATTACACATCTGACTCCCATCAAAAACTGAGACTCTAGTTGCAATTTGCACCTTAGGTCCGACTTCTGGTAGACAACCCTTCCTAAAAAAATAACTCTAGCTATAAATTATAAGTTCATATTTCACCTTAGGTTCCACTTTCACACTTTATTACACCATTCATATGATAGAAAGTGGAAGTTGGAGCGTAAAATGCAATTTTGCAAAATTTCACCATGACTTTGAAACTCCTGCCATTTCTCCCAACCATTGAACTAAGGGAATTAAATGTAGGATTATATTAATGAAATTATGGTTTTTTTAAATTTTAAATTGAATAATTTGAGCTCTACAAATCCAAGCCATGATCCACCTATGTTAAGCAATGCCACACCAATGCAGCCCCAAACCACAACCACCATTGCCATCCCATATAAATGGTATTCTTCTATGTTTCCAAACATTTTATTAAAAAAATTCTTTCTATAGAAAAAGCTTAGTTTCCATTTTCATGCAAAGAAGCTAGGTTTTCTCATTTTTCTCACATTTTTCATTGTGTTTGCTTATGATTTTCCCAAAAATTGTCTATTTTCTTGAGTTCTTTCCATCATTTACCTATATTGTAAGAATCTAGGGTTTTGAAAATATAGAATATTCTCTTGAATATCCCATACACATACCCCATAGAGTTTTGACCTACAATAGCAACTCTAAAACCTATGAATATTTCACCTACAAAAGCAACCCTATGACTCCACAAAAAAACCCATTGTAAAAGCAACATCAAATCCCCATCAAGGATTTATCCTATAATAACAAGCTTGAAACCCATTGAAGGTTTTGTTAGACCTTAAAAGTGTGTTTTGTAACTCCAAAATCCATTAAACATTTCACCTGCATTTGCAACTCCAAAATCCATAAGATATTTCACCTGCATTTATAACTCAAAAACGTATCAACTCTATAGTTGGCTTTCCTACATCAATTTTCCTAGAACCTATGTCTATAAAATAAATGAAGTTCAAATCCAAAGGACTTGGTATCCCACTTAACTTGGACACTAACACCAATGAAATCATAGACATAGACCTAGGTCACATAGATCTAGGTGATTTTTGGATAAGGGTAAATGCCAAATTGAAAAATGATTAGATTCAAATTATTTATAACTGTGGATTGCCCTAGGTAGAAGCCTTCCCCTTATCAGTGTAAATCCATGAGCTTGTGCTTACATTGGCAAATCACTATGCTACTGAAAAGAGAGAAGTATTTAATGACAAGGGAGAAAGGATTCTAAACATGGACCCTGACTTCATCGACATAGTGTTCCTAATTCCAAAGTATGAGAGTTATCTTTATATAACCCCTAACTCATCCAAGAATTTTTATTTATATAATAACACTGAATGTCTAAGGGTCTTTAATAAATAATATCTAAAAGTCTCTAGGCCTACATATATAAGATTACTTAAAACCCTAACAAGAATATGACTAAATAATCAATACAATTGCATATGAACACCAAATCTAGATGTGAGAAAAATAACAAATATGTTCACCATGAAACCCCAAATATACCATGGAAAAACTTCATGAAGAGGTAAAAAACCCACCAAGATTATTCATTATTTGAGAAACAAAATGTACCCAATAAATCTTTCTCTTCTCTCTTTTATCATTTTTTCTTACAATATAAACTTTTTATTATATAGGCAAGGTAATATGACCATTATAATGTGACACTTTTAAACCACCACATATATGGGTATAACCTCTCCAAAGGTCATTTAATATATTTTATTATTTATTTACAAGAGGATAAACTCATGATAAATAGTAAAATATATTATTATTTAACCAATATAATTTAATGTATTAAGGGTGCATAAATAACACCACTTAACTATTAATTATTTCAATACTCTCTGTTAATGTTAAGTGGGGATATATGCCATCATCACATTTATAAAAATAAATTTATACTCCATGAACCATCCAAATGATGAATTTTAGGAGGTAACAACATCACGAACTTACACTCTATGAACCATCCATATGATGAGTTTTAGGAGGTAATAATTGAAGGAAACATCCTTCATCATGCCATAGTCACATTCAAAGGAATTATGCTATGTAAAAATAGTCACCCAAAGGTATTACATTATTTTTAACTATATATACCCAAAGGTACTACACTATGTAACTTTAATCACATAGTCACCTTTAAAGAAATTACACTATACAACTATAGATACCCAAAGGTATTACACTATGTAACCACAGTCACATAATCACCTTTAAAGGAATTAAACTATACAACTATAGATACCCAAATGTATTGCATTATATCTCCATATGCACCTTTAAAATAATTACACTGTGTTACTCTAAACTACTTAGAGTGAGTTTAGGCTAGCATGGTCATGAGAATACATCCCACAATTTATCATGAATAATCAACCAAACATATTGGAGGCTTTTATAACATAAATACCTCCATGCTACTATGTGTTGGGTACAATGCAGACTTCCATATGAATTTTATTGAAATCACATAAACTAATATATTACAATGTTTACAATGAGAACAAGTATAGAGAGATAGAAGGAAACACATGACCCATGCAAATTTTAAGAAGTGACATTTTCATACACACTCCCCCTCAATGGTAACTTTGATAGACCCAAGATTGAATAAACTTTAATAGGCTTTAGTTAGTTGGTGTTGCATTATATTTTTCATCAAAGTTATATAAATTTGACTATCAGCAATAAGGTTGGTACAATGATGAAATTCCACATGATGCTGTATGATCTCCTTGTTGAAAATTTAATGAAAAAATTGGTTGAGGTTTTCTACTCTGATACCATGAAAAAATAAGCAATACAATTTCATATGAACACTAGATCTAGATATGATAAAAATAGAAAAGACATTCACCATGAAACACCAAATATACCATGGAAAAACCTCATGAAAAGGTTAAAAACCCACCAAGATTATTCATTATTTGAGAAACAATATATACCCAATACAATATTTTTTCTCTCTTTTTTTATTTTTTATTATAATATAAACTCTTCATTATATATTCAAGGTAATATGACCATTATAATGTGATATTTTCTAACCACCATGTTAATGGGTCCAACCTCTCCAAAGGTCATTTAATATATTTTATTATTTATTTACACAATGATAAACTCATGATAAATAATAAAATATATTATTATTTAACCAATGTAATTTAATGCATTAAGGGTGCATAAATAACACCACTTAGCCATTAATTTTTCCAATAGAATAAGTGTGTGACATAGTCATAATCTTACATGGAGTCACTCAAAACCCAAATGCCAAGAACTTTTAGGATTAGATGTGTCAATACATCTAAGTGATCCATAAAAATTAATACATCCACTAGGCCCTGTTGATAAGTGACTCCATCCACAAACAATTAATAGAATTCCAAAATACAAGGAAGTTATACATGACCTCATATTTAGTCTACATATTAGAAAAGGGAAGGGATTTCCCAAGGTTGATCACAGCGCCTGACCAAGTCAATAAGGTCTTTAACTATTACCCTGATCTCACCCTTGAGGCAAGTAGACAACATTTCAGAAGGGTAAATAATGAATTCATATACTACATCATAATCATGTTTGATAAAGAGCTAAAAAAGAGGAGATTATTTGATGCTACTAATTTTGAGATCACAAATTGGGGATTGTATTCCATTCAATTTCCAATATACTCATATATCAGAGTAGGAGGATTTAATGGTTGTCCTTACACCCTCCCAATGTATGTAAATGACAAATGGGCTTTAATGAAACTTGTGTGGTAGCTTGTAGAGATTCACAAATTATTATCAAGTAAACTTAAGGTAAGAATCCATTTCTCCATTAGCATAAAAAGGTATGCATTCCCTTCCTTATCAAAATCCAAGTGTGTAGATGTTGAGATGACTCAAATGACCTTAAGAGCTCTCCATACAAGGCCATTTTATGATGTGAATGGTATTATTAGTGTAGACACCTAAATCCGGCCATCGATAACCTTTAATTAGGCTTTTGGCTAGTTTCCACCCAAAATGCACAATTTTGGCCTAAAAACACTAAAACATGATAAATGATGTGAAATTAACATATTCAAGTGCCGATTTTGGCCAAGGTATCCCTAATAGGTCAATGTAATTTATGGACCAACTAACTTTGATCATTTCATTTCGAGTTAAAATGCCAAATTTACACCTGGGTGCTCTAGATTGCTCTTCCCTATGAAATATTTTGCACAAGACATGTGCCTTTGTTATTTATTGTTGGTAACTTCCTAAATGGGAATATGGTTCCAACACATCTGATAGTGCCTTTTTAATTCTAATTTAATCAAATTTTGGAACAATAACAAGACATTCTGATTAATTTGAATAATTTGTGCACAAAGTACTTAATCATGCTTAAGAGCTAATTAGCCTAAATCAAAGCCTAATAAAAAAATCCATGTAAAATTGTTGAATACTTATTTCTAAAAATACATATTAAATATCTACATCATCAAGTGACCTCATTTCTTGGTAAGACATCCCTAGGCCATAAATGCCATAAATATCAAGATTCATGCCTCCCATGCCTCATCAATACCCTCCATGATGCCCTCCATGCCTCTTAATTATCCCTTCTTCCAATGTCATGATAAGGATAATTACAAACTTAATTCTAAAAATTAAATTAATCCTTAGCCATACATCTCAATCTTGAGATAGACGATTGAGGTTGATTCTGATCAAATCCAAAAATCTATAAATAGGAGGCCTCACAATGTCATTTCTAAGCTATTTTGGTGCAAGGTTATAATGCCAAATTGGTTCCAAAAGCTTCAATCAATTAGTGTTACCATGTCAAGTTATTTCCAGTCAAAGCCAAGCCATAATCCAAAGGTTCCAAAGAGAGATGGAGGTAGCCAAACTTCCATTGCTAAGGACTTCATGAGCATAAGCTAAGCAAACCACTACTATAAAGGCATTTGGAGCATCCAAAGAAGGTGAAGGAACTCCTATATTTGATCCCTTGATTTTTAGTTGTGCTTGTCATTTTATTTTGTTAACTAAGCTCTCCCTAGTGTCTAGTCTTAGAGATGTTATGTTATCAGTGTGTTTATTTCATTTTTTTTTCATTTTGGAAATAACACCATAATAACCATCGTCTCTTGAGTCAAATTCTTAGATCACATAATGGCACGCTCGATGGGACTAGATGCATCCTACACATGAAGGAGATCATTTTACAACTCTAAAATATTTAATTGAGCCTTTAAAACTCTTGTAAATTAGTTTTATAACTTTATTTTATTGTTTTTATTTGTCATAGTTTTACATAGTAAATGACGTCAACAAGTAATACCGACATCGATTACCTATCTTAACCAACATTGATTCGAAAAACCCTCATTGATTAAATTTTGGATAGCTAGAGTAGCTGATGTTAGTCACTATATTTTTCTAAAAACATAGACCTGAGAACTACTTTTCCAAAGTTTATTGTTTCAAACTCAAAAGATCTTCAAAGCTAAAGGACATGCTAACAATTTTGTTACAGGACCAAGCTTGATATTTTCTCAAAACATGTTTAAATCACCTTTGCATTCTTAAAAATCAATTAGAAACCTTATTATTTGGTGTTTAAAAAAGAATTTAGATGTTTTTTAGTAATGTTTTCAAAGTTTGTAACTAAGACCAAGGGGTCAAATGAACACCACCAAATCTTTCCTTTTGGGCTTAAAATTTAACACACTTGTCAATTTTTGTTTTCAATATTTATTTAGTTAGATTTTATTTGACAAAAAGAGGAATGTTGTGTGTATGATCTTCCATTTATTTTCTATAGGTAACCCTTGGAATCAAAATCACCATTCCTATTGCAAGTAGCCTAGTTGAAGGCTTAGAAAGAAAGTCATCTAAATCACTCCCTAAAAACTCATCAAAGTTTGGGTGATCTTGAAAATGACCCTAAAGTCTTTCTAATTTCATGCTTTCTTTATTTTCATGCATTTTGGATTATGAGGGGGACTTCATCACCTCCCATAAGTTCTTTAGGGAAGATTTAACCTAGGGTTTCATCTCTCGGCATTAACTTAATTTGGATACTTTGGAATTACACATAGGGCATAGTGGCAATTTAAACATCACACTACACTGAGTGAACATTAGGATGTAGTGGTTGTAAAAAAGACTAGACCTTTTCGCAACAAGCCAAGTGATATAGACCCAAAATATGTGCTTTTCTTTTGCATTGTTTGGCATGAAAGTCATTGTGAAATTGATTCCCCTAAAACCATCAAAACCTTGCTAGTTTAGTAGACCCCACTTTTCCATACCCTTATTAGGATTTAGATGATTATACTTAGTGTATTTTTGTCATTTATCTTAATTGGTGTTTTTTAGACTAAAACTTGTTTGCTTGTATATAAACCATGTCAAAACCAATTTGTCTATACATCACTCTTTTGTTTAAAGAGACATTATGCTAGTCTTTTTACACCACACTTATGCCTTAAAATTTTTGTTAAACTTGTTTGTGTATGTGTCATTTGAGTTGCAAAGGGTAGTGTTATGCTACCCAAATCATGTCAAACCATTTTGACTTTGAGTCTTTGAAACATAGTATTAACCACATCATTCGAGCATGCTTACACCATTAGGCTGCTCAATTTATTTCAAGACTAGTTTACCTTGCACTAAAAACCATTGTTTCAAACCACATTATGCATACCATTTGGACCTTTATCTTGTGTTGTCATATTGTCCAATCTTATCTAACTTGTTTAGTCAAAACCTAGTTTTCATCATTAAGTTTTCAATTAGCCTTGTCAAGCTTGGATTCAAACATTGATTGATTTATGTTTAGGCCTTAATTCATGAGGTTGATACATAGATCTTTATCTTTTGGGTTACATAACTTTAGTTAATTGATTACCTAAAATTAAAAACTATTGATGGTTTGTTTGTTTAATGCCTATCCTCAATTATTTATGCCTTTATTTAGGAAAACATAGCCTTTTTAAAAGAGCCTTTTGTCTTATGCCTTATGCTAATTGATCATGTTTATGTTTGATTCTGTGTGCTAGGTCTATGTCAAAGTTGTTTTCAAACTTGTTAGATTAAATCAAATCACATCAGCCTTTGTTTCAAATCTAGCTTTTGACACCATTTGGCCAAAAGTCCTAGCACATTCCTATTTGTTTGAGCCTAGCTTTTGACTTCATGTTTGGATAAAAGACCTAGCAACTCAATTTTTCCTTTTCCTAGTTTAGACCTTGTTTGGAACACTTTGACCTAGAACTTTGACATGTCGATTTTTATTCAGACACTTGACCTTTTTTTTGCATATGATATTTGGCATTAGACATTTGATGTTAGGATTTGTTATGCCAAGTCTTAGCACAAATCATTTTAGAGATACAACTCCACTTTTAGACCACATTGGAGATATACCTCCACCTTTTGACCAAGTTTGAACCATTTGTCCTTTGGACATAGTTTTTCAAAGTTTGTATAACTCTAAGTCTTTTTTTTTAGAGCTTTCATCATTTACATGGATATGTCTTTATGGTGGAGTCACAATCCAACTTATGATAGAATGGCCACACAAAATGACTTTTATGGATTTTTTTAAGACCCCAATGATGTTAATATGGTTTGTGAGACAAATTTATATCCACTTCATATTGATCATTCATGGGAAAAAAGTCATGAAGTAACTTACGATCCAACTCAAGACCTTGATTAGTATGAAGAGGCTTGTAAAGAGGACTCTAAAGATCCAACTATAGGTAGTTTTATTTGGGATATGAATCCATACCCTCTTTTCAATAATCAGTACATGGAACACAATCAAGAACTAGCTTATGAGCCAATTCATGATTGGGATGATATAGTTTATGAGGAAGAATTAGATGATTTTACTTATGTGAGTAATCAAGCTCCACCAAATCATACCATTTCTATTCTAGGACCACAATGTTTCACCATTTCTATATCAAGACCTCATCCTTTGGTTTCTATGACCAATCAAGCTCCATAATGGCCCTTCATCAATCCAGGACCTAGTCCTTTGGCTTGTATGGGAAATCAAGCACCACCCAATCATTACCATCTTAGGACTTTGTCCTTTGCCTTATTAAAGTAATCATGATCCCTAAGGCCCTATCATTATCCAACTACAAGTGATTCCTCATCTAGTACTAATCCCAACCAAACCTCAATCAATCCAATCATTTGAAGACCAAGTTGTGTTCAAAACTAGTATTTTCCAACTCATTAAAAACCAAAGCCAAGAGAACCAACCAATCCAAGATGTTTCTATTGAATCAACCATTTGTGATAAGTTATCTTGTGATAAATTACCTATTGATCCTATACCAATTGTCAAGGAGTCTCACTCTGATGAGCTAATCTTTATTGAGTCACTTCTTAATAATTATAACTACCTTTGGGTAAATCATTACCTCGACCATATGCCTTTTTTTCAAGATCCTTCTATTGACAAGCGAGTCTCTCAGGAGTTCTATTAGCCTTTCTCCCATCCTATAAAAGTCTCACTTTGACAAACCAATCTTTATTGATCCCATCATGCCATCACAGGGTATTACTTGCACAATACCAAATATTCAACAAGACATCATTGTAATAGAGTACCCATCAAATGAAGAATCAAAATTAGAGTTAGGTTTTATTCTTGAACTGATAATAGAGTTAGCATCAGAATCAAAATCAACATTAATCTCAACATCAAATTTAGATTCCCTTGAGTTAGAATTAGATTTAGAAGAATAATATGTTCATGATTGTTACAACATTAGTTACACATGCCTTGCAAATTAATTTGAATACATTTATGATCTTTCTATAGTTTTTGAGGATGAGTACTTCAGCATCAACACAAGTTCTCCTAGTATCTTCTATGAGGATTGTGTAGCCTCTACCCATTCTATTATCATTCCACAAGATATTACCATCAACCAAAATAGCCATATCATTGACATTCCATCTCCCACAATTGTTGATTAGGATTGATATAATCACACTTTGTTGAATTACATCCATGGTGACATAGCAGTTGAAGAAGAGTAAGGAGGCCAAGACAACATTCATGTAGAAGAAGAACACTCTCCTAATGAAATATTTTTAGAGGCATTAAGGGACAATCCAAGTCATAACTTAGCATCTTCTAGTGAAATTTGTTTTGAAAGTGATAAAAGACAATCAAAGTCAAAAGTCAGCATTCCTTAGTGAAACCTTCTCAAAGGTGCTACAAGACAATCAAGACAACTTCATTGGTGAAAACCTCATTGAGGCACTAAAAGCTAAGCACAAAATCTCTTCACTACTTGATGAAGACAAAATCAAAGATCAAATCAAAATAGCTTCCTATCTACAGACTAATCAAATGATAGCTACTCTCAATATCAAATAACAACAAAATTTGGTGGTCCTATTGAGAAAAAAAGTTTTCGGCCCCACCACAACCAAAATTATGTCAAATTTGGCATCAACAACATTATATCTGACTAAAAGTCTCGATCTTCATTTGTTTCTCCACCATTCCACATTCCATTATCATCTACCATTCCATTTCAAAATCAAACCCACAATCTATTATTTGTCCCTATTTACCATTCATTGTCATACTTTCCTTTGCAGAGGCTATAAAAATACCATGTCTAGATGTTTCAAGGAATCAGAATCAATGACCAATGAAGATCACAAAAGCATTATTTATAACCAAATCTGCAAGCGATTCTTGATAGAGTAGTTATTTATATGAGGTGTGGTCTAGAAATTAACATGATCAAGTATTTTGTTTGTATCATTTGTTGATTAGGATGTGCATCTCCCCATTAGTAGAAAAAGAATCAAAAACCATACTTAGGATAAAAACATGTACCATACCATTTCACATTGTTGTGACATTACCATTGTTACATGTCCTTTTTCCATTATTGTGTATCCTTATATTCACCTAATCACTTTGGGGCAAACCCTCTTACCATTTTATCAAATTTATCAAATCATCATTATCCTTAGTAAAACCATACCATCTTATCATTCCATTCCTATCTAGATCAAAGCATGTTTTTAGTCATCCTACCCAATCTTATTTTGATCTTGGTTCATTTGGTTCTTCCCACACTTTTTGTGAGGGGATTTCAATGAAGTTTCAATAATAAATGAATTTTGTGTTTAAATGATAGTCTATGAAATTAGTGTGATAGTTGATTTGGCAAGATATCTTTCATCTTATCAAGTTGGTTTATATAAGCCTGATTATAACCACCTATGGGTAAATCAGTGGTTCACTAGTCTTGCTACTAATTATAACCACCTATGATAGAATTAGTATCATTGACCTATGCCATTTTATCTTATTTATAATTGCCTATGGTCAAACTAGGGGCAACAACTATTAATCATGCAATGCCACATCACCTTGCCATTACTATTTTCATTTGATTAGCCATTTGCTAGATTTGAGAACTTGTTGGGACCTAGTTGGTTTTTCCCCACCTTTTGTGTGGATGGAATTACTATGACTTGAGTTCATTTTAGGACTATGTAAGTTATGCTCAATTCATGTTGAGGTCACCTCAGTCCCCTTTTTCATATGCTCTCACTATTTTGCAATAAACTTAAGCCAAATTCTCTCACCATTTTATGAGCAGGTATCTTGTCATTCTCTAATGAGTTAAGATACCTCAAAATTTTAAAAACATTCATAATACTTCAAAAATCAAAAAATATTTGTCCTATCTAAGCCTAGTTAGTTATCCTTGATCTACCTTACTGGGGCATGGTCATTATTAGGATGCTTTCTTTTAATTTTTTTTTAGGCTTTCTATTTGTTTGTTTATTCTAGGTTGGTTTTTTGTTTTGTTTGTTTGTTTTTTATTTGCTTGCCTATTTGTTTGCTTTTAACACTATAGCCTTGACTTAGTCTATATGTGTTCATTGGGTGATTCTTTGATCACATTATTCTTTAGTCTATCCATATTCATACGTCAACATTATCATCATGCTTTTAATTATTATACATTATTTTCAAGTGTTTATTGGATTGGGAGTTAGTCCTTATGCAAATTTTGGCCAAGTCTTTATGGTGTTCTATCATGAAACCTACCATCACATGTTATAGTAGAAATCAGCTTCATAAAGGTCTACAATCAATGGAGCCACATATGTTTCTCCTTGGCACCTTGGCAAATCCTTCCATCCCACCCTTTATCAATATAACTCATTTAACCATTCTAGTTGTATCATTGTTAATCAGGATGAGCATTTCCTCATTGGTAGGTAAAATTGAATCATTCACACTAATAATTCTTATTTTTATATTCTTCTATTTCATCACTTTGTACCTACTCATCTTTATTCTATATTATAGATTATATCTCTGAGTTATGCTTGCTAATTAGTCCTAACTGGGGCACAATCATCTTTAGCCAATCTAGGTCCTCTTAATGATTATAACCACCTATGGGCAAATCATTATTTTGACTTTTAATCTTGATTATAACTTCCTTTGGGTAAATCAATATCCTTTTTAAATTAATGCATGCAATAATTTTCTCATTTAGATTAATCTCAACCATGGGTTAATTCACCTTTCTTCTTGATTCTTTTCAAGGGATCATCCATCAACAAATGTGATGGCCAGTCCCTCAAGGGGGAATCATCATAGGCTTCCCAAACTCATTTGGAGATTTATTCTTTACTCATCATCTTCTTGTTGGCATATAGGCCATCTCTCATTATTTGAGAATATGTTGCTCTACCTATGGTTTGCAACATCTTCTCAAATAGGGGTAAACTATAGACACCTAAATCTAGCCACCAATAACCTCCAATCAGGGTATTGGCTAATTTCCACCCAAAATGCATAATTTGGCCTAAAAATAATAAAACATGCTAAAAAATGTGAAATTGACATATTCAAGGCCAAATTTTGGCCAAGGTATCCCTAAATAGGTAATGTAATTTATGAGCCAGCTAACGTTGATCAGTTCATTCTGAGTCAAAATGCCAAATTTGCATCCTGGTGCTCTAAATTGCTCTTTACTATCAAATATTTTACACAAGATATGTGCCTTTTTTATTTGTTTTTGGTAACTTACTAAAAGGTAATATAGTTCCAATGCATCTAACAGCATCTTGTAATTCTAATCTAGTCAAATTTTAGACCAATAACAAGACATTCTGATCAATTTGAATAATTTGTGTATAAAGTGCTTAATTATAATTAAAAGCTAATTAACCTAAATCAAGGCCTAATCAAAAATTATATGGAAACTTGTTGAATACTTATTTTTTTAAATGAATATTGAATATCTACATTATTAATTGACCTAATTTTTGGGGAAGACATCCCTAGACCATAAATGTTATAAATTTTAAGATTCATGCCTCCCATGCCTTATTAATGCCCTTGATGATGTCATCCATGCCTCGTACTTTCCCCTTCTTCAAATTTCATGATGAAAATAATTACAAACTTAATTCTAAAAATTGAATTAATCCTCAACCACACATCTCAATCTTGAGATGGATGGTTGAGGTTGATTCTGAACAAATCCAAAAATCTATAAATAGGAGGCCTCACAACATTATTTCTAAGCTATTTTGGTGCAATATTATAATTCCAAATTGGTTCCAAATTCTTCAAGTAATTAGTGTTACCATGCCAAATTGATTCTAAGCCAAGCCAAGCCACAAGCCAAAGGTGCCAAGGAGAGATGGAGGTAGCCAAAATTCTATTGCTAAGGACTTCATAAGCACAAGCCAAGAAAGCCACTACTACAAAGGCATTTGGAGCATCCAAGGAAGGTGAATGAACTCTTGTATGTTATCCCTTACTTTTTAGTTGTGCTTATCATTTTATTTTGTTAACCAAGCTCTCCTTAGTGTCTAGGCCTAGAGATATTATGTTATTAGTGTGTTTATTTCATTTTGTTTTCAATTTAGAACTAACATTATACTAACCATCCTCTCTTGAGTTAAATTCTTAGATCACATAATGACACACCCTATCAAAATCCAAGTGTTTAGATGCTGAGATGACTCAAATGACCTTAAGAACTCTCGATACAAGGCCATTTTATGATGTGAATGGCAGTATTACCAATATATTAGGGATGACAACATATTCCCACATCCCCTATTATAAATATTAATAATAAGACATGAAGGATGAAGAATAAGTGAGGATAAGGGATTATTTTGGGATGACCATAGAGTACATCAAAATTTACAACACTAGTCCCTGAGGACTTAATAAATGATGAATCTCTAGTAGATAGGGTTTACTATGATAAAAAGATCTTTATTCAGCCTCTTCCATCAGTCAGGTGGTCCATACCTAAGTCATTATTAATGGATAGGACCACCAATGTAATAAATAATACAATCAACTAGATAAGGAGTAAAGGGGTCAAGGTGAACAAGGAAACCTTGAGTATCAATGACAAATTGAGAGAAGTGAAAGAGAAAGTTGTGTCAAAAAAAAGTGGAGGGTTATAATAAAATAACTCAAATAGAATAAGAAGATACACTAGTGATATCACACAAGAGGAAGCATAAACAAAAGGCTAAAAGAGGTCAGTCTAGTATCCACAGAGCATTAGCACCTCAAATAGATCAACCAATACTAGCTTCCATCAAAGACATGGCTGATGTTGAAACACAAACAATTTCTCCTCCTCCTTATATCATGTCACTAATAGTTTATCTTCCTCCCTTTGTGATGTCACCAAAAATTTATCCTCCTCCTCCTATCTCCACTCCACAATCACCTCAAATAATTACCCCTTTTATTTCCACCAACTCACTTAATCCATTAATTCCATTGCCAATAGTCTAATCAACTTAATTAGACACTTAGGCTTTAATTTCACTCACCTCTTCCATAATTCCTTCCATCTCATCCCTCATACCCACCACTACTCTATTAATCACTAAAACTACCCAAAATTACATGGTTGTGGAGTTAATCATCCTAACTACAATCCCTCTAGCCATCCCCACCACTAGGGTAGCTACTTTTTTATTTTCATCTCCCATCACTTTCCCCATTTCATCAACCCTAAGTGTCCCCACCACTTTGATTGACTAATACACAACTTTGGATTCCACATTCCCCATAGGTTCCCCTTTTTCAAATCCCCATGCCTACCCCTCCACTTGTGTCACTTCCAATTCCTACACCCCTAATAGGCACATCTATTTCCACTACACTCATTTCTTCCATTTCCATAATAACCCAAACCCCCACTAAGGAAGTAGAGATAGAGGAAATCATTGATACAATTTTGGCTACTCAACAGATAAGTGGGAAAGATATTTCCAAAACATCAACCAAAGATTTAATTGCCATATCAGTGATAGATATAGCACTCATCCTAATAACCACCAGTGCAGCAACTTTAGTTGTAGATTCACAATTGATAGTGTCAGGATCATAGGATGCCACTCCAAGATCGATAGTGCGATAAGTAGGGAAGAAATAAAAACAAATGGTATCTCCTTACACACTAGATTTTGGCCTTTTATAAGCATCAAAGAAATCAAGGGTAGGCCCTAGAACCATATTTAGGATACTATATAATTTAGTAGGGGAGAAATATGTAGAAATTACACTCCCCCCACCAAATAAACAAAAAGAAGATATAATGGTGGGGGATTACCAAATATCCAAAGTGCCCCTAGGTTGTCCTATAAGAGGGATTAAAACATGATGTTCAATGAAGCATTAGCTCTCTTTTTGAGAATATGAATAGTGACAAGGTCACAAAAGATGAATTCAAGAATAAAGTTGAATAATTGATAACTATACTGAAGAAGTTCATTGAGCTCGTAGTCTAACCAACACAACCTATTACTCAGTTCCCTACTAAGGAAACACTTGGTCAATAACAATTATTGGAAGTATGGGAGGGGTTATGAAATATTTCACTGAGGATCTCATCACAAAGGGAAATAGAGTAATTGAGATAATAATTGATTATTAAAAAACTCTAAAAGATGATTGGGCATCTTTGAAGGCATCAATGAAAAAATACGAGGAAGAGATTGAAAGGTTAAATCTATTCTTCCCAAAATCATAAGCTATTCACCTGATTGAAACTGATACCCTCATTAAGGAGAAAATATTGAAAAATGATGTAGCACATGAGGAACTAGATAGGGTAGCTAATTTCATAATAAGAATACTCATTAAGAGTATTAATAAGGCCAAAGATACATATGATAAGGCCATAGATAAGATTTTTGACAATGAATATTTACTTAATAAATTATCATATAAAGCAATAGATCATCAAGGTCAAATTATTTTAGTATAAGAGGTTTAATACAAGTTTAAAGGAGTGGTTAAGAGAGAATTAGCATGAGATACAACATTCAAATTGAGTTCCATCCACTAATTCATTAGGTATCACAGTACACTAGAGCAGATGGGGAAAGACACTTAAGTATATAGGGCTACATTTAAAGAACTCTCTGATATAATGGAAAAATGTGAGATAAGTAACCTATATTCACTTGGTCCTGATGAAGATCATATATGAGAGATCTTCAAATGTTTTGATGCCTACATTGAGATGACATGAGCAAAGAAGGACAAGGAATATTCATAGGTTATGGTTATATATTAATTATTTCAATCAAATACATTATGTATATTACATTTCTTTATTTTAAAAGATATTATAAAGTTTCAGGTTGCAAATTTCAACTATCATTTTGGTAACTCTTTTTTTTAGAAACATCCACATGTAATTTTCAAGTATCTTTTTGATAGGTTTAAAAGTTGTAAAAATCAAACTTGTAAAATTGCACTTTTCTTTTTAAAAAATTTTGAGTTTCTTAACTTGTAAAAAACTCATGTTGTAAATTGCATTTCCAGTTTTTTCAAATTTGGATGACTTAAAAAGTTTTAAAAGTCTCAACTAAAAAATACAAGTTAGGCTTTGCAAGTTATAACCTAAATATGTAAAAGATTTCAACTTTTCTAAGTGTTAGTTCATTTTTGGCAGCCCATTCCATGGAAAAGATAATAGTTGTTTGACCTGAAGATAAGGAGGACATTTAATGAAGATTCAATAGGATTTCTCCATGCCTCTAGCACTTATGGAAATACCTAGTAGTTGCATGTTCCTTTTTCTAGCCAATTACCTCACTAAAGATGTCATTCTAGCAGAAGATCATGCCTTTTGCATAAGGTTTTCTAACTTTGCTTTATCTTTAACTGGGCATATGGTTTTTAATAGTTGCCTCTCTTTTAAGAGATTATTTTCTATAAATATGGGTACCATGGCATAGCCCATTTATCTTTATGTTGTTGGAGAAATTATTCTGCTCTTTGAACAATTGATCTACATTTTGTAACTTGGAGAATAATAATAGATTAAATTTTTGCCTCCCTTATCTATGTTATCTTTATGTGTGCAAATCTATTTGTCAAGTTTTTGAATGGTTTCATTCTTGTTTCAATCACAAAATTTCATCCATGGTATTAGTTTGCCATTTTGAAAATTGGTTTGATAAAAAATAAAGAATCTTGTTCCTTATATGATAAATGCCCAATATTACCTTTGGTTTCATATTTGCATGAGTTTTTGCTCTAATAAATTTTAGTATATTTATTATTTTGTTGTGTTTATACAAGAAAATAATTAATTTCCACTATAATTATTTGGTGCAATTCCCATTTTCAGTTTTGCAAATTCATTTCTAAAACTCTTTTCCTAAGAAGTCAAACCCTAGTTTAAGAGCAAGATTACTAAGAAGTAGAATTTTTTACATGAACTAGTAATATATCAATTGCATTAAACTTAGTGAAAGAAATATAACCTTATCAAAAGGTTCACCTCAATTTTCCAAGGTCCCATAACTTAGAGGTGATCCCATCGTATCATTAGATTTTCCATAGTTTGCAACACATACTAAACATCATATTACCACACAAAGAAGGGTGTGAAATCTATGTGATAATATTTTTTGGCACACCTGGTGGGATGTAAAGATCATTACTAAGATATTGGTGTTATTCTCAATAAGTTTTGTATAATCCTCATACACATTTCCAAAATCACCTGACGACTCCACTAGCTCATAGATTCAAGAAATCTAGGTTTGCATTTGCCAAAGATAAAAACAAGATCATCTACTAAAGGTAAGAAATATAACTTACAATAATTATAATTTCCATAAAAAAAGAAATCAAGATCAATTATACCTTACACTAGAGTATATCCTACAAATCTATTTGTGTCTCCTACAAATACCCATAATAATTTCATACCTCATATTATGGCCTTGAGAAATCAAAATTTTGTATCCTTCAATGGAGGTAGCCCACTTTAGTTGGCCCAATATGATGATATACTCACCTTGGATTTTAAAAGACTTTCATATTTCATAGGTGAAACTTCCACCACTCCCATGGAACATATATAATACATTATTATTGTTTGTTTAATTCATAATATAGTACAAGAAAATGTTGAAATCAGACTTCTTCTCTCGTCATTTAAGGGTAAAGCCTTAAAATGGTATAGAATATTTCTTACCAATTCTATTCATGTTTGGGATGACTTAGGGACTATGCTATGTATGAAATTTGAATATAAGAGTGACCACCTCTTCCTGGTCACACAACTAATAGTTATTTAGTTGGTTCCTCATGATTTCATGAGTGATTTTAATTTTGGCTTTCAAAAGACATGGAATATAATTCCAATGTTGGTCAAGCCAACATTAAATAATACTTTTCTATATTACTTCAAAGCTTTAAATAGTGATATACTTGTCATGATTCAGTCAATGGGTGGCACCACACTCTCCAATGCCTATGAAATTATAATAAGATTAAAAAAATTACCAAATTCAAGCTGTAAAAATTACCCTAAGGCCTCCAATTCCTCTATTTATCGAAGTGCCTCATACACAACTTGTTATTTCCCCAATTCCCACCACAATTAAGGCACTAGCTTTAGTTCATGATCCCATTAATTATTTACATGAGGTTAAGTCATTACTTAAAATCTTTGGCAATGAATTGGTAGTAATGAAAAGGAAATAATCCTAGAACTACAAGCCTTATCAGGAACCCAACCAAACATACCAACCCAATAGATATCCATACCAAGGTAATCTATAGCCACAAATTCAAAATATGCAAGAAAAACCTCTAAACATATGTGCTCTACCTATACTAGGTAGTTCTAAAGCTATTGTACATATTCAAAACAATCTGGCTTAAGAGTATGAGTGGTGTTACCCTCGTGTTTAACCACATAATCAGAATGCTTATCCTAATGGTTTCATTAATCAATCATTGATGGTAAAAATCATATATAACACTCAAGGATAGAAAGAAGAAGCACTTCCCAATAGGGAGATACATAATAGCCTTCTCATAGTGAAGCTACCCTTTTGAACTGGTAAGAGAAGGATTTTTATAGTGTAAATTAGGAGGAAGCACTAATAAATGGTGGTGGTTTAGTGGCAAAAAATACATGATCTAAGAAGAGGTAAATTGAAAGAGATCAACCCCCAAATATTGAATAGGTTATGTCTTCTAAATTTGTGCAAGAGTCTGCAAAAGGCAACACATCTTAGTGGCTACCTAATGTACAAATAGGCCAGTCAAAATCAAAATTGTTAATCCCAAATCTCATGAAAGAAGATGTAGCTCTCAAAAATCACCAATGAAGGTTGGTAACATTCTTTTCTATATTTTATAAAAAATGAAGAAAACTAATTTGAATTTTACCATGTGGGACGCACTATCTATTCTAGCATAAAGGGACTTTTTGTAGGAAGCTTTGAAAAACTTCCAAATAACAGACAAAGTTTTGTCTAAGGGATAAAATGCTACAATTAATTTGTGTCAACTATAAAATGACACCAAAGCAACTAAAACTGGTAAGCCTATCCCTTTTTACCTTTCACTCATAGTTGGGAAACATCTCATCCATAACAGCACGGTAGACTTAGGGGCTAGTAGTTATGTTATGCCCACAAAAATAGTTGATGCCCTTGGTATTAAATATACACCTATCATAAAAGGTGTGGTTTAATTGGATGTGAATACTATTTAGATAGTCAAAACTATAAAAGGTTTAAACCTTACCATCCATGCATCTCCAAGTTTGTCAGTTTCCAAAGATATTTTAGTTATTAACCTCCCCCCTATTTTTTTATCTACCTTTCTCAAGACTTCACTACAAAAATGGGAGTGTATATATTTTTTGACTAATCCCACATGTTTCTTAGGATGAGGAATAAGAGTGATGATCAGAGCTGAGCTAATTGCTAAAGACCATATTGAGCCATATACTCCTATCTCTATGAATATGAATTTCACATTACAAGATCAAGAAGAGAAGCTTGATCATGAGGTTGCAACACCCATGGAATAAATTGTAGACACTCATCTAGATGAATGGGGATTATATCTCTAATTTGATCCTTATTATTATGTAAAAGAAACTAGGTTGGGTACATATTTCATCCTTGAAAATGATGCAATCATTTTGAATCTTGTAAAATTAGTTGAATCTCTAAGTAATGTGGAAATTATTCTTTGGTGGCTCAAGAAGAAGGAATGGTGAAAGTGTAGGTATTGTCCTGATCTCTCCATAAAAAAGAGTTATTTCTATTCTTTCAGACTCTAGTTCAGTTGCACTAACAATGTAGTTGAATATGAAGCTTTGATTCAAGGTCTCCAGCTAGACAAAGAAAGAGGGATACAGTCATTACAAGTATTTGGTGACAATTAATTGATTTTTCACCAAGTAAGATATAAAATCATAACCAAGAATAATTTTCTAAGATCCTACAAACATAGGGTTTAGGCCCTGTTAGAAGACTTTACCACTTAAAACATTCAATTAGTACCAAGAGCATAGAATAAGGATGTTGATCATATGGCCTCAATAGGGTCCCAATATAACCTAATTTAAGAAATAAAGAGGAAAAATGGTTGACATGTAAATTTAATAGTAAGGCCATCAATTCCTGATAATGCAACCAACTAGCAAATATTTGATAGTGATCATCAAGTTGTGAGTTTTTTGAGAGAGGAAGTTGAATTCTCTAATAAAAAACAATCAAGACTCTAAGATCAATATGGAGATAAAATCATTCAGTTGAAGATAAAAAAAATTACCCATGGGCCCTATTACTTTGGAGAGTATCTTAACTCTGATGATTAACTAAAAAGTGAAAAGAAGAATATCACAGTCAATGAAGAAGACTATGAGCTAGTAGTCATTTTAGAGGCAAAACATTGAAGATTGGAAAGGTATGTAATGTTTTTGAAAAATAATATCTTATTGAGTTATGTAATTAATTTGATGATAGCTTTACTTGGAGTTATAAATATTTAAGGGTATTTAACCCTAACTTATCCCAACACACAATAGAGCTAGACCTAAATACCAAGCCTATTAGATAAAATAGAGACCAATCAATCCAAAACTAGAACCCTTAATGAAGAGTGAGTTATCCAAACTAATAGAGGCTAATATCATGTTCCTTATTAAACACTCATCCTGGGTTGCTAACTTTGTCCCTGTAAGGAAAACAATTGGTGAAATTAAACTTTGTGTATATTTTAGGGACCTAAACAAAACATTCCTAAAGGATCATTATCCCCTTTCACCCATAGAGCAAATTATTCAAACTGTATCAGGATCTGAAATATTTACCCTTTTAGAAGGTTATTCTAGATATAACCAAATCCTAGTGCAAGAATCAAACTAGTTCAAGACTACTTTCACTATAAAATGGGGCATGTATGCATACAAAAATATGCCTTTTAGTTTAACTAATGCTATAAATAGATTTTAAAGAGCCATGGATATGAATTTAGAGGTTTGATAAATGAGATGATCCTGGTATACCTAGATGACATCATTATTTATTCAAAATATGTTGATGCACCCTTGAATCACCTTAGGAAAAATTTTGAAAGGTGTAGAGAGTTTGGAGTTTTCCTCAATCTAAAAAAGTGTTTTTTCATAGTTCATGAAGGGAAACTACTAGGACACGTCATTTTGAAAGAGGATCTTACAATAGACCCAAAGAGAGTAAGTTTTATATCTTCACTAGCAATTTCGAGCCATAAAAAGGGGTTACAAATTTTCCTAGGAAAGATCAAATTCGTAATAAGGTTCATTCCAAATTTTTCCTCTATGGCTAAGCCTCTTACTACCATGTTTTAAAAAAGGTGTTAGTTTCAGCTAGACATAAGAAGGAAAATATAGTTTTGAAGTCATCAAGTAGGCTATTTCTTAAGATCCAACCCTTGTCAACCTCAACTATGAGAATGATTTCATTCTATATGATTTTGGATGGGAAGGTAGAATATCATCTATTCTAACCCAATATAATAAAGAACAGTTGGAGTAGCCAATATCTTTATTCAATCAATCCTTGAAGGATTATAAGGAAAAGTATAGTTTCATGGAGAAGCAAGTATATGTTGTAATAAAAGCTCTCAAAAAGTTTAGGCATGTGCTCTCTAATAATAAAATTCACTTGATGGTTTGTCACCAAAGCATCAAGGATTTCCTATTGAGCCAGGACATAAATGAAAAAAGAGCAGGATGGATCACAAAAGTTATGGAATATGATGTGAACATCAAAATTACAAAAATTATAAGAGGAAAGGGATTATGTGATAGAAAGAACTGAAGTAAATAAATAATTTTTGGGAAAATCACAAGTAAACATGATAAATAATGTGAGCAAAATGAAAAAAACTAGCTTCTTTATGTAAAAATGAAAACTAAGCATTTTCTACAAAAATATAGAAATGTTTTTGGAAAATGCTAGGAAAAATAGAGAAAGACTATTTGCATGGGATGGTAATGGTGGTCATGGTTTGGGGTTGTATTGGCATGGCATTGCTCGATGTTGACGAACCATGGCTTTGGTTTGTAAAGCTCAAATTCTTCAATTTGCAATTTTAACAATGATTTTCATTAATCCTAATTTCATTAATATAACCTTGCATTTAATGCCCTTAGGTCATTAATATAAATTAAACCACTGACCTAAGGGCATTAAATGTAGGGTTATATTGATGAAATTAAGGTTAATGAAAATCATTGTTGAAATTGCAAATTAAATAATTTGAGCTCTACAAAGCAAATCCATGATTCGTCAACACTAAGCAATGCCATACTAATGCAGCCCCAAACCATGACCACCATTTCCATCCCATGCAAATGGTATTCCTCTATTTTTCCATGCATTTTCCAAAAACATTTCTATCTTTTTTAAGAAAAATCTTAGTTTTCATTTTTGTGTAAATAAGCTAGGTTTTCTCATTTTGCTCACATTCTTTATTATGTTTGCTTGTGATTTTCCCAAAAATTATCTATTTTCTTGAGTTATTTCTATCATTTACCTATATTTCAAGAATATAGGATTTTGAAAATATATAAAAATCTCCAGAAGATCCCCTACATAGACCCCACAGAGTTTTGACCTATGATAGTAACTCCAAAACCAATGGATATTTCACTTACAAAAGTAACCCTAGGACTCCATAAAAAATCCCATTGTAAAAGAAATTTCAAATCCCCATCAAGGATTTTAACTAAAATAGCAAGCCTAAAACCCATTGAAGGTTTTGTTGAGCCTTGAAAGTGTGTTTTGTACCTCCAAAATATGTCAAACATTTCACCTACATTTGAAACTCCAAAACCCGTCAGCTCTATAGTTGGATTTCCTACATCAATTTTCCCAGGACCTATGTTTAGAAAAGAAATGAAGTTAAAATCCAAGGGACCTAGTATCCCACTCAGCTTGGATTCTTAAACCAATGAAATCATAGATACAAATCTAGGTCACATAGATCTAGGTGATTTTTGGATAAGGGTAAATGCTAAATTCAAAAGTGATTGCATTTAAAGTATTTATGACTATGGATTGCCTTAGGAAGTAGCATTCTTCTTAGTAGTGTATATCTCTGAGCTTGTGCTCACATTGGCAAAGCACTATGATGTATAAAATAGATAAGTATTAAATGATAAGGGAGAAAGGATTCTGAACATGGACCGCAACTTCATCAACATAGTGTTCTTGATTCTAGACTATGAGAGTTATCTTGATATAACCCCTAACTCATCTAATAAATTTTATCTAGATAATAACATTGGATGCATAAGTGTCCTCAATAAATAATGGCTAAAATTATCTAGGCCTATATCTACAAGATTACCTAAAATCCTAGAAAGAATAGATTTCAAGGAGGAAATGGGTGACATAATTATACTCTTACATAGAGTCACTAGGAACCTAGATGCCCAAAACTTTTAGGATTAGATGAACCAATACATTTGGGTGATCCACCAAATTTAGCAATACATTCATTGGGCCTAATTAATAAGTGAATCCATCCACAAATAATTGATAAAAGTCTAAAATACAAGTTATACATGACTTCATTATTAGTCTACATATTAGCAAAGGGAATGGCTTTCTTAGAGTTGAACATAGTGTCTAACCAAGTCAATAAAGTCTTTAACTATTACCCTAATCTCACCCTTGAGGCAAGTAAACAACATTTTAGAAGGGTAAATTATGTATTCATATACTGCATCATAATCATGTTTGACTAAGAGCTAGAAAAGAGGAGATTTTATGATGTTGTTACTTTTGAGATCACAAATTGGGGATCATATTTCATTTAATTCCAAACATATTCATACATCAGAGTAGGAGGATTCAGTGGCTATCCTTACACCCTCCCAAGGTATGTAAGTGACAAAAGGTCTTTAATGTAAATTGTGAGGCATCTTGTAAAGGATGAAAAATTATTATCAAGCAAGCATAAGGTAGGAATCCACTTCTCCATTATCATAGGGAGGTATACATTCCATTCTCTATAAAAATCCAAGTGTGAAGATACCAAGATGACTCAAATGACCTTAATATCTCTCGATGTAAGTCCATTTTATGATGTGAATGGAAACATTACTAGTATATTGGGGATCACAACATATTCTCACATCCCCTATTACAAATTTTACTAGGAAGACATGCAAGATGAAGAAGTAAGGATAAGTGATTATTCTAGGATGACCCTAGAGTAGATCAAAATTATAACATGGCACCAGTCCCTAAGGACTTAATAAATGATGGATCTCTAGTGGATAGGGTTTACTATGATAGCAAGATCTTTGCTCAACCTCTTTTATCATTCAAGTGGTCCATACCTGAGTCATAATTAATTGATAGGACCACCAATGTAATAAATAGGACAATCAACTAGATATAGAGAAAAGGGGTCAAGGTGACCAAGGAAACCTTGAGTATCAATGATAAATTTAAATAAGTGAAAGAGAAGTGTGTGCTAACAATAGTGGATATTTATAACAGTGGAACATAAAAAGAATAAGTAGATACACTAATGATATCACACAAGAGGAATTAAAAACAAAAGGATAAAAGAGGTCAACTAGTAGCCAAGAAGCAATAACACCTCATATATAAAAACTAATACTAGGTTCTACTAAAGATACAGTTGTTACTAAAACACAAATAGTTTCTCCTCCTCCCTTTATCATGTCACCAATATTTTCTCCTCCTCCCTCTATCATGTCACCAATAGTTTCTCCTCCTCCTCCTATCTCCACTCCATAACCACCTCAAATAATTACCCCCTCCATTTCCACTCGCTCACTTATGCTAATAAATCCATTGTCAATAGTCCAATCAACATAATTAGACACTCAAGATTGACTCACTCCCCTCTTCCATAATTTACTCCATCCCATTCCTCATATCTACACCACTCTATTAATCACTAACACCACCCAATAGCACATGGATGTGGATTCAATCATCCTATCTACAATCCCTCTATCCATGCCCACCACTAGGTTAGCTACTGCTTGATTTTCATCTCCCATCACTTTCCCCATTTCATCAACCCTAAGTTTCCCCACCACTTTGATTGATTCATTCATGACTCTATATTCCACACTCCCATAATTTATCCTTTTTTAACTCCTCATGCCTACCCCTCCACTTGTGTCACTTCCAATTCCCACACCCCCAATAGGCACATCTATTTCCACTATACCCATTTCTTCCATTTCCACAATAATCCAAACCCCCACTAAGGAAGTAGAGATAGAGGAAATCATTGATACAACTATGGCTACTCAACCCATAAGAGGGAAAGAGATTGACAAAACATCAGCAAAGGATTTAGAAGCCATATTAGTGATAGATATAACACTTATCATAATAACCACTAGTACAGTAACTTTAGCTATAGATTCATAGTTGATAGTGCTAGGATCATAGGATGCCACTCCAAGATGGCCATTGTAATTAGTAGAGAAGAAGCAAAAATAGATGGTATCTCCTATAAAACTAGATTTTGGCCTTATGGAGGCATTAAAGTAATCAAGGGCAAGTCCTAGAACCATATCCAGGATACTATATGATTTATTAGGGAAAAAATATGTAGAAATTATAGTCCCCCTACCAGATAAATAAAAAAAAGATCTAGTGGTAGGGGATTACTAAATTCCAAAGTACACCTAGGTTATATTACAAGAGATGGATTGAAACATGATGTTCAATCAAGCATTAGCTCTCTTTTTGAGAAGATGGATAGTGATAAGGTCATAAAATATGAATTGAAGAATTAAGTTGAAAAATTAACAATTGCACTGATGAAGTTCATTGAGTATGTAGCCCAACCAACACAATCTATTACTCAATTCCCCAATAAGGAACCACTTTAAGTAGTAACAAAAATTGATATTATGGGAAGGGCTACAAAAGATTGGGCTAATGAGATTATTGTAAAGGGAAATAAAGTAATTAAGCTAACAATGGATTATTACAAAATTCTAAAATATGATCAAGCATCTTTGATGGCATCAATGAGAAAATACGAGGAAGAGATTGAAAGGTTGAACTTATTTTTCCCAAAATTTTACATTGTTAACCTGATTGAAACTATAGCCTCTTTATAGATAAAATATTGAAAAATGATGTAGACCATGAGGAACTAGATAGGGTAGCTAATTTTAGAATAAGAATACTCATTGAAATTATTAATAAGGCCAAGGTTATATATGATAAGGCCATAGATATGATCTATGACATTGAATATTTCTTAATAAATTATCATGTGAAGCAATAGATCATCAAGATCAAATCCTTTTGGTACAAGAGGTTTAGGACAAGTTCAAAGGAG
Organism: Torreya grandis; assembly: GCA_037957365.1. Lineage (NCBI taxonomy): Eukaryota > Viridiplantae > Streptophyta > Pinopsida > Cupressales > Taxaceae > Torreya > Torreya grandis. The sequence goes on from JARHVA010006031.1 coordinate 659,036, forward strand.
TGGTTGAGAGAGAGTCAACATGAGACATGACATTCAACTTGAGTTTTATCCACTGATTGATCACGTATCATAATACACTAGATCAAATGGGGAAAGACACTCAAGTATACAAGGCTACATCTAGAGAACTCTCTGATACAATGGCAGAATGTGAGATAAGCAACCTATATTCACTTGGTCCTGATGAAGATTGTATCCTAGAGATCTTTAAAAACTTTGATGCCTATGTTGAGAAGACATAGGTAAAAAAGGATAAGGAATCTTTACAGGTTATGGTTGTAGATTAATTATTTTAGTTAAATAAATTTTGTATATTACATTTCTTTATTTCAAAATATATTATAATTTTTTAGGTTGCAAATTACAACTATCATTTTGGTAGCTCTTTTTTTTTAGAAAGAGCCACTTGTAATTTTTTGGTATCTTTTTGACAAGTTTAAAAATTGTAAGAATTAAACTTGTAAATTGCACTTTTCTTTTTGATAAAGTCTAAGTTGCTTAACTTACAAAAAACTTATATTTTAAATTCCATTTCTAGTTTTGTCAAAGTTGGATGACTCAAAAAGTTGTAAAAGTCTCAACTAAAAAATACAAGTTACGTTTTCTAAGTTATAACCTTAATATCTAAAAGCTTTCAACTTTTATAAGTGTTAGTTCATTTCTTGGTTCCCCATTCCTTGAAAAATATAACAGCCATTGAACTAAAGTCAAGGAAGATATTACATGAATATTTAATAGGATTTTTCCATGCAAATGCCTAGTATTTGCATGTTCCTTTTTCCAGCCATTTACCTCACTAAAGACACCACTAAAGACACCATTTTAGCTAAAGATCATGCCCTTTGCATAAGTTTCTCTGATTTTTCTTGCTCTTTAACTTGGTGTAGGGTTTTTTATAACTTATTCTCTTTCAAGAGAGTATTTTGTATAAATATGGGTACCATGGTGTAGCCCATTTATATTTTTATGTTAGATAAATTATTTTGTAATTTAAACAATTGATCTACATGTTGTAACCTGGACAATGACAATAAATTGAATTTTTGCCTCCCTTGTCTATGCAATCTTTGTTTATGCAAGGCTATTTCTCAAGTTTATAAATTCTTTCATTCTTTTTTAGTCACAAAATTTAATCTTTGGTATTAGTTTGCCCGTTTTAAAATTTATTTGATAAAAAATAAAGAATCTTGTTCCTTATATGATAAATGCCCAATATTACCTTTGGTTTCATATTTGCATGAGTTTGTACTCCAATAAATTTCAGTATATTTATTGTTCTACTATGTTAATATAAGTTAATCATTCATTTAAACTATAATTATTTGGTGAAATCACCATTTTCAATTTTACAAATTCATTTCTAAAATTATTTTCCTCACAAGTCAAACCCTAGTTTAGGAGCAAGATCACTAAGAAGTAGAATTTTTTACATGAACTGGTCATATATTAGTTCACTAAACTTAGTGAAAGGAATTCAGACTTTTCTATAGGTTAACCTCAATTTTCCAAGGTCCTATAGTTTGGATGTGATCCCATTGTATCTTTAGATTTCCCACATTTTGTAACACACACTAAACATCATATTACCACACAAAGATGGGTGAGAAATCTATGTGATAATAGAATCCATCAGTAAATGTATATACCTTATATCTCACCACCCCTTCAAAATTTTCCTTGATGAAGGGAGTTGGAAATGTGTTTATGAATCATATTACATTGAGGAGTTAATATTCAAAATATATTTTGAAGCATCCATCCTTCTTAATGGTGATCACCATGGGACTCACTCATTTAGACTACTCCACTAGGTAGATCACACCTACAAATAACACATGGTTAATTTCCTCCTTCACATTGGTGTACATGTTAGGTTTCATCCTATATAGAAGCTTCTTTGTTGGCCTAGCACATTTAATTAAGTTGATATTATTTTTTCCTGAAGAAGGATGCACACCCTTAATTTTCCAATAGATTCTAAGGAAGATGTCCTAGACTACTTTAAGTAGCTCTATGATGCACACCAACTCTGCATTAAACTAATATTCTCCAATACTGGTGATCTTTAGTTCCTCCTTCAAGCTTATATTTACCTTGGTCATCCTTAAAGGCTCGTGGTAGCATTGGTTTCACTCCTCCTATGTGTCAGACACCTATAGTTATCCTTGAGAATTTTCAATGTAAAAGTGGCTTTGCTCACTTTATTGAGGCTCTTCCTCCACCTTCTACACCAAAATTTATTTTTGGGTTATGTATAATCAATCATGTACCATCCACACAATTTTATCCTCTTCACAAGAGTCATTATTTATACTACACTCTTCAAATAACTTTGATAGGGCCAACCCCTTCTCACCATATAATTGTACAACTCATTCTTCCATGATGGCATCATCTTCAAAGATGACATTGTACATAAACTAAAAATATTTGACTAGTTCCAACATAAAGGATGAAAAGAAAAAGGTGTGAATAAACATTCTTTTTAACATACTCCAATGTATTGTTTCCCTAAACATTTCATTCATAATGTATCAAGTTTGGGCCCAAGTTTTCAATGACCAATAGAAAGCATGGACCCATAGCATTATTTAGAGACAAGGAGTACTCCTTGACTAGGTTTCTCCACAAACCCATACATGTGCCCATGGGTCTAATTTGCAATTATAGATTAGAAATTTATGGTAGTGATTACTATGATCGAATAGAGAGAGTATGGGATCCTTAACTTCGATCAATGTTGGTAGGTTGGGATTTTGGGTAGCCCATTAGTGCATGATAGTGGTATTTAAAGTGTACACTAAGGTCCTTATGTGGTCTTTCTCTTTAGGGACACAAGACTCTAAGTCATGCACATATTGATCAACATTGGTGGAGCTATAAAAATGGGTTAGCTTAGAAATCCTACCCATGTTTATTTGAAATAATTTCTTAATATATGTCATTGTGCATGGTACCTAGATATTTTTGTTGTGGGTAAGTGGCTTAATACTAGCATAAAGGGACTTTGTGTGTGTCAAACTTGGGGCCTTGGTTAGATTATGCCACACTTTCATTAAGTCACCTCATAGGACTCCTACATCCAATATTAATTGGTGATAGTTGTAGTTTCAAAAACCAACTATGTCTCATCCTAATTTAGGATGCCTTATGCATTCATCTCTATGATTTTTTCTCCTTACATAATGATGTTATAAATGTTATTGATCTCATCCTCTAGATTAACCCTTTTCATGTATGAGGTCCCTTAATCAGTTGATAATTATATTCTAATACATTTCTTCCCATTATTAAAGCTCATATATCATTTATTAAAGCATATATATGTGTCATTAGTATAACACCATGTTCTACCAAGCAATCTTGGATTGTTGTCTACTTTTGTGAGCTCAATTACCTCAAAGTTCACATAGAAATTTTCCCCCAATATCTCAATTTTGGCATTGGGTAAAATACCCATGGGTTTGGATTTGGTTTTATTCACCATGAACAAAACATGCAGGGAGGGTTATATCACTCCCCATTTTTCACCAATCATCCACCATTCAAATGTTTACCTCTACATTGGTGTCTACTAGAATGTTGCACATTGACTATTTGTTGATATGTGAATCTATGAGGAATTATCTGTCATAGTATGCATTTAAAGTAACCCTAAAGTCACATCCTCTCACCATGTTAGGCCTTGATACATCAATGGGTTGTTTCCCATTATAATCAGCCAATAGTTTCATGGGCACCATCTCATTGAGGTGTAGAAAGGAAAATACCTTTATAAGGTCATCCCCTTGCTTTTCAACTAGTGTCTGAGGCTTGAGATACTTCCTCACCTTTTATTCTAATTCATAGGCATACTTTATCTTACCTTGGATATTTTGGATCACATCCATAAATTCACATAGTATTTCTTTCTAGTGCATACCATCTAGGTATGGTGCATCTAAGGGATTGGGTCATAACATGTTATCTTCATATCTCCTTAGATCTTAGCCTAGTCTAACATTATCGATGGGAGTAGTTATTTGTTGCATAGTTCTAGTGATTTGGGTTATCACCTTCACTTTAGGGTTGGCATTTTTTTTAATGTGTGCCTTTGGGACCCATTGATATGGGTTACACCCATAATAGATCATTCTCTTGCCCTTAGAAGGCCTCCCCTTATGTGTGATTTTTTTGTATAGGTTTGGACACTCTTAAACTTTTTATTTTCCTCAGTAATATACACAAGTAGGGTGTGTGGGGTACTCATGTTGATAGTATTTGGGTGCCCCATATTTGTAACATCCATGTGGTGGAAATTATCCACCCTGACATCCTCAAACTCAACTTCTTTTCCTACACTTTTACACATATTCATCATACATTTGGCCAAAAGGTTTTGTTTTCACCTGCCTCATGCCTCGATCTCTTGACTCATAAAGTTCATTATCTTAAAATCTTTAGTATTATGAGTACTGGTGATACAAACCTTGTAGTAGAGATAAACTCTTACTTGAGTTGTGTGAGATAGTGGGGTGAAGTTTCACATGTTGTGACATTCTTGACAGATATTTTAGGATATTACTAAGGCATGCATGTGATGCCTTGGGAAGTTATTCTTATAATTCCCTTTTACTTCATAGTCCATGCACCATATTCTATTTTGGGTGTCATACATATTACTGTCTATCAACTTTAATAATAGTGAGTTCATTGATGCAATTTTTGCCTTCATGACTAGGATGACTCTAAAATTTCTGCACCATAAAGCCTTAGATCTAAACATGCCTTCCAAGGCCTCTTGTAGCTGCGTGAGAGTTCTTATTGATAGGGCACATAAGTAGGGAGTAATAAATCCCTTGAAAAACCATTTTACATGCTAAAACAAGTAGAGTGTATAGGAGAGCTTGGACACTAGAGTCTTTAATCACATATCATAGGCATGAATGTTCTCAATCACATCTTATTTGATTTCTTTCAGTACAGCAATGCTCTACTACTCTAACTCAAGGATGTCAAAGTCCTTTAGGAATTACACATTTAGGGGGTCATAATACATAATGATTTTATTTGGTTTATGCTTCCTCTACTATGTTTAGGCATGATCTTGAAATGTTATAGCAAATTGACTCACCTTGTACTCTGGTAGAGTAATATCCTTGATGCGCTATATAAGTTTACATTTTGGGCATGTTCTAAAACATTTTCCACTCCCCTAATACTCAAGTAGACTTAGGGACATCTTGTGGAATATATTTGGGGTAGGTACTAGTGTAATGGGCACCTATGAAACATGTTGTAATTGGGCACCAATTAAGGGTGCACTTAAACTTTAACTACCTATAGTAATTCCTTATGTTGGTGGTAAAACCCCACCACTCCTACAATGCATAGTAATATTATTCCATTAGATACTTAAATGGTTTGCTAAGCTAAAATTGGTCCTCCAACCATGGTTTCTCCACTTCTTATCAAATCACTTATCTGAGGGGTTAGACCTCATCCCACTGGTGGTCTTTAGTTTGCATCATTTAATGTGAAATTCATGTGGTCTACTCAATTATCGATATGATTGATTGGAAAATACTAATTTATCTCAACATGTTAATTCCTCCTTTTTGATAAAAAAACATAAATTATCTATGTTAAAGTTATTATCAATTCTTGTGTGAGTTTTTTTTTATAGTGGGTGAAGTGTTCCATTAGGCACTTCAAGTATAGGTTAATCAGACATCTCCATGGTGGTCTTCTTTATGCAACTCCTTACTAGGGTATTTTAGCTTCTTCTTTATAGACCAGATCCTTCTTCTTAGCATATAATTTTCCATAATTAAATTCCAAATATTTTGCATAGGAGTCCACCCCATGTCATTCTTATTTTTTGTGGGTCCTCATGGTATATCCTAAGTTTGGACTCACCCTCTACCTAGGGTCCTTCTCAGTTATCTTATTTAGTTTATCCTCATCGTATCTACACCTTTGGATCTCATCTCCACGTAGTTATTCCATGTTGAGGTCCCCCTTCCTTGTTATCTCTCAAACAACATGCCTTCTTCACCCTCCATGCCACCCACCCACACAGGGACTTAGCCATCCACTATCAAGTCTTCAATCCCATTGTATACCATTAGAATTTTGATTTCCAATGGTAGTTTCTTTAGGTATGAGCCTCTAATCTCATAATATAATTGGTAATCAGGCTCTTTAGCTTAGGAATACATGTATAAGGTGAATTCTAACACGTAAATATTCAACATGCCATGCCACCAAACATAAATGGTTCTATCCATACTGCATCCAAGTTCTTCAATTGCTCTTCACATTATTTAGTCCAAGGATGCTTTTATCAAAAAAAACTTCTCTTGTCCAAAGTATATGTCATAAGACATGTGTGTATGTGTTTTGGTAGTTAGTAAAAAACCACATCATATACTGGGTCATGAAAGCTATCATATACCCATTTCATTGGATTATAATTATATGAAAGTGAAATAAGATAGATCTATAACTTATCCTACTCAGTAATATCCAAGCTCAGAGAAGGTAATCAATTAACTATCTGCTTAGAAATACTTTGTTATATTGGGTTCATGACCAATAATGGATCTTATAAACCTACACTAAGGGATCTCTTATCACATAATGGCAAAGGAGAGGTTTCCAAAGCCTCTATTCAAATGCCATGTTGTGATAACCCTATCTAAATATTATGATTGTAATAATAAACAAGCAAGCTAATATACTAGATAAACATGTAAGTTAATCGATAAAATGAGTATGCAAGATAATCTAGTGTTTACCAAAGCTTGTGGAACAAATGGGGAAGATAAAAAAAATGTAAAGATAATTATATCTAATATAACATAGAAATAATCTAAGTAAGGAGAGATACAATTTAATCTATTAACTCTACAACATCTACTTATCAAAATATGAAGGGCTAGGAATATACTTACCTTGTTGAAGTGAACTCTCCATGCCTCAATATCTCCTTTAGCCAATGGTGCTCTATAATAGGTTATCACGGCTTGTAATAATCACAAGGATGAATCATTTCTAGGCTACAAGACTTTTCCTATGTATCCAAGACCTCCACAAGACAAGTGTTACTTCTCCAAGGAAAAAACCTAAGCAATAAAACCTCTTATTGATTGTATTAGCATATTTGTGAGTAGTAATGATGAACAATTGAATGATCCTCTCTTTAGAAATGAATTTAAAGGGGTGTTTATAGCCATAGATTGACCTAAACCCTCCTAAGAATTTATTTGATGAGATTGGCCCAGTCAACTTTGTAAGGTGGGAAAGATTTGTTAGGTCTCGAACTATGTTGGCTTAGGCCGACAGAGTTTCGTAATAAGGTTGACCCTATTGATGTAGTATAAAAATGGTAAAAAGGGGTTTTTACTTAGTTAGGGGCTATTTTATATGGTAAATTACTTAGGGGATTGTATAAATAGATTTTAAATGCTTAGGAAAATAGATAAGAGTAGCTTGTATTAGTTTTAGGTAATAGTATAAGGGCCATCAATCTTAAAAAGCACCAAAGGTCTACCAACCCCTTTTCTAGTGTACCCTTTAAGGCATGCATTTTGATATATTGAGATTTAATTGGTTATTACAAGAGAGAAACGTTAAGTAATTAAGTTTAAAAATATTGTGTGTGTGTATATGTCACACTTGAAGCTCATCACATATCATGCAATTGTAACATGGGATGGTAATTTAAGAAAAGAACAGAGAAACCCAAAACACTAACTAAATAAATTATAGTACAAAGCATAATGATAAATCAAAGGGGAAAATTGAAAAATACATGTCTTTACTTACCTTGTTGTTATATAATGAAACTAATGTGAGAAAGATGAAGAGGCATCCAATGTAGAGGATATTAGGCAAACCTGTAAAATAAAATAAAATAAAATTCAAATTTTTTTTGTAAAAATATGTGTTATATATAGAAAAATTCTCTATAGTGTTAGGATTTCATAATATCTTACAGTTTTGAAAAAGAGATAGAAATAACATAGTTATGAGAAAAACTCAAAATTTGTCAGTAATAATTGATAATTAAAAATTTTGGAAATTTGAAATATAAATATGATTTTAAACTATTCATTTGTAATTTTACTATTTTGAGAAAAATAGAGCTATGTGAAACCCAAAAGAGTGAAGAGAGACACTATGGCTTGGAAATGAGGAGATCAAGCTAAGGGACACATAGTGCCGACTACTAGCATAGTTTAAGTAAGTGATGCCTTAAATTTTGAATTTTTGTTAATTTATATTGAAAAATAAGTAGATTTTAAAAATCAGGTTCTAGGGAAAATATGTGTATTGGAATTTACCTAAATAATTTTTGGGGTAGAGTAGAAATTAAGACAACTAATATGAAATAAGATAAATGGTTCATTATTGCCTAAGACATTAATGATAAACAGGTAAAAATCATCATAAAAATTAAATAGAGTTAGTCAATCAAGCGTAATTAAAAATGCAAAGTTATAATAGGGTGGTTGATTATGTGGCAATGGGTTGATGTAGTTTATCAATAGATGACTGACTACATAGGGGAAGGTTTATCTAGTTGAATAGTATAAAATTGGTTTATTGTGTAAATATTGACTGACACAGTAATGTGGGAAGGTGGTTAATGTAGTTTGAATATGTAGACAACTTTGTATGAGGTGGTTAATGTAGTAGAATGACCTAATTGACTATGTATTAGTTGGTTGACTTAGTTATCTGAGCTAGTTGACTACATTCAAAGTGGCTAATATAGTTGTAATGTTTTCATAGTGGCTAATATAATGTAATAATATAGCTAACTTGGTATAATATTTTAGTTTTTAGTTGACATAGTTTGATATGTGGCTGATGTAGTAAAATGTGGTAAGATAAATATCAAAAATAGGTTGATGAATTAGTTAATTTTGATTTAAATGCAATTTTAATTAATTTTTACAGTATATTTTAAATGAAAACTAATATATGACTTATTTTGACATTTTGTAGAGGTGACCTAGACTTTGGTACTTTATAGACATGGCACATCTACCTGATTTGTTAGATATATTGATGGTAGATGATCGTGCATGTTTGAAATCATTGGGTTTTGGTGGGATTATGGAGATGTGTCAGATCCCACTTAGTGTTAACTTAATCACTAGGTTCTTAGGATCATGAGAGTAACTAACCAACACTTTTTGATGAGAGGTGGATGAGGATATGATTGAGGTTGGTATCATGTTAAAGGATGATCATCCTCTTTTTTGACTTCATATTTTTGTTACTTCTATGATCTATGATACTTCTGAGATGGAGCCAAAAAAATGAGACCTATCCCTATGGGTGACTAGCTTTGAGAGATATTTTGAAGTTTTGCATGTACATTTGTTTGATGTTTATGTATCGACCATTCTAGATACCTAGAAGGTGATTATTTGCCTTGTGATCATGCATGTGCTCTATCATAGGTCATATGGGAAGGTGTCATTGTATATGGTTTCCTTGTGTCAATATATTCCATATTAGGGTACTTTATATGTCCTATATTCCATTGTTTGGGTACATCTAGTTCATGACATGTATGTCATTCTATCTTGTGGGTAGAAGATAATAGGCCCCATTTTTTTAACTTAATAGTTGGATATATGAGAGATTCCCTATGTATCAACTAGTTGGGTTACCGCATGTTATCAATGATAGCTTACCTTAGGTACTCATATGGTGGTAATATCATGTGATACATGTTATACCACATACCCTGGTATAGAAAACTTTTAATTGTGGTGATATTATATGGCAGCCTTACATAGGCATTATAACTAGTTGGCTGATTTTGCCTACTATTTCTCTTGGATTGGCCTGTGTATGGATTATTGGACACTATACATAGTGGGTGGAACCACATATTATTGCTCACCTACCTGGATAGTTAGGATTAACACCCCTAGTGGCTCTAATAATAGTTACTAAATATTGGGCATGTCATGTTAGGTAACTAAGGGGAAATGGTGGTGCGGGATTAATTATTGATGCACATGTGATGCAGCCATACTAATCGAGACCTTAGACTAGATAGTGATGATAGTAGAGAGAAGTGAGAGTTCTTATTGAAGAGGTTGAAATTATATATGTGGATATGGTTGTAGTTGATGTTGAGGATGTGAAGATTGTTGATAAACAATAGGTTTTATAGTTTCCACCACAAGCATCATGATAATGGAAACATTGATAAGTGATGGTGGAAGAACAAGAAGAGGCAGTTGAGAAAGGAGATCCCATAACATAGGTGGTATAGATTTAGTTGATAGAGTAATGGATCTAAAGGGGACCATGGTATGCTTGAGTTCTTGCTCTTGGTTTTACATCACCTTAGAAGTATGATCTAATGGAGATACTTAGTGGTCAAGTTTATGGGGAGACTATTTTGGGTGATACCATTACTGGTGAGTGTTGGGTATTTTATTGAGTAGAAAATAGATCACTAGATATGTACTTATTTTATATATATTTGTTCAGATGGATATTTTGTTAATATTTTATAAATATGCATTATCTAACATACATTTGGTTTTTATTTTGAAGATACTACTAAGGAGGATTCTAGATGGGGTATGATCATACAAGGTGCATGTCATGATATTTTAGATGGTGTAATATTACACCATGATACTACTAACATGGTTGACCCTATTTTACCATGTTCCCTAGCATATGTTAGTTGGTTCTAATTGGTTGGTGAGACAACATGAGAGATACAAAGATAAGGACATACTACACCATGACCACTTGGGGTAGGTGATGGATAGTTGCAAGCATGGTAGATGGTAGATGAGGAGTGGGCTATTCATATGGCTATAGCAAGGCAGCTAGCACATGTACAAGCCCAGGTGGACAATATACAAGGGTAGATAAAAGGCCTTTGTTCATGGACCAAGTCATTATAATAGACTATTTTGAGGGGATAATCATGAGCATCCATGGGTAGTTTGGCTCATCCATTAAATGGATAGGATAGACCACAGCCATAAAGATGTTAATAGTATTGTACTTGTATCATGTTTTATTATATCAAACACTTGATCCATGGATATATGTATTTCTTATTTATGTTTGTATATTTATCATGGATGTTATGTATGTATATATTTTCTTTCCAGTGCATGCATTTTAATTTCTATTATATGCTATGAGAAAATATGTCAAAAATGTTGGACTATATTCTAGCAAATTATGAACAAATGCATGGTTGTAAAGAATGATAGAAAAATATAAAGTGTAAAATTATAAATGATATATTAGATAAAATATTAAGAGATAGAACACGTTAAATCATGATTGTAAATTTGTAATATATGAAAGAAAAGGGTTTTGTAAAATATACTTAAACCAACGTTTGAAAATTATGTAATACAAATACAATTGGTAAAACCTAAAACACATTAAATCAAGTTGAAAATTATGTAACATGTAAATGATAAATAAAGTGAAATGTAAAATACACTAAATCAAATGTATGAAAAATCGTGTAAAATGTAAATAGATTGAAACTAAGAAAATGTAAAAATAAAACATACTAAATCGAGATGGGAAGTATGTAAATGATAAGTGAAGAAAAATATAAAACACACTAAATCTAGTGAAGAAGCATGTAAGATAAAATGGTAAGTAAAATAGGATGTAAATATCAAGATTGATAGTTATTTTTGTGACTACTCATGATATGGAGGTGTTAGGAATATTTTATGAGTAAAGCCTATTCCTATCCAAGGTCTTACACTACAACTCATAAAGGCAAAACCACTAAGGTAAATTTTAATATTGGAGATAGTTATAGTTAATAATGAAACATTTGTGAGGAAGGCCTAGTTCTATCTAAGGTCTTATATTACAACTCACAAATGGAAAACCCTAGGGGTATGATCAGTTATCAAAACATATTTGTCAAGGAGGAATATTGGGATTTTTGTATTGAATTAAGGATTGGAAAAATCATGACATAGGTGTTTTAAATAAAACCTTATTAATCATGAGGCATACTAAGTAAATAGGTAAACACTAAGAGTTTAGTGGTAGTCAAACGCAAAAGGTATTTTTTCATGATAATCATAAAACTTTACAGGAAAATAAATATAGTAATAAAATCAACTCCTGAAGGTGATATATACAACAAAAGTAAAAAGGGCCTACCTTCCTATAACATGTTCCCCATTCCTTAGGAACTTTACAAAGTCATTGGTCTACTATGAATATTGGGCACTTGTGTGAGAAATTAGGTAGCACTATAGATAATTTGAAAATCTCCTATCCCAATCTAATAGCCTACCATAACCTAATGGAGCTCGGCTATATTGTGAGGCCAACTATGGAGTTTGAACTTTGATTAGGATTATGATATGTGTTTAGATATAAATCACATATTTTGATGTGATTTTGACTTTTAGATATTCATTTTTGCCTTTTAATCATTGCCATTTGTTTAAATGATTTATCATTTAACATTTTTTGGATTGTTGTATTGAATTAAGGATTGGAAAAATCATGACACATATCTTTTTAATAAAATATTAGTAAACATGACGCATACTAAGTAAATAGGTAAACACTAAGAGTTTACTGGTCATCAAATGCAAAAGGTATTTATTCATGATAAGCACAAAACTTTATGGGAAAATAAATGTAGTACTAAAATCAACTCTTGAAGGTGATATATACAATAAAAGTAAAAAGGACCTACCTTCTTGCAACATGTTCCCCATTCCTCAAGACCCCTTATAAATTCATCAGTCTACTATGAATATTAGGCACTTGTGTGAGAAAGTAGGTAGTATTATAGATAATTTGAAATCTCCTTTCCCAATCTACTAGCCTCCACATCCTAATGGACCTTAGCTCTATTATGAGGCCAACTACAGAGTTTCAGCTTCAATTAGGAATAGGATATGTGCTTAGATATAGATCACATTTTTTGATGTGATTTTGACTTTTGAATTCATTTTTTCCTTTTAATCCTTTAATTTTGTTTAAATTATTTATCTTTTAACATTTTATGGATTTTTGGATTCCTCCTCTATATAGATTTGGAATAACCAAGCATGAGTGGTAGAAGTGGCAAACACAATTAAGCTTTAGGTTCTTGTTATAGGAGACAAAATACCTAGAGATATTTACATGTTTTACTAAATAATTAGGCTTGCCTACAAACCAATAGGTGATCTCAAGTCTTAATCACATATGTCCTAGTACGAAGAAGGAATAAGGGGGATAAATGGAAATCAAAAGAGATATATGTATGTATTGAAACAATGATAAGTATGTTTGTTGACTGATAATATGGTAAAGATAGGGTAGTAAAGGGATGCGGGTTTTAAAACCATGTCACAATAATAACTATCTTATTTTGAAAGAAATGACATAATAAGAATAAGAAAAAGAAATATGAGTAATAATAAGAAGTGAGAGAATATTTAAACCAAGTAACGTGATATCAAGTCATGAAAAATAAATTAAGCCATGAAAAATAAAATTGATCCATGAAATATTTGAAAAATAAATTAAGCCATGAAAATAAAACTAATCCATGAGATATTAATTTAAATTAAGAGACATTAAAAATATGAAAGAGAAATAAATTAACACATGAAAAGAAAGTACTCTATGAGACATGTAAATAAGCAACACATAATATCTATATACACTCATAAATCAAATCCAAATCAAGTAAAAATGTGATAAATAATGTGAAAGAACACCATGATGTGTTCACAAATATTGATAAATCTCACAGAAAATATCATCCATAGCATATGATACTTCTTTGTGTAGCTGAATTATGATGTTAATCAGGGTCACATAATCTTCATACAAAGTAATGAAAAGAATTCCTAGCATATCATATCGATATACAAGGTAGGTATGCTAGAATAAGAATTATTCTCATGAGGCATCTCTTATGTAGGATACTCAATGCGAGGAAGTGTTGTCAAAAGGTGACTAGTATCCTCTATTCAATGAAAAGGTGTAGGCTACAAAAAAGGAAGAGCTTTTGTTCATGAATGACCTAGAGAATGAGGTTGCAATGGTAAAGGCATACAATGTGGAAAATCTCAAAAAAAATGTTGAAGCACTTAACATCTATTAGTATAGTGTGTAGTGCACTAGTGCCAAAGACAATAGACTTTCCCATATTTAAGGATATATTTTGGAAGTATCTTAGGAGGTGGTAGACTCTTGTCTTTTGGATGTGTTATGTCTAGATGAAGTATGTATTACCAAAACTATTGGTAATGAGTAGAAGAATGATTATGTGTAACATGAATGTAATAAGTACATCTAGTAGTTTATTGTAAAGGTTAACTATCCATGGTATAAGAAGAACATAAGGCATGTTATTGCTGATGTGCACTACATTCCTTCACCTAATGATTGTAACTATAATGGTGAATAGAATTCTGAATTATTGTTAAAGCAACTAGAATTTTATCACATGGTTTTTAATGAGATCAAGGTCATATATAGGGAGGTAATTGAGTAATTTCATTAGGAGAGAGATCATAAGTTTGAATTTTTAAACTAGTCTCATTTGGTTCATCATTATTGGAATCTAAAATTTTAGGTGGTATGTTTCCTATTAATTTAGGATGACCATTAGTAATTTATAATGACTATTATAACCTCTAGTAGAGTTTATGGGATAATGAAAGTGTTGTGATTCATGAAATGGGATGCTAGGTATAGGTTTAAGGGTAGGTATTTTTAAAATTCCTCATTCTTGAAATTGTTTAAAATCCCAAGGATTTATGTCTCCTTAAATCTTGTATATATCATCATTATAGGTAAATTTAATACATTAGCATGATCACAAGGCAACTACTCTCATGTGATGTGTCCAAGGTTGACCACATAAGATATTTTAAGAGAGTGGAAATTTAAATATCATGGCTTTCATATGTAATATGACTATTGGAATTATGATAGGAATCCAAACATAACCTGAAGGAGGTATTTGTCTTTGATGATATCCTTGACATGTACATTGCATGGATTTAAGATTATATTCATAATATCCAAATATTTTAATAAAATCAAGGGAAGTAACAGAAGTGCCTAAAGCTTCATTGATTAAGGCACGTTTGACTATGAACAATGGGGGGTCATCTACACAAAGCAATATCTCATCAGGAATCATTGAAGAAATAAGGAATTTGAGTGAAAGAGAGGTGTCTACCATTTCATAAATGTGAATATACATTTCTTCACACTTCTAGAAGATGATATCTTAAAATCATGACAAGGTAGCTTCTTTCCCCATGAGTGGGGAATGGACGATGTTCATTTTGAATAATATTTTCACTAGTCAATTATGATGACAAGGAAAAATTCACATAAGTTCTAAGAAAGGGATGTGATATGGGAGATGTGAAAGCTTAGATATAGGGTCCCATTAATCATAACCCATTAGAGTGTTTTTACATAAAAGTACACAGTGTTGTAATAAATCTTTTGAGGGTATAATGGAAGTGCATTAAAATTGATTTTGATAAGGTATGTTTGTTTTAGGTTTGGTTAATATGGTTTGACTGGTTGTAGGTAATTGTGTTATCTTAGGTGATGTGGTTGTATATTTAGTTTTTTCTTGTGTTTGAGTGGAAGAAATACCAATTGAAGTTAGTGGGGTTTCCACTTGAGATATATTATTTGTAGGAGTGGAACTTATATCAATGGTATGGGAGATATTATCTATTTGTATTTTTAGAATTAGTACTTGTGATTTTGTATGTTATGCATGCCCCAATTC
Organism: Torreya grandis; assembly: GCA_037957365.1. Classification (NCBI taxonomy): domain Eukaryota; kingdom Viridiplantae; phylum Streptophyta; class Pinopsida; order Cupressales; family Taxaceae; genus Torreya; species Torreya grandis. The sequence continues at coordinate 674,817 of JARHVA010006031.1, forward strand.
CATGAGATGGGATGGTTAAGAGTTCTGAAGAGTGTGGAACTTTGGAAAATTCTTATAGTTAGAGGTTGGATAATTATTGATATAAGAAACTAATATCCTCATGTTATTTATGTTGATAGCATTCTCATCATTGATTATATGATCTACATAACTTTATATGTTGCTGTTAGTGGGAGGTTGGTTAGTGTTAGTTTGATGGTTAGGAAGGGGATCCTTTTCAATGAGTAATTGAGCATTGTCCTGATTTAAGGCTTCATTTTTATTTATAGTTTCATGAACCTTAGCTATTATTTCATAAGCTTGTTGACATGTATGTATGAATGATTCATGATCAAAGTTAGGTCTAATAAGATAATACATAGTAAAATTGTGTAATTGGTGACAAGTTTCATGAGAATGGCCTGAACTTACATGAAGCCAATAAAATTTGTGGGGATCATACCAATGTTTGATAGAGCACATAGGATCAAGATCCTATGGTGAAGGTCATGGAAGACACTTTTGAATTTATACTAAGGAAATTGATTTGTGTACATCGACATTATGGACTTGAGAAATGTAGAACTAAGATGAGAATTATTGGATTTTGGTGTTGGAGGATGATGCTTTGTGGGCTTACTTAGAGCAGTGGTTTGAATAGTGTGTATGGATTTATAAGTATCCATAATACCATCATTAGTTACATGTTGATTTTTAGCTTTGACAAGCATTTGAGTCCCATTGGAGGGTGTGAGGGCTCAAATTTTCATATAAGGAAGTCTTGACATTTAGCTTGGTCAAAAGCTTCTTCCAAAGATTTTAGAGAAATATTCCATACACAATATTGTAATTTATAATGAAGAGCATTAATGAATAAGTGGAAAAGATTCTCATTTGACATATTATGTTCATCTTTGTTAGACAAGGTTTTACATAATTTAATGAAAACTTGTGTCATTTTGGATTCTAATTGTTTATAGTTGATGAAATGGGCTAAGTTGTTTTCTATAAGATCACTAGTTTATAATTCTTTAACCAATAAATTGACTAAGTCTTCCAATCTAGTGATATAATAAGTTTTAAGCTGGTTATAACAATCTAAAGCATTGCCTAAAAAGGTTTTAGTTAAGAGTTTGGTGGAACCAAAGGTATTAAATTTAACCCAATATTTATATAAATTCCAAATGTTTTCAAATGCAAAGCTGGATCTATGGATCTATTATAAGTGGTAGTGAGAAATATGCCACCTATGTCAATGTTTACAATTTGTGGAATAAGAGGTTTGATTTGTAAGTGTTTAATAGTTTTTTTAATAAGTGGGTGTTATGGTATAAGGTTATCATGTGCATATATAATGGGGGTGGGGGCATTAGGATTTTTCATTCCTCATTGAGTAGGTTGAGGTTGGTTTTGAAGATTCAATAATTGGTTTTGCATTTGCATCATTTGGTTGGCACTATTAGTTTGAAAGGTATCCATTTTATTTAAAGTTTGTAATAGTATTTGATTAGGTTGAGTGCTTTTTCACTAGTAGAAGCAACATTGGATGCATCAGTATTATGTGATGCATTAAGAGTTTGATATGTACTAGTAGCATGAGATGCACTAGTGGCATGAGAAGCACTAGTAGTATTAAATGTATTATTATTTGTATGGAATTGGGTATTAGTGTAAGTGCTTTGAGTAGACCCACTAAAATTCACACCTACCATGTTTGTATAAATACTTGCCATGGAGTTGAATGAAGACATAGAGGATAAATTCATGCTATTAGAGGGAGACATGAGAGAGGGTAATGTTATCACTCAGAAGTGCACCCTTGCAAGAAAGTGTGCATGTTCTCACTCATGTTGATACAATGGAAACCATCTAAGGTGTGGATGAACTTATGTTGGAAATAATATCTAGATAAAGGGTTGGTTACTTTTGGTACACTTGACCACTTATCTCTAAACTCTCTAATTTGGTGATTTTTTTATTAGGAAAAACGTAAAAAGATCAACACTAAAACTAAAATTGAACATAAAACTAAAAAAATTAGATAATGCCCTAATGTTAAGGTCAATTATACCTATACTTGACCCACTTTGGAATATAAATAACTTTCACACATTTACTTCATCTTCATAAAATGTCTTTTGCATTAGTATTTTATACACAGGTCTTGACAAACACTCACACTAGCTTGGAAGGAATGAATAATGGTTGAATTCTCTTCCAAATTAGGTAGAAATCAGAGTTAGACACTTTATATGACCTAAAATAATTATCATTTATTTAATAAAGGTGAATAATTTAGATATAAATATAGGAAAACTAGTCATTCACTAAGTTACATCAATGAATATTAAGCACACACTTCATAAACAACCTAAAAATGAAGGAAAATTCAGCTCTTTATTGCTTCAAAAGTGATGTACAAATTTTGGCAGAGTTTATGTAAGCCAAAATCATAATCTCCCATCATCTCTTAAAAGAGAACATATATATATATATATATATATATATATATATATATATATACATATATATATATATACATATATACATATATATATATACATATATATATACATATATATATATACATATATATATACATATATATATATATGTATATATATATATATGTATATATGTATATATATGTATATATATATATATATATATATGTATATATATATATATGTATATATATATATATGTATATATATATATGTATATATATATATATGTGTGTATATATATATATATATATGTATATATATATATATATATGTATATATGTATATATATGTATATATGTATATATATGTATATATGTATATATATGTATATATATATATATATGTATATATATATATATGTATATATATATATATATATATGTATATATGTATATATATATATATATGTATATATATATATATATAAAAGAAGGAGAGAGAGACAAATAGTTCCAAACTAGAGATAAGTTCTCATGCTAACTCCACTTCACTCTTGGGTCAACTAAAACTTTAACTTAACCTTAAAACTTCACCAAAACTTATTCCAAAATTCCAACATAGCATTTTTTGAGTTTGAACTTTATTTCTTGAAGTGTGGTAGAAAATTTAGAGAGAGAAGCTTGCTTGAATTATTAAAAATTCAAAGGTTTATGCATGCATTGATGGTTTCCAATCTTGAAGAGATCTTCAGTTAACTCCTCTTGATCTTGCATGAATATTTATTTTGACTTTAGTTATCTTTATTGAATCTTGGTGTTTGAATTAATTTATCTTGACTTGTAATTTAGAGTTTGACTTGAACTTATTGCATGCATCTTGCCATTTGACTTTGATTGCCTTGCTTGCATGTTTCTTCTTCTTGTTTATTTTAATTTTTTCTAAATTTAGCTAAAAGGGGGTGTAGTAGGAGAGAAAATTCTTGCATATTGATGGATACTAATTTCAACATTGAGTTCATCTAAAAACAAACACTTAACCCTTTTTTGATCTCTAGTTAACTAAGAGCACATGTGTTTGACTTGAATTTTCTAAATTTAGCTCAAATGGGGTGCAGTAGGAGAGAGAGATATTATTTCATGTTTAAATTTCCTTTCTCTTCATTAAATATTATTACTTTTTTATATGAACAAGATATATCTCCATATTGGTTCTTCTTGGATGTGTACATCTTCTATGGTTTTGGTAAGCTTCTTGATTACACAGCAAGAACCTATAATTTGATGACTTTTCATTATTTGAATAGATAAAGAGTGTAAATAGGATTGTAACATAATCACCATGGTATCATAGACCTTAAATCAAATTTTAAACTCTAAATTCCACTTACAACCTCTAAAAATGTCATTTTGTGCTCTCTAGAACTCAAGAAACCCTGATTTAGATTAAGGGGTCTAAAATGAGTTATAGGCCTCACCAGACACTCCTCATATGCTCATTAGATATGTCTCAGTGGGGAAGACCTATAAATTTTTAAAATATTGAAAAAATTTCACCAAACTCTCAAATAAAAATTCATAAAAAATGCATGTTTACTACCCACTTGGTGACCTAGATGTCAGATTGGCCATGATCTTGGATCCTTGCACAGAAGATTGATAAAATATATGTATGAAGAAATGAAATCATAGATAAATTTCAAAGGAGGAATAATTTTGTCTTCACACAAAAATATTTCAAACAATTACCTACTTGCATAAAATTGCATTAACATGTCTAACCTTCCAAAGTGGAAAAGTGGGGTACATATAGGGAAAATTAGGGCAACAATAATTCGACAATTACATTAAAATAAAATTAGCCTATGAGACCCTTTTATAACTAACTTAAGGAATCTTAATTAACATATAATGTATACAAGGTCATGTAGAAAAAACCTAATGGGAAAGATCACTACACTAACATCCCCTTAAGTGTAGCTTAGGTGAGATAAGAATTGGGTCCTGGCATTGAAAGCCTGATGAGGTGCCCAAGTACATAGTGAAGAACTTCCATAGGAGGAAGAATAAAGTGGAGTATCACTAACCCCAATGATATCTCATGGATGAAAAAATTTACTTATGTGAAGGGTTTGGTCAGAATATTTGTAATCTATTCCAATGTTGGACAATACCGAAGATCAATGACTTGCTCATTGATAAGCTCCCTAATGAAGTGCATGTGAATCTATATGTGTTTGGTCCTTTGATGGAGAATTGGATTACTAAAAATTTGGATAGTGATTTGGTTATCACATTAGATGATTTTTGGATTATGAAACTAGATACCAAACTTAGTGAGAATCCCATGAAGCTAGATTGCCTCAGTGGTGGCATTGATAGCCCCTCTTTATTTTGCCTTTGTAGATGATAAATCAATTTAATGTTGCTTCTTAATTGACCAAATTATTGGACCTAAACCAAATAAGAAACTATACCCTAAAGTGGACATTTGACTTTGAATATCTCCAACCCAATCTAAATTTATGTATCTAATCAAATCAACCTTTGTTCTTGCTTCATAGTGTATCCCATAGTTGTTCAAACCATGAATGTAATGCAAAATTCACTTAGCTACTTTCTAGTGTAATTTATGTGGCTCTTGCATAAACTAGGAGACCATACCAACTGCATAGGATATGTTAGGTCTAGTGTGTGATAGATAGATAAGACTATGCATAAGTTTTCGATATGGAGTTGCATCAATCAATGGTGTAGGACAATCAGCCTCAAGCTTCACACTAGACAAGAAGGGAGTAGGAGATGGATTACAATCAACCAAGTTAAATCTCACAATCAAATCAAGAGAATACTTGGATTGTGATAAATTTATCTCAAAATATGACTAAATGATTTCAATCTTGAGAAAGTAATACAGTAATCCCATGTTTGTCATTAAAAATTTATCTAAAAGTGTAGTTTTCACTACTGAGATGGATGATCATAAGCTCCCTATAATCATAAAGTCATCCACATAGATAAATAGGATCAATATTGAATCATCTTACCATAATATGTATACATTTAGATCTAAGTAGCATCTGGTGAACCCAACTGTGAGAAGAAAGGAGTCCATATTGGTATACCATGTTCAAGGGGCTTATTTGAGTCTATAGATAAATTTCTTGAGTCTATAGACCAAGGAAGAATATTCCACAAATCCTTGTGGTTTCTTCATGTAGATCTCTTCTTTGAGGTCACCATGTAGAAAATCACTCTTATGTCCATTTGATGAACATCCCACCGATGTGCAGCTATGATGGCTAGAGTGAGTCTGATAGATGTCATATTGGCTACATGAATAAATGTCTCAGTGTAACTTATGCCAAGCACTAGAGAAAACCCCTTTGTAAATAGATGATATTTTTACTTATCAACAAACCCATCTACACCATACTTAGTTTGATAAACCCATTTACAATGGACCAATTTTCTTCCTTTAAGAAGAGGGACCAAGTCCCATGCTTCATTCTTGATTAGGGAATTATACTCCTCCTACATGGTAGAATCCCATTATAGAATGTCAAATGCCTCATGAAAGGTTTATAGATTTGAGGTAATGGCTAGGAAGGCATGTGAAGTCCCCTAAAACTATCAACATGTATGCCTTATATCTAATGGATTTCCAACCCATTTCCCAGCACTTTGAAGTGTCTATTTGGCCAAAGTGGGACTAAAATTATATGAGATTGGAGAATCAAGAGGTAAATCATCATCATCTAAAGTGTGAGTGTGAGATGAAGGAGGAGAATCCTCATCACTACTCTCATCACTTGAACTTGAATAAGAAGAAGATTCATCCTGATCATCAGGAAGATTTTGAGATGGATCTAAGTCACTATCTGAGGGGGAATTAATGTCTAGTGAGACTTTTGAAGAGTCTGGAGTGTCAGTAGTGAGTTCAAGTGGGCCCTCATGAAACTTGACACTCCTATAAATAACTCATGAGTTTTAGGATGAAAAAACATGTATCCCTTAGCACCCTCTACATACCCCACAAAGATACAAAATTGACTTTGAGGGTCTATTGCCTTACATTTTTTCTTTGGAACATGAACCATTACTAGTGATCCAAACACTCAAAAGTGATCCACTATGGGCTTGTGACCATCCCAAGATTCAAAAGGAGTGATTCCTTATAAGGCTTTATGTTTAACATGGTTTTGAATGTAGCACACACAATTGATTAATTTGGCCCAAAATTAAGGAGCAAGAGACTTTGATTGAAGCATGTAGTTGGCCATTTCCTTTAAGGAATAATTTTTATGTTTGACCACACCATTATAATAAGGATTGTATGGAAATTTGTGTTACATATGAATCCCCTCTAATGTGAAAAATTGCTCAAATCTATTGTTTACATACTCCCTACCATTATTAGTCCTTAAGATTTTGATGGAATAATCTGACTGCTTCTCCACAAGTGCCTTGAAGACCTTGAAGTGATCAAAAACCTCATACTTCTTTTTGAGAAAAAAACACCCAGGTGTACCTCAAAAATTCATTAATGAATATGAGCATGTATCTATTCCTATTGAATGAATGTTTTGGAAATTGACTTGTTATTTCACTATGGACAATTTCCATCTTCTATTTAGCTCTCCTTACTTTGCCTTTGTCATATTTCTCTTTTGTATACCTACTAAGAATATAGTTATTACATAGGCCATTCAAGAATTTGAAATTAGGCAACCCTGAAACCATGTCCTAATGACTAAGTTACTCTAGGTAATAGTAGTTTAAATAGCCAAACCATTCATGTCATAGTTTACTCACTCCATCTACATGAGTAAGCAGTACAACTAAGGGTTGATCTAGGGTAAATTATGAGAAGGTATACAGCCTAGACTAATAACTGGCCTTCCCATAAGCCACTATAGTATCACTATTTAGCTCCTTGATAACCACTAAATTAGGTATGAACTCAACTCACATCCCCTCACATATGTGAGTGATTTAGTATACCAACAAAAGATTGGTAGATAGTGAAGAAACACATAGAAAATCATTGAAGGTCCCATCACTTATTTTAATTGATACTTTATCACTAACTTCTACCAAAGTGTCATCACCTATAAGAATCGAAGGCATGAAACATGTCTCTATTTTTAAAAATGGATCCTCTAAGGAGGCGATGTGACAGGAAGCACCCAGGTCAATAATATAAGTTGAAGGCTGAGAAGATAATAAAAAAAGTGCCTTGCCCTTATTTTTAACCTTTTTGTTATTTTTAGCCTTTATCTAATCTTTTGCAAATGTTTTTTGAGTTGAGTATTTAGGAAAACTAATGTTATTCTTCTTAAGCATCTTAATCAAGGTGTCAATCTTCTTTTTCATGCACTGAGATTCATCATGCCCAAGTTTCTTGTAAAAGTTACATTTGAGTTTCTCCTTCTTAGGCTTCTTGCTTGAGGGGGACTCAATTGATGATGCCTTAGGCTTGGCATCTGATTTATGAATCTTCTTGTGCTCATGATCTGGTTTAGATTATTTATTCTCTTGTTTGCCACTACTAGAAGGCTTCTTCTTGTCTTGAATAACAATCAAGGAATGTGATTTTGAAGACTTCAATGCACCCATTTTAACTATCTTATCTTATTCCTAAGTTAGATCATCAACAAACTCATCAAATGATGGCATTTTATAAGTGTATCTAAGTACATGTTTGGTAGCATGAAATGTAGAGATGAAAACTAAATATTCATTACCCAATTTTACAAGCACGGATAGAATCAATTAGTCATCTATTTTCTCAATGCCACATTGTTTCAACTATAGTCTCAGTAAGTATTATAGGGTGTCATAATCACATGAGCTCAATGTGATGAGCTCATTCTCCAATTCATCACCCCTCATGATGTCCTACACTCCAAAAAACTTATCTAGGATGATCTAGACATCATTGAGAGTTTTTGTAGATTCAACATAAAATAGGAGGTTAGAAGACATTTATAGGCATAAGAACCCATAGGCCTTGTCACATTTATTGTACCACTTAACCTTTTCTATATTTATAGATGGCTCAGTTTTCTCACCTGTAGTGATATGATAGAGTCCTTTACCTCTCAAGGTGAGCTACATTTTAGACTTCCAATTGAGATAGTTAAATGGAGTGAGTAATTCAATTGAGTTTAGATTTATTAGTACAAATTATATTGAGATAATTTACAAAATTGAGATGAAAGTAAAGAATATAATGTACATAGTATAAGTACTACCTTGAACTATCAATAAGACCCCCCTTAAATTATAATGCAACACACGCTCAATATTAAATATTAGGCACCATTGATAATGTGTCTATGAGTAATTAATGTGAGAGAGTACAAGAGGGATGTCAAGCATAACCAATAATGCATCTAAGAAATGTATAAAAGGTTTAAAGTGAGTTTTAAGCCATTACACCATGAATAAAATGGATGTTATAAAGGGCCTAAAATAATACCACCAATGTATAGATATTTTTAAAATATGCACTTTAAAAAACATAGCACCCAAAATAGAGCTACAGATTGAAAGTTATGGCACTTACAAATTCTTACTTCTACACATTCCCAAACCCTTTCCAAAAATTGAAACTTTGTAAAAAAAAATGGTAAAAAAAATTAGAGGTACCTCATAACCAAAATTGAGTAGTAATGACCCTTCAAAATTCTGGGTCAATCTCAGAAGAGTAATCAAACTTCCTAAACTACTTTTCTAAATGGAAGAAGGTAGTAGTGGTACATTGCAACTCTAAGTAATAATGACCCTTTGAATTCCAAGTTTGTCTCAAAAGAGTAATTTTGCTTCTTAGTCTACTTTGTTCAATGGAAGAAGGCAATAGTAGTACCCCAAAATTTTAAGTTGGTATTTCACAGTGTACATTGGAGTTTTGAACCTATTCTACTTATATTTTGGAAGTAATCACCCTTTGAAAACCTGAGTAAGTAATAGACCCCTAAAATTTCAAGTTGGTTGAGTAAAGTGCTGAAGTTTTGGACCTACTTTTCTTAAGGTAGGAAAAGTTACAAGTAAAGACCCCCTGTAAGTCTGAGGGTATCTATAGTGGTGTAATCTAAATTTTGGCACCCTGCTTACTTAACTTCATGAATTTGAAATTAAAGCAACTCCATAAGTCTAATTTCTTCTATGGGTAAGTAAGTGGACTTATCAAATAACTCAACTTAGAAAAGTGAAGTTACTCATTATTGAAAGTCTTAATTGGTCTACTAGCTAAGTAATAGCCCTTTAAAAGTCTATATTAGTCAATGGACTTCTAATGCATGCAACATGAGGCAGATCAAATGTAGAACTGAAGTAATGACCACCTATAAATTTGAGTAACGTAGAGGTATTACTGGAATAAAGGCATGCAAATTGAGGCAAGCCAAAAATGCCCAAAATACTTTGGTGATGGAAATTTTTTAAGACCTATCTAAGATTTTGACCTAAGGAAGAAAAACCAGAAGGATTTTTTGCACAGTAAAGAAAATAAAAAAATAGGGCCTTGGGATGCCAAAAAGAAAGGGAAAATGATCGTTCCAGAACTAGGTCATATTTACAATCAATCTAAGAGTTTTGGAACCTTCTAAAACTAATGGCACAATAATTTTTTAGATATGAATATCTAGTATAAATTTTTACATGAATTCTCCAAGGAATCCTACCAGACCCTTCTTTATGTTATAATAGTGAATGTATGCAAGATTTCACCACAAAGATTGTTGTAATACTAGTAAAAATGGATTTGATACCATGTCAAAATGGCCATGATCTTGGATCCTTGCATAGAATATTGATAAAATCTATATATGGAGCAATGAAATTATAGATAAATTTAAAAGGAGGAAGAATCTTGTCTTCACACAACAATATTGCAAAAAATGACCTGCTTACATAAAATTGCAAACTTGTCTAACCTTTTAAAGTGGAAAAGTGGCGTACATATAAGGAAAAGTAGGGAAAAATGATAAATACACTAATTTTCCTAATTATATAATTAAAATAAAAATAAATTATCCTATGTGACCCTTTTATAACTAATCTAAGGAAGCTTAATTGACATAAAATGACCATAGGCTATGTAGGCAAAACCCAATGGCAAAAAGCAACACACTAACACTAGAGACGTCTTTATTTAGTTTGATCATATTTTTAAATGGTTTTCATTACATGAGAATGTATTTACACCTATACATAAATTATACACACTCTCAAATCATTTTTTTTCATTGGAAGGATATGAAACACTCATAACTCTATTTGTGAGCAAATTTAGTCAAAACTTTGATGACCTTCATGAATAGACCTATGTTTTACCATCTTATCTATCCTTAGGTATAATAAAAATATTAAACCACTTGTAAAAATTCAATGACATCAAAAGATATTTCTAAGTCAAATTTCAAAATATTTCATTTAATAAAACTCAAAATATGCACTTTTTGGTGTTTTCAAGATTGCACAATTTTATTTATGAATGTTTGTAGGCCTAAGTTTTATAATTTTATTGAGTTATATCAAGATTAAATACCTTATTAATTTTTCATTAGTACCTTTAATAATCTCTCTAAGCATTCCAATTATTGGATATGATCAAACAATCTCTTAAATCTCTTAAAAACTACCTTTTTCTGACTATCTCTCTTACTTGCTTAAAACCCTATCACATGTACCTTTACCTTTATCCATTATTTTCATTGAAATTTTGATTGATAAATTTATATTAATGTCATTTATAAACCATAATATCTCACACCACTTTTATTTTTCATAAAATAACTCAAAAATCTAATCACATCTCCCAAAATCAAGTTATTGGGGTGTAAGAAGGGTTTTAGTGCATATTTTTTTCTTAATGATTGTTCATAAATTTAAGCACATATAACCTAAAAAGATTGCATGTAATATTTATTTAATATGTTCCCATATTTTTAATTAATACCATTTTTACCAACCTTTCTTCTCCTTCATGAAATAAATATTTGAAAATTACCCTTATTAGCTTACAACTGGCTAGTTAGAGAAATAGAAGAAACCTCTGTCAAAATTTAGATCTATGAGTTGATCCTAAACATATTTTTGACCTGATGAAATTTTTATTATGTTTTTTATACCTTCTTAAGTCTTCACTCTATGAACGGAGTCTTTTTGAAAACCTACACATAAGCAACTTTGACCAATGTTGGCAAAATTGTCAATAGGTAAAGGTGTAGTAGAAGTCATAAAATGACTTGCCCCAAATCATGTAGAAAAACTAGGTGAAGGTGAATGGGGTTATCCTATATTATGAACCATCATGATGTTATATATAATTTTAGGATCTTCACCTCTATGTTGAGAATTTTCATTGATGAAGAGGATCATTTCAGCTATATATTCAAGATCACTTTTATCTTCTACCATTTGCATAAATAAAGGATTAAGAACCATGGAATAGGGAAGAGTCTCATAGTTGGTAATTATAGTGGTAAATATATATTGTTGATATCTATGTTGTTTACCTCAAAATATGTTTTAGTAATTTTATTAAGATTAGTAGAACTCATCATGTTAGTTTGATTTTACTTTATAACATTATCAAACAAATGTTGCATGATAAAATGACTGAGTTAAACACTTAGAGAGTTGAAAGATTAAGAGGTTACAAAATATAAAATAATATATAGTTAATTTGGTCAACTAAATTCTATAGGATTAAAACATAAAAAAATCTACAATAGACTAGGTCTAGCTAGTTGATTGAGTTCTATAAAAAGGAAAAAGAAGAACAATCTACAATAGATGGGGTCGAACTAGTCATCTAAGTTCTATATGAAGGAAAAATAGAATATCAAAGATTTTATACTTCCATAGTCTTTAAAACAAAAAGTGATCTTTTCTATAAAAATTGTGTCTCATTTTGAAGATCGATGTGTTTCGAATCACTACTATGATCCTTCATTAGGAAAAATTGTTATCAAAATGAGACACATTTTTTACTAGAAAAGATCACTTGTTAAAAATAGAATAGTTTTTAATATACTAGGTTGAGCTAGTTGACTAAGTTATTTAGGACGAAAAAATAGAACAATTTGTATTAGATTGGGTTGAGTTAGTTGACTTAGTTCTTTAAGAAGGAAAAATAGAATAGTTTGTAATAGATTGGGTCAAATTGGTCGGCTGAGTTCTATAAGAAAGAAAATGCAACAATTTACAATAGACTAGGTTGAGTTGGTTGACTATGTTTTGAAATATGATAAAAAATTTAAATGGTCTAAATCTAGATGATTTAGTTGTAATTGTTGTAAAAGAGAATTGAAACACACAGGCAACTAGGTTAAGTTGGTCGATCTAGTTTTAACACACAACACAAACTTTGTATCGATGTTGGCTAATACAAGTTTGCAATACAGCATAGAATAGTAAACAACAAGTACCAAAAATGAGATTTAGAAACTAATTATTTTTTAAAAAATAAGATCAAGAAGTTTTACTAAAGGTTTTGATTAAAACTATAGGATTTCAAAGATGCTTTTATGTTAGATAGTGTTGGCCCAATATTTCATAACACTAACTATGGAGGAAGTACCATTTCCATAGCCCACTAAACCTAGTTTCAAGGTAATCTATAATTGGCTTATCGATTCTAAACACTAACCAATGCACCACACAAATAAATGGATGCTAGATTCCCAAGGTTTATTAAAGAGGAAAATCATAGGCATTTCTAAAATATTGTGAGGTAAAGAAACTAAATACTATTTTTATCTTTATACTATGGCTATGAGTATTGGGGTAAGCCCATCACACCATGATATCAATAAATAATAGATAAAGACCATAAATAGATTATCAAGTATCCTTTCATGATAGAATCTCAGTAGTTTTAAAAATTTTAGTGCACAGTTTCTAGGTAAAGCCAAATAAATTAAAAAATAAGAGTAAAAATTAGGGTTTTGAAATCTAATTTGTATTTTTTAGAATCTAAATAAATAGGCAACTAATTGAAAAGTCAAGTGAAGAGTTTAATTACTATCAATGTAGGTGAATTCCCTTTGCTTAAACTAAGAAGAAAAAATAGAACAAAGTTGACCCAGTCAACCAAGTTGTATAGAGAGAACATAATATATTCAAGTTGATTGACTTAGTCTATTAGAAAGATAGACCAAAGTGAATGAAGTTGAGAAAGTCAACTTATTTTTTAGGTAGAAAATAGATACAAAACTAGGTTGATTCGGTCAACTTAGCTAACTGTAAATGTACAATTTTATAAAACTGGTTAAAATAATACTAAAATTTAAATTTTGAAAAAAAATGGAAAAATAGAATTACTTAAAACTCAACAAAGGGAAATTATTAATCCAGTTAAAGTAAACATGATAGATAAGACTGATTTGACTAGGTTGATGTAGTAATTTTCCTAAATAATGTTGAGTTGTTGTTTTTAACTATGTTGTCTAGGTGTAAATTTGAACCTATAGAGGTAGAAGATAAAATATTTAGATAGAGTGAAGACAATTAATGTGGTATAGATAAAACTAGTAAATAATAGATAAAATAGAACTATGTCAATCTAATCAACTTAGTTATAAAATAAAATATATATAAAATAAGAGAATCAATTCGATTGATTATGTTAAATGTTAAGGGTAAAATAATAAACTATATTGATCAGGTTAATCTAGTGTCTGGTACTAGAAATTTTACATGCAAGAGGCCAATCAGGGTCAATAGGGTCACCTCAATTGGAAAACATACCAAAAAAATGACCTAACTAGGTTGATAAGGCCAAAAAAGATGATAAAGTATAAGAACCTATGCACATAATGTTAAACTAGGTCAACATGGTCAATCTAGTCATCTGTATAGAAAAATTAAAAATCTATAATGGTTAGATTCATGTCAGGTTCACAAAAATGTATGCAAGTGAAATAAGATAGATCTATAATTTATCCTACTCAGTAATATCCAAGCTTAGAGAAGTTAATCAACTAACTATTTATTTAGTAATATTTTGTTATATCAAGGTCATGACAAATAATGGATCCCCTACACTAAAGGATATCTTATCACACAATGGAAAAGGAGATGTTTCCAAGGCCTCAAGTCAAATGACATTTTTGATAACCCTAGCTAGATATTATGATTATAATAATAAACTAGCAAGCTAATCAACTAAATAAACATGAAAGTTGATCTAGTAAATGAGTATGTAATATAATCTAGTTATTATCAAAGCTTGTGTCACAAATAGAAAAGATATTAAACATGCAAATATAATTCTATACAATATAACATAGAAATAATCTAAGAATGGAGAGATATAATTAAATTTATTAGTTCTACAACATCTACTTATCAAAATATGAAGGGCTCAAAATATACTTACATTGTTGAATTGAACCCATCATGCCTCAATATCTCCCTTAGCCAATGGTGTTTTTCAAGAGGCTGTTGTGGCTTGTATGGATCACAAGTATAAATCATCTCTAGTCTATAAGACTTATCATATGCATTGAAGACCTCCACAAGATTAATGCTACTTTTCTAAGACAAAAACCTAAGCAATGAAATTCTTATTAATTTTATAAGTAGATTTATGAGAATTAATTATGTGTAATTAAATTATTGTCTCTTTAAAAATGAAATTTAGTTGGTATTTATAGCCATGAATTGACCCTAAACCCTCTCAGGAATTTAGCCAATGCAGTCAGCCTGGTCAACTTTATTAGGCAAGAAATAGAGTTGTTAGGTATCAAACTATGCCAACTTGGGCTAATAGAGTTTTGTAACATGCACTAAACCCATAACATGGTTGACCCAATTGACATAGTATAAAAAATGGTAAAAGGGGTTTTTTGCTTAGTTAGGGGATATTTTGGATGGTGAATTATTGAGGGAAGTGTATCAACAAGTTTTAAATACATAGAGAATTGGATAAGAGTAGTTTGTATTGGTTTTAGGTAATGGTATAGGGGACAACCATCTTACAAAGCACCAAAGGTCTGTCAAATCCTTTATCGATGCACCCTTTAAGGCATGCACTCAGAGATATTGATATTCAATGGGTTCTTGCAAGAGAGAAATCATCAATAATTGATAAAGTTTAAAAATATTGTGTATATACTAACTACCACATCTAGGAATATTCTTCATGAACTTCAATCATTTCTAATCCAGCCAACACTCAATATTTTCCAAAGAGATTTGGGACATCATCTTTCCTCACCATTGTATTTGTAGAAGGATTTTTAAGCTATATGGATTAAATAATGCAATTTAATCACTCAAACATCAAACTACTAGGTAAAGTCTAGAGTCGTTAAGACTAAATTAAATTAGATAAATAAACTATTCAATCTTTAACTTAAATTCCAAAGCTAAATGCTCCAAACCATGATTAAAAAGAATGAAAAGACAAAAAGATAAAGATTTAATTGATTACCTTAGACTCAAAAATTGGACATTATGATGCTTGATTATGGATATTGGGTGAAGGATGACTCAATGATGAATTGGACATAGATTGGATATGCATTCATAAGATGGCCCCAATGGAGGACAGGAGTAGTTTAAATATAAAGAAGAGGGAAAGATCAATGGTGGAGATTTGAAGTTGGGGGAAGGAGATCAAGGGTTGGGGATTAAAAGGATTTTAAAATTCCTTGAAATCCTCTAGATTTAGAAGCTTATAAAGAGGAGGGGTTAGAATAGAAAATATTATAGAATCCTCCAATTATATAATCCTCTTAGGGATTAATTAGGCTTAGAGATGGATTAGATAGGGATTAGGTGAGTGATTAAGGACTAGGGTTTTAGAAGAGCCTAGGAATAGGCTTAGTAGGTGGGTAGGTGGGTCATGGCAATTTAAAATTCCCAAATAATAGATAAGATAGATTAGGATAGGATTAAGAGATGATTAAAATAATTAATGAAGAAGTAGGGTAGAATAAGGTTATTAAATGAATAAATATGAAGGATACATTGGATAAATAGTTATAAAGGGATGATAAATTAGCAAGATGAAAGGGGATAAATTAGACAAGCAGAATTAGTGTCAACGAATAGAAATATTAGTGATGATTAATGAAGTGAGAAGATTTAGGTGCATACATTTTTCCCCTCTTTTAAATGGTATTATGAATTAATGAAGTTGAAGGAGTAATGGTATTTCACAGAAAAACCATGTCATGAATGAATGTTAGTGGATATGATGTCCCCTTGAGGGGATATGCAGGGAAGAATGAGATGGATGGCCACTTGAAAGAAGAAATGAGGGGTGGGATTCAATGGATAGGTGATGGGATGGGATGACAAGTGTGAGATAGAAGATGAATAAGATGATTTAAACTTGATCAGTGAGCTACAAAGTGATGGTGCCCTTGGTAAAGACACATGCATAAGGAGTAAAGATGATAGGTGTCATGGTTGTCAACACATCCCAATAGGGAATAATTCATAATATAATAATGATAAGAATAAAATGACACAAGCTTTAAATGTATTCCAAACATGGATGTATGCAAGGGAGAGCTAGAGGCCAAGATAAGATAGTGATTTGATAAAATTAATGATGAGTGTAGCTCAAAGCTAAAGTTTGATCAATATGATGTAGGTGATGATAGGGAAGAAATTATGTGGTTGAATGACTGATAGACTAAATTTTGTCAAATAATTGAGCCATAATATGATGAATGATGATGAACCTAGCAAGGACTTATGTAATTGAGTGATTAGATGATAAATTGACCAATCAATGATGATGGAAGAAAAGATGGATGTGGTAATTTTATCAGGCCCAATCAATAGGTGTGGGTGATTGATGAAAAGATTAAGGAGATGATTGGTAGGATGAGTATTGATGAATTATTGATAGCATGGCTCAAATATTTGACTGAGGTAAGACTTGAGGATGATGAGGATAATATATATGAGGAAATAAGATATAGTGGCCAAGCTATCTTTGGACACTAAAAAGTGGCCAAGTGTTGCCTACATATTCTAAGAAGACCTTAGGCCGATGTAGTTTTGAGTAGAAGATGATGATGATGAGAATTAGTGATTAAAGGGTGATGTTATTGATAAAAATATATGACTCAAATGATGAGATGAGGATAAAATATTAGATGTTAGTTGAATGGATGGAATAAGGATGATTAGATGATTATATGAATGATGAGGAGTAGGTTATCAAGCCATCATACTTGACATAAAGCTCATCATAGTCTAGGTAATCCATTAAATATATCACTTGATAGTATAACCCATAAAATAAATATGACCAAGTGGACATGGTACCAAAGTGTATGGTCAAATAGTGAACTCTGCATCCTCAAGGGTACCTAAGAACACTATTTTATCCTTGGGTGACCTCATAGCATCCTTGTTCATTGCCTAATAGACAAAAGAGACATAATGCAACATAGACTCAAAAGATGCAAACAAGCCAAATATAAAAAACAAGTAATACACACAAGTATCTACATGTAATGTCACAACATCTTACATAATGATGTGGTAAGTGATTGGGTGATCAACTAGACAAGGATGATTATGATGTGATTGTAGACTAAGGATAAATTTGGATTTGGGATAGACTAATGATGATGATGAGGATTGAATAGGGATTTAGATAAGGATATATTTTAGAGTTGGATTAGGATAAAAAGTTGGACAAGGTATGGATGTGGAAGAGATAAGTGAGTTGGATGAGAATAAGGATTTCGGGACCTGGCTTAGTATTAGGATAAGGAGTATTAAGATTTAGGATACTAGTTGCATCTAGGAATCAAACCTAATAATGGCAAAAGGAGGTGATTAAGATGACCAAGGGTTACCAAAAGATAAAATCTTGTAAGTGTCCAATCTAGCAGGAGGATTAGGAGATGATTGAATTAAATACCTTACACACTAGCAAAATAGTGATTGGATGGATGCTAGGTATGAAGAGAAAATGATAGGGAAGTGATGGGTTCTAGACTAAATTTGTGGACAAGGTTATGTATGTTTAATAACACCTACGCAAAGGATGATGATGGAGATATGGAAAGATGGGTGACCACTATGATTTGGTTCCAAGACTAAACATAGTGCCCAAGGATGAGGAATATATTTTAGACATTTGTTTGGGATGGTGATAGGGACAATAAGATATATGGAATGGGAATTAGATGTGGTTTAGGATAGTAATGTGAATGTTATGATGTGATGGAGATGAATGCAACTAAGGTTTTTGGCATAAGACAAGACATCATGGACTATTTTTTGCTTTTTAAAATTTTTATGTTTTTTAAGGTTTTGGCCATATTTTAATTTTTTAGGGTTTTTGAGAGTATGTATGTACACTTTACAAATGGGGTTACTAACAAAGGTAATACCAAGCCTAGAAACTAGGATAAATATGGATGGAATGATGAATGAGTGACAAAAAGATGAGGGTGATACTGAAAAGGGGATGAGGATGAAGGAATAAGGGACTAGAGATTACCAATGACCACATCATGAAAAAAATAGTTGTTTAGTTTCGTGAGTGTCAATTGGAGGATATGCCAAGATTATTTAACAACATTTCTCAAGACACCCTCCACTTCCTTATGAAAGTCAAGATAGGAAGGAATGAGAGATAGGATGAATGATATGATGGCAGATGATGGGTTGGACCAAGGGATAAGAAGTGACATGTATGGATGATGTAGACAAGGTCGATAAGGGATATGATGAGTAGGATGGAAAGGATGCATTTTAACCCTATGTATTGAGGTAGAATGCAAATAATATATTATTTTGCCATGATGCTATAAATCAGTTTTCATCATGGTACTTGCCCAAGGTGTTAGAAGACTAGTTTTCACCATTATATGAATGATTTCTTTTTTTACTTTTTTGGCTTTATTGGGCATCTTGATTTATTAGAGAGGGGTGAGATGCAAGATTGCCAATATTTCCTAGATCTTTAACCAATACCTATTCTAGATATGTGTGATGTTAGGATCATGCTACTAGATGCATGGTGTCCTTGTTACCTTTGATTATTCTTGATTACGACCCCTCCAAATATCTAGACCAAGTGTCTTCATCGCCCTTAAGAGAGATAATGTTTCTTAAGAAGGTGATGGGAGGTATGGATTAGTTTATACCTTGATGGGGATGTATGGGTCTTGAATGGATTATAGGACTTGATTAGTTTATTGTTTCATGATAGGATAATGTGATGAGTGATAGAATATTAGGACTAGCAGTTGCATACATCATTGGAGATGTCAAGCATGCCACATTTGATTGGTGCCAATTGAAAAAGGACTATAAGAGATCCAAGACACTTTGACTTTATGCTTCATCTTTGATCCAATCATTTGAAGTATTATCAGCCTTATGGATAGTGATTTTGACATTATTTTTATTTTTTGACTAGATTTGACTTTGACTACCCCCTGGTGCCTAATTTTGGGCTTCACTAGGGGAGATTTATTTTTGAATTAAAATATTATTTTGACTTTGAGGGTCCCCTAGTGCTTGATATTGGGCTTCACTAGGGGAAGACACTTTTGTATTAGGCCGATGATTTGACTCTTCTTAATTTTGACTAATGGTATCAAATATTATTTGATTAATATGATTGACTTCATGAATATGGTCTTGGACCTTTGTAATTATGGCACATAATATATTACTCAAGGAGGGGTCAAATGATGTATGTTCTTATTTATCCTTATGGAGGGAGGTGATTAAATGATCATTAATGAGAAAAATGGGTCTATGATGGATGAAGGTGGGGGAGATGGTATGATGAGGTAAATGAGTGGGGATGGGGAAACACAATCTTCATAGGGTCCCTAGGAGACCCAATTTTGACATCAAATAAAATATCCTCAAGATCAGAAAAAGGATCACTAAGACAATGAAAGATATGCCTCCACTATAAGATTAGATTCTCTCTTACTATCTTTGATATACAAAGCTTGTAAAAACTCTATTATGACTTCATCATCCTAATTGGGATCCAAAGGTAAGCCTGGTGATGTATTAGAGGTACTTAGGTTAGAGGTATCCTCAAAAGGATATACACTATCAACAGTGATGAGGGATGAAATTTATAACAAGGAATCTAATTTAGATAATATTGTTGAACACAATCCTAATTATGATAAGGCTTGTGTTAGTTTTATTGCTAAATCTAATGTACAAGATGCAAAGTTGCTAATAAGATATTCATTACCCATGATTGACCTCTCAACATGGGATATTTGATGTGATGGGTTAGAGGGAGATGATGGAGGAATGATGAAATTGGAAAAGAGAGGGCCATATAAGATTCATGAGAGATGGGAGGACTAGATTTATGGGGAATAGACTCAGCTTTGATGGAGGGACCTTGGAAGAGGGATGGAGTGTTTTTAACTTGGCTTAAAGGGGGAGGATTTTAATCATTATTAGGAATAGAATCTTAGAATTCCTCTATTATTATGTCACCATGATCGATGAGGTCTTAGATATAATCTTTAAAATCATGACATTGATTAAGAGTATACCCTAGGTTTGGTGGTAGACACAATCTTGATTCAATTTATACCCAGATGGCATAGGCTTGGTGGGAGTAGGATGTTGTATGGGTGGATAGACCATCATGTTAACAATGACAATCTATTTGAAAATGGATTCCAAGGATATAATAAGGGGAATATAAGGACCCACTTCACTTTGTGACTTAGATGTGGAAACATTAGACTTGAGATCAGATGGTTTTTGACATGACTGGGTAGATGAGCTGGTAGCAGATGAGGTGGCCAATATTGGGTTCCCTTTACTAGTATGGTAATGGGAAGTTGATATTTTATGACTTGTGGATGGAGGATTTGTATGGGACTCACATGAAGATGCTTGGATGGGGGGAGCAATGAGTTGAAGGGGATTAATACCTTCAAGAAGTGAAACACCCATCATAATAAACCATAAGAGGAAATCATCCTTGTCGGAAGATATGTAATGGTCAATGAAGTTAGGTTCTAGCTTCATGGTGATGGATGATGAAGAGGGATGATAAAAATAAGTATCTCAAATGAAAATAGGTCTAATGATCAAGCTAGTATGATTAGGTGATGATGGACAGATAGATTAAAGACTAGGATCAGATTTCATACCAATAGTGTAATAGGTGTTAATGACTTATCAGCACTATCTAATTTGCAAACTAGAAAAAGGATTGGGTATTTGATGGGTGTCTAAATTAAAACTAGCAAGATGATTATTGGATGGGTGCTAGTTATGAATAGCTAAGATGAGTTGACTAGGGATGATTAGATTCATGATTTATGGATTTTCTAGATTGATATTGACAAAGTGATAATATGAGAGAAAAATATTGATTAGGTATGAGACATGACCAAGTGATAAGTGATAGTGGACTTAGGATGATAGGATATTATAGCCCAAACCTTGGATGAATTTTTCTCAAGATAGGATAGGGTAAGATTATGTGATGAAGGTGATAGGATAATGAACAAGGATGAGTATGATAGGTGATGATGAAGTAATGAGGGGTAATGTAAGTGAGAGGGGGGATGGTTTGGACATGGATGTGACCTAAAAATCCAACTAGGACAAGATAGGATGAGATTAGAGTAGATGGGTGATGAGGTGATTAGGTTAAGGCAAGGTCAAGATAAAAGGTTGATTAGGATAAGATGTGAACTTATGATAAGATGTGGATGATAAGACCAAATGTGATTAGGATATGTAGGTGATAGGGGGATGACCAATGATGGGTGGATATGGTTAGACTAGGATGAGAGTAAGGCAAGGACAATATGTAAAAGATGATGTCAAGGATGTATAAGATAAGATTTTAGTGATGGGGGTGTGACTAATGATGAGTGGTTCTAGTGATAGGAGGGGATAAAAGGATGTAAAAAAATAAGTACAAGAGGGAAAGATAAGGATATACAGGACAAGATATAAGTGATGGAGATGTGACTAATGATGAGTGGGTATGACTAGCCTAGGATGGGATGAAGGCAAAATGGGAGATAGGATAGGATAATGACAAGGATATACAAGGATAATTTATACAATGGAATGATGACAAAGATGATATGTGTAAAAAGATGATAATGAGGTAAGAATATATGAGATGAGTTTGTGTAAGACCTAGATAGGTGTGTACAGGTTTGGGTGAAAGGTTGACTTGGCTCACAAATAACATTGGTTTAACATAAGACACACCAAATCAATCAAGCCACAAACCTATGATTAGTAAACTAAAGGGTGTGCAACTCGATTCTTGCATCATCAAATGGCTTCACGAGTGACGCTTTAGGCTAGTGACCCATTATAAAATTGACTAAGCCCTATTGACCCCATTTGTACATGATGGCTACTTAGGAGACAATATTCACTTTGATAGTAAGATATTTATTATGATCGAGGGATCTTATGCTAGGTTTGTACAAGGTGTCTAGGTGCATCCCCTATATATGTGAAGGTATAGTGGGGCCCAAATCCATATAGTATGTTGTCGAACTTCTTTGTATCTTGGAACTTAACTACCCCTCACTCCATGGAACCCTTTATGTGGAATTCTACTTTGGCCCCGAATGATAGCTCTCCTAATTTTTAGACTCCATCAAAACACAGAGTTTGGACTTGTGTTTAGTGGTGAAGTCTACAGTCACTATCCCCCTAGAAAAAAAGGGAATGGGGTTTATAAATGGTTTTTGGTCCCTAGGAATTACCATAAGGATGTAAGGGGGAAATCATACACCAATCGTAGCCCTTGGGATACAAATAGGCAGTCAAAATATTAAATAACTAATTAGATTAAGTGTGAGATAAGAAGCAAGAATATACAAAATAGATATATATATATATATATATGACAAAATGATGAAAATGATATATACAAGATAACATGATCAAGATGATTGAAATGATTCAAAATTGATTTTTAAAGTGCCAAAAAGGAGTCTTTGGAAGGCAGCCTACAAGAAAGAGATTAGTAGTTTCAAGTGACACTCAAAAGAGGTAACTTGTAGGACAAAGATTAGTAGTTTGACTAATGATCTTGAAGGGTAACCTAAAATACAAGATGTTAGACCAAAATATGACCTACAAAATAATATATTAGACAAAAAAAAATAGCTTCTAGGTTCACCCATGGAAGAAACAAGATGTTAGTCCAATAAGCCTTAATAAAAATGCCCTAAAAATCATGATTTGACTTATAATTCCTTTGGGGTGAGTAGGCCACAACACAAGGGTCTAGGGGTAGTATCCCCTAATAGGTTCAAGGGGTAGAACCCCTTGCAAGGTCTAGGGGAAGTGTCATGGGTGTGATCTCTATCATGGTATAGGGTGGGGTCGAGGGGTGGAGCCCCTAATGCCAAAGGTAATTTGGGCCTTGTGAGAGACCTAGAATGACTCAAAATTTAATAAAAATAACCCTAAAATGGACTTAAAAAGGCTAAAATGGAATGCAAAATTACAACTACATAGTTCAAAATCATAACCATAAAGTGTAAAATTGTAACTCTAAGACAAAATCATATATCACAAGTTACGATTTTACAACATGTAGTTTAACCATGATGGTTTGTCTACAAAACCACAATAGTTAGACAAGATCATAACTTGACAAGACAAAATCACTATTAGAAGAAAATCATCATTAGTGGTTTTGTGATAAAGTAAAAAACCTCAAAATTTTGATTTTCACTAGATCGAATAGATATATAGGTTATGATAGATTATCTAGATGCCCAAAAATGTTTACTTATACATTGATAGATTAAAAATGATTTATGATATATCACAAAATTTTATAACATAAAGATGTTTATCAAATATGGACAGAATCTAGGACTATAAAAAGAGTGTTTTTAGTTAGATTAGGTTTTAAGTCTGCCCTATGTGACTCAAAGATGATAATTGTGAACATAGAATTGCAATAAGGGGAGATTAATATTGTGTTAGTTTATGAAATCAAAATAACACACTAATAGAAAACACCTTAAGCATATCTCAATGGGGGGTCTTGTTAACAAAACCAAATAAGAAACACAACTAGAATGCAAAGACAAATAAATCCTTCACCTTCCTTAGATGTTCTAAATAGCTTGTTGAAGTCGCTTGCTTGGCTTTGTGTTCATGAAGTCTACATCAATGAAGTGTGGCTACCTCCATCTCTCCTTGGTACCTTTAACTTTGGCTAGGCTTGGCTCAATATTTGAGAATTATAACACTAATTTTCATGAAGCTTTGGAATCAATTTAACATTATAGCTTTGGAATATGAGAGCTTAAAATTCAATAGGTAAGGCCTCCTATTTATAAATTTTTGAATTGGTTTAGAATCAACTTGAACCATCCATCTCAAGATGAAAATGTGTGGCTAAAGATTAATTTAATAATGTAATTAAAATTCATAAATAGGCTCATCAATATTTAGAATAAAGAGGCATTAACTAGGCATGGAGGGTCTTAATGAGGCATGGGAGACATTAATTTAGATATTTATGGTATTTATGGCTTGTGGATGCCACCTCATAGGATGATGTCATTTGATGATGTATTTAATAAAAATCAATTTATAAAAATAAATATTCAAAACATTCCATGGAAAAATTACTTAAGCTCTTGATTTGGTTAAATTATCTTTAAACATGATTAGTTACTTTGGTGCAAACCTTGGCTCTTTGTGCACAAATTAATCAAATTGGTCAAAATGTCATATTATTGGCTCAAAATTTGACTGGGTTGGAATTATAATTTGATGTTAGATGCATTGGAACCATTATCCCATTTAGGATGTTGTCAATTCAAAATAATAAAGGCACATGTCTTGTACAAGAAATTTGATAGAAAAGAGCAATCTGGAACACTCAGGTGCAAAAATGTTATTTTGAATCAAAATGATTTGATCAAAGTTAGTTGCTTCATAAATTATATTACACCATTTAATGATACTCTGATCAAAATTAGCACTTGAATATATCAATTTTAACTCATTTAATGTGTTTTAGTATTTTTCAGCTAAATTATGCATTTTGGTGGAAATTGGTCAAAAGCCTAATTGATGGTCATTGGTGGCCAGATCTAGATGTCTACAGTTTGCCCCTATTTGGGAAGATGTTGCAAATAATAGGCAAAGTAATGTATTCTCAAATAATGAGAAATGGGATGTATGATAAAAATAAGATGATGGTTAAAGAAAAGCTCCAAAAAGTGTTTGAGAAGCCTATAATGATGCCCCCTTAAGGGGTGGTCATCACATTTGTTGATGGACGGTCCCTCGGAAAAGAAGCAAGAAGAAAGGTGGAATTAACCTATGGTTGAGATTAATTCAAATGAGAAAATATTTGAATGCATTTATTTAAAAAGGATATTTATTTTCCCAAAGGTAATTATAATCAAAAATAAAAGTCAAAATAATGATTTGCCCATAGGCGGTTATAATCATTAAGAGGACCTAGATTGTTTTATAAAGATGATTGTGCCCCAGTTAGGGTTGATTAACAAGTATAACTCAAGGATATAACTTGGAATATAGATTAAAGATGAATGGGTGTGAAGTGATGAAAGAGATGAATATAAGAATAATATTTATCAATAGAAAAGATTTAATTATACCTATCAATGAGGAGATGCTCATCCTTATTAACAATAATACAACTAGAATGGTCAATGGGTTGATTTGATCAAGGGTGGGAGGATTTTCCAAGGTGTAAAGGATAAAACTCTATGGATTTATTACTTCTAGACCTTCTTTAAGCTAATTTTTGTTGTGGTGCATGATGGTATGCATCATGATAGAACACCATGAAGACTATCTCAAAATATGTGTAAGGATTGACTCTTGATCTAATAAACAATTGAAAATAGTACACCAATGATTAAAACCATGATGACAATGTTGACATATGAATATGGATGGACTCAAGAATAATTTGTGAAAGGAATCACCCAATGCATACATATAGATTGAGTTAGGCCAATAGTGCTAAAACCAAACAAATAAGAAAGAAAGAAACACATAGAAAGCACACAAACAAACAAACAAACAACTTTAAAATAAACAAAAAGCTCGAAAAAAAAATCAAAAAAAATCATCTTAATAATGACCATGCACTAGTAGGGTGAATTAAGGATAACTGAATAGACTTAGATAGGATAAATATTTTTGGTATTTTTAAATATTTGAATGTTTTTATAATTTTAAGGTATCTTAACTTGATCAAGAATGATAAGATATATGCTCACAAAATGATGATAGCATTTGGCTTAGGTTACTCACAAAATGGTGAGAGTGTGGCTTAAGGGGACTGAGGTGACCTCAAAATAAATTTAGCATGACCTACATAGTCCTAAAATGATGTCAATTCATAGTAATTCCATCCACACAAAAGGTGAGGAAAAACAAACTAGGTCCTAACAAGTTCTCAAATCTGGCAAATGGGCAGTCAAATGAAAATAGCAATGGTAAGGTGATGCAGTAATGCATGATAAATAAGTGTTGCCCCTAGTTTTCCCATAGGTAGTTATAAATAGGATATAATTGCATAGATAAATGATAGTAATTTTCCCACAAGTGGTTATAATTAGTATCAAGACCAGTGAAACATTGATTTGCCTATAGGTGGTTATAATCAAGCTCACATAAACCAACATTGATATAGGATCAAAAATCAAAGATATCTTACATGATCGACTGTCACACTACTTTCATAGAATGTCATTGAAACACAGATGTGATTTATTATTGAAACTTGATCATAATCCCTACATGAAAAGTGTGGGAAGAACCAAAGGAACCAAGATCAAAATAGGATTGGGTAGGATGACTAAAAATAGGCTTTGGTCTAGATAGGAATGGAATGGTAGGAAGACATGGTCTTTCTTTATATAATGATGGGTTTTGATATATTAGATAAAATGGTAGTAATGTTTCCCCTAAGTGATGGGGTGAATGGAAGGATATGCGATAATGGAAAAAGGATATGGAAAATGAAATTAGCAATGAAATGGTATGGTACATGTTTTTGGCCTGGGTGATTATTGGTTTTTTTAAATTCTATTTTACCTGGGTATGGTAAAATGGCCTGTGATTTTTTTGTTCTTATTGATGTGGATATGCATGTCCTAATCATCAAATGATATAAATAAAATAATCAATCATGTTAATTGTTATCCCACACCTCATCTAAATAGTTTCTCTATCAAGAACTCAATGCAGATTTGGATGTTGAGAATGTTGTTGTGATCTTTATTGGTCATTGATTCTGACTCCTTCAAACATCGAGATAAGGTATATTTGTAGTCATTATAAAGGAAAGTGTGGTTGTGGATGGTAAATAGGGATAAATAATGGTTGATCTGTTTGATTGTGAAATGGAATGACAAATGATAATGGAATGTGTAATGATTAGGAAATAAATGAATATTGAGCATTTCAGTCACACATAATGTTGATGCCAAATTTAACATAAATCTTGATGTGGCGGGGCCAAAGACATCTGAATATTCTCTTGATAGGATCCCTAGATTTTTTTGTTGTTTAATCTTGAGATTAGCTACCATCTAATTAGGCTATAGATTAGAAGCTATTTTGATTTGATCTTTGATATTATCTTCATCAAGTAGTGAAGGAGTTTTGTGCTCAGCTATTAGTGCCTTGATGAGGTTTTCACCAATGAAGTTGTCTTGATTGTTTCATAATGCTTTTGAGAAGGTTTCACTAAGGAACATTAAATTTTGACTTTGATTGTCTTCTAGCACTTCTAAAAAAGTTTCACTAGAAGATGTTGAGTTTGAACTTTGCTTATCCCCTAGTGCCTCCAAAAAGGTTTCACTAAGAGAATGTTCTTCTACTATATGAATGTGGTTTTGTCCTTCTTTCTCTTCTTCAACTGCTATGTCTCCATGGATTTAGTTCAACAAAGTGTGATTCTGTTAGTCCCAATTAACACTTATGCGAGATGGAATGTCAATAATATGTCTATTTTTGTTTATGGTAATGACCTATAGAATGTTAATAGAATGGGGAGAGGCTACACAATCCTCATAGAAGATACTAGGATAACTCATGTCGAATTTGAAGTACTCATCCTCAAAAAAATTATAAAGATCACAAATGTATTCAAATTGATTTGTGAGGCATGTGTAACCAATATTGTAATAGTCATGAATGTATTTTATTTTTTAATCTAATTTTGACTCAATAGACTCTAAATCTGATGTTGAGACTACTGTTGATTCTGATTTTGATGCTAAAACCGATGTCAATTCAAGAATAGAACCTAACTCTAATTTTGATTCTTCATCTGATGGGTACTCTATTACAATGATGTCTTGTTTAATGTTTGGTATTGGATAAGTAATAGCATATGATGGCATAATGGGATCTACAAAAACTAGTTTGTCAGAGTGAGACTCCTCTAGGATGGGAAAAATGTTAAGAGACAACTCTTCGGAGACTGACTTGTCAATAGGAGGCTCTTAAAAAATATACATATGATCGAGGTAATGATTTACCCAAAGGCATTTATAATCATTAAGAAGTGACTCAACAAAGACTGGCTCATCATAGTGATACTCCTCAATAATTGGTATAGGATCAATAGGAGATTCATCATAGGTCGACTTATCACAAGTGATTGTTTCAACAAAAACATCTTGGATTGGTTGGTTTTCTTGGCCTTAGTTTCTAATGAGTTGGAAAAAACTATTTTTGAACACAACTTGGTCTTCAAATGATTGGATGGGTTGAGTTTTTGATTGGATTTATCACATGTTATTTTCCTTTGCCAGGTTTTAGTCTGATGAACTATTATTCCTTTGGCATACATGTCATTGTGACATGTTAGCTGTGGTATATATGCTTACATTTGTGTGAATATTATATTGATATGCAAATCAAGAAACTAGATATTTGATTTTATGAATAAATTAATTAAAAAATAGTATTAACGTTATAGTTAATTTGTCAAAATAAATATTTATTATAATCTTAAATTGTTTAATTATATTAGACAATTATTAAATTGTGGTATTCAACATATTATTTATGCTAATTAAATATGAGTATAAATCTTAATTAAACACTAGGATGAACATATACTTTAAAAGACTTATCTAGAATTGATTATTAATTTTTAATACTTGAAGTCTTATGATGAATTTACTTGGAAAAGGAAGTTGAGTTACTTTAATATTAACTAGGGAAATCAAGGAAGATTGATTAGAAGTTTAACCAAAAATTACTTGTGGGACTCTTAGTTAATTATGGGGAATAAAGCCTCCAACTTTGGTTTCAAATAGCATGCAAATAAAGAGAAATGGGAGGAAATCGTATTAAAGAGAAGGATTTTAGACACAGAAGATACATGAGGGAAAGAGAGAGCTGGAAGGGGAAGAAAGAAGGATTTGGAAGCAAAAGGGAAATTTTATCTGTAATGAAAGGGAAAGCATACTAGGTAGGTACTGTAATTAATTTAATGGTGTATTATTGTATTGAAAAAAAATTAGATTACAGAGTATTTTAAATCTGTGTGTAAACCTTGAGTAAACCCTATAGAAGCTTATGGGAAGTATATTTTTGTAAGCTCTGTGAAAACATTTAATAAATATTATGTTAAGTCTCTCTTTAGAAACTGAAATTCTGTCCATATTCACCCAAAATATTTTATTGGAAGAAGTAGTTAAAATGTCAATAAATGAAAAGTTGAAATATAGTGGGTGAGACATTCTTGATTTCGGAAAATCTAAATGATTTATTCTATATTTGAATATATATTTTATCTTTAAAGTAATGAATGAATGAACACTACATATTTTTAAGTGTTTGTATCTTTTATAAGCTTAAAAAAAAGAGTATATTACTTTGTTTATAGATATATAAATTATATAGACATTGCCATATCAAGTTCTGCCCTTTCTTTTCTTTGACTCAGCCCATGAGCAGCATCGCTACCTTTCTTTTATTTGAATCAGCCCAATGAGTAGCACCACCACCTCTTTTTTATCTTTCTTGACTCAGCCCAAGAGCAAAATGTCATCACTCTTTCCTTTAACCCAACCCAAGAGTTATGCCATCACCATTATTTATCTCTGTTGTTTCATCTCAATAGATCCATGCCCCATTTCAGTCAGGGATTTCAATGAAAACATAATGCCCCTTTCTGCATTTCAATAGGCTTTCAATATGCATTTATCTCTAGGTCCAAAATGACATACATATGTAGAATTGTTGAGGGCATCGTCTATTTGAGGGAGGAGGGGGGTGTGATTCGTTCTACTAAGTTTGGAAATTTTTTTACCATGAAAATAAATTTCTTTATTTCCATCACAAACTTCTTTTTTGGTTAATGCATTCTTGTTTTGCATTATGAGAGTTGATGGGAAGGGTAGTGGGAAACCCACATTCAGTTGGTTTAAAATTTTGTTTTATTTATTTATTTATTATTATTATTATTATTATTATTATTATTATTATTATTATTATTATTATTATTATTATTATTATTATTATTATTATTATTATATAGTTGGTTGAAAGTCTATTTTATTATTTATATTATGGCTTTTACCTGATGGTTCTCGAAGTAGACTTTCTAAACGGTTATCGAAATTATCCTTTCCCCATCTGATCTATGAGATGGAATGAATAATTTAATTAAAGATGTAAGGAAATATATTATTTTTTTATTTAATAATTTTAGTTATTACTAATGTTTATATTTATGAATATTTATAATTAATATAATATTAAATATTATATTATATTGATTATTATAATCAAAAATTATATAGTGGGAAGTAATTCATAAATGGAGATCATTATACGTAAATATAACAGGGTATTTCCTTTTGAAAAGTATATCATACATGAAATTTGTTGAAATTAAATGCCCTAGAAACATACAAGTTGATTGTCGACATTATTTTAAACCCCATAAGTAAATTATCTAGAGGTAGGGAAAATTATATTATTTCTTAATATTTGAGGTTTTTCTTTATAATGAAAATATTATAAAGCTAATAAGGAAACTATTAGAAAATGTTTTAAAATGATTGAATGGTGGAAATACATATTTTGTGTTAGTTTAAAATTATGGAAATGGATAATTAGTGCCTTTCATTGATTTAGTTGGTTTTAGGAAAAACCAAGCTTAACCATTCTAAAAAATGTCTGATAAATATTTATTTTTTAAATGTACTTCTATAAAATTAATTGAATTATGCTTGAATATCTATTGTAAATAAGTTAATATAGACTTTTGTTGTCATATTTGGTTGGCATGAGTTTGTCAATATATGCTTATTACATCAGATATTGCATGTATATGTTAATGATCCTTAGATTAGTTTACCCAGTTGGTAAGCCTCTGCTTGGATTATATATCTATTGTATTTATTATGGAGCCTACATTGATGATACTACTCAAACAGTGAGACAGTTTCTCAAGCTTGGCTATCACCACCAATGATGGGTATAGATAATCCAATCAAGTGATGTGTTATGAATTTGACTGATCTAGATGATCATATGTTATTTAAAACTTTGACCAAAGTAATGTTAGATTAACATTGTCAATTCGTATGTATGATTTGCATATTATGTGATATCATAGTTGAAATGTATATTTATTTATGATACACATTATGTAGTAGAATCTTATAGCACATAGGTGTACTAGCATGTCGAGAAGTATTTATTGATATTTGATATTGAATGCATGATGTTAAAGTCCTTTGATATGCATATCTGGATGGTATGGTTATGTAAGGACTCTCAAATCAAGAACCACAGCATACTTGCTCCATATATATCTAACCCATCTATATGTATATATTACACTGGAGAAGATAATATTATGATTTGGATTTACTTAGTGGTATAAAAGGTATTTGATACTCTTTCTATATGTAGTTAAAATTCATAGTGTCATAGTATAGGAGGACACAAGAATGATGTTAGACATCAATAGTCCTAGCTTATGCATATTTGATGTAAGTAATAGGGTTATAAAGACCATCAAATCTTATATTTTTAATAAAAGAATGTATTTATACCTTTTTTTTGTATGCACTCGTATGAGAATACTATTGAGTAAACAATTTTACCTTTAGTAGTTTTGGTAGAACTACATCTAGCCCTGATTTTGTGTATGTAGGTGACATCACAGTTATGTATGGCAGCTCAGGGAGTGATCATGGGCATAGTAAACTAACCTTGAAAGGTATTTCTTAGTGTGACATCAGTTATAAATGTTAGTGAAAGCAAATGTCCTTTATGTATCACAGTATTGTTATGCAAACTTGTCGGCAGGATCAAATTTATCACATCTTGTAAGGATGAAAACTTGTATGCGGTATATTTCATGAGAAAGTTAACTATGAAAGTGGCTAGATATTTATAGAATAACATAGTGCATCATGAGGTGTACCTAAAGTTTATGTTCTCTTCAAATTTCTATTGAAGGTATACTCACATAGTATAATCTTGACTTGCTTTATTATTATGGTTGGGTGTAAGATTGTTGTTGGTGTTGAGATGGATACTCAAACACAAAGACCTATGATATATGAAATGTCATAGAGTTTTATATTATAAAAAGTACCTAGATGGTAAATACTATATTCATTATATCTTGACCCATACCTAAATAAATATATATGTTATAGTTGTTAATGTTTGGGTAGAGTGACCATGAACTATGATAGTATAGGATATCATAGGATACTTCAGCGTAGATATATATACATGAGTGTTACATATTGTAGTTGTATGTTTGGACTCTCATCTAAATTGATTGTTCTAATGATTTTGTTAGTTATTACTTGAGCAATATGTTTATACCAGTTAGTAGGATAGCATGTATGCATGCATACAATCTTGAGAATATAATTGAATGATAGGTTTGACTATTATGTACTATTTGTTTTGCTTTGTTGTGTATACTTAGCTGTGTCTAACATGTGATTTTATATGGAACTAGGAATGTGAATCCCATAATCATTGCTTATATCTAGGTTTATATGTGAGAGTGTTTGGGTAAGCACATAATCATAGATTATCAAGATGTTATGCTAAAGTGTGTCACTTAGTTGTGGGATTAGACTAGGGATTTAGAAGCTCATTTGTGTCATGGGTAGTTTGTTCCTTATATGTCTTAGAGTGTCAATCCCTTCGATGGTGATGTCTTATGGAGGAGACCATCACATTTTAAAGGATAACTCCATTGATTCCAAGGAGCAGATATGCAGGTTGCCCAAGATTGTGGAAGGGCATCAAGTCTATATCCGTAGGCTAGGATAGGGTAGACTTGATTACATAGAAATTTGTGCAACTAATTGAATTAGTACAAGTACTTAGTATAGGATTTTAGATTATGCTAATGTTCGTAGCGTGATGGTAAACTTTCTATATCATACATTTTATTATTGCTTACAATATTAGAATGTTGAAACTATTACTACTTGAAGTTGTTGATGTTATGACTGACTACAATAATCTTTCAACTATGGTTGAATGAATGTTCAATATTTAGTTTTAAAAAAATTATTGCATTTTTTAAGAATAAATAGACAGGTTGTTTCATGTGGTATCAGAGCTTAGGCTCAAACTCTAGCACCTAATGATTCCATTAACATTTTTGTATTTTTTATTTGTCAGAAAAGAGAATTTGGAAAAAAAATGTGTAATACATTGAGTGGGTACCCTAAAAGCATTCATAACCCCTTAAATTTATTAAAGGGTGGGTTTATCAAGTGTCTCATTGGTGATGGTTTTATAAGGTGTATGGGTAGAAGAGTACATATCTTAGCTCTTGAGTTGTAAATAAGAGTTTCCTGCCATATTTTTGATCTTTTGATTGAACACCTCATGCATGACTACATCTTTCTTGGTAATTGAATCACCTTCATCATTTGCATTTTTTTTGTGACACACATGGAGTGATTCTCATTTCAATATATATATGCTTTCATTTTGTGTCTTGTTTACATAAAAACTAGGAATGGGAATTTCCTTGGTTGATTGCATATAACTTGATTATAAATTCCTTGTATTAGGAGTTTGTAGATTAGCATCATTATTATTTTTTATTTACTTGAGAAGTATCATCTTTCTTTGTTAGCTTAGAGGTGAGTTGATATGCTCATTCTACTTGTACATCATTTTAAGCTACCAAAAAGGTTCATATTTTTAGGATGTTGATTTCATGTTTTCTTAAGTGGAAACTTGTTTTTGAAATATTATTTGATCTCATTTCTCTTAAGTTTGTGGGATAGTGTTTCCTACTTCTTATTGAGAAAAGTTGTAGGATTGGATGGATTGGTGCATCCTTGTGGTTAATATTTTATTTGCAATTGAGGAAGTAGGTTATGATTATACTCTTACAATTTGACAAGTAATGTGGATTATGATGTTATCTTTTACCATTGAAGAAATGTAGGAAGTTTTATTTTGAGACATTTTCTCTCTACTTTCTATTTATAACTTTATAGAGTTACTATTTTATCTAAAATGTAAACTTGACCACAAGGAGTGGCTAATAATGGATTTCTATTAATTATAGTTTATTATAATTAATATGTTATTATCTACCTTTGTTAGACTAATATTTTTCTCTTTTTAAAACATGTTTTGAAGAGTAGTATGTGTACCTTTTTGTCGAGAGCAAGTAAGGTATTAGATATACAAAACATATTGGTAAGGGTAGAGATAAACTTTTAAACTTGTGTGCTTGTCATGAAAGCAAGAGACATGGTCTCACTTCTAAGGTTGAAAAGTGATATAATCATTCGCCTAAGTATGTTATGTTAATTGTGAGATTATCTATATAATAGATTAAGTTACAAAATTATTATACTAGTTATGTTTAGCTAGTAGCAACTTTGTACAATCTCAGGATGATTATACGATTTTCTAATATGTATATTAGTACATATGAAAATATTATAGAAAATAGTATAATTTTGCATGATCAATTAGTACAGATTTGTGTTTCTTTGAGCCTTGTATAAATTTTTATTTGGAGATCATCAAGTCATAGAGACCCAAGGGAAGAGTGATGAATTGGGAACGTGAGTTCTAAATGATAGGATGGTATCTTACTTAGCCTCACATTAACTCATATTATTTGTACTAAGCTGGATCTGATAGATGGACTTGTTGAATCTAGGATTTGATAGGCAGAACTTGTCAAATTCAATCGTATGGCTATACACATGTATACTGGATGGGTGTTCCATGTGGATGATTATTCCATGATTGTATACATTTTTACCAATTCTTCTTCATCATCATACATGTCTAGAGCTCTGATTGAGTTAGGACAATATTGACATTTAATACTTATTTGAGGCTACATGGAGTAGTGATAGTATTAACATATACACATTACTCTTACCAGGTACCCTAAAAACTTATCTCCAGTTTGAGAAAAACACTCTCTAGGTTGGAGAGATGTGTAAAGGGACTAGAATGTTTTTTGGGACTCATCTTAGTTATTTGTTTTGACTTTTATGATTATCTCATGTGTATTTGAAAAGTCAATAAGACTTTTTTTGAGTTGTTGAACCCTGGGGTGGTCATGTTAATCATTAGCATAAGTGACATTCACAAAACTTAATTGCATATTAGAAAATATCACTGAGTAGAGTCTTGTGGGACTGATATTCTATAAATAATAGTAAATGAGTTCACTAGGATGAATTTTTAAGGTAAAAATTGTAGTTATTTGCATGTTATGATAATGTATACTATGTTTATATGGTGATAAACTCTTATGTCATTCAAAACTTTTGTGTCATTGGGGTGATGACTAGTTTTAGGGGGGAGGATCTCACATTCTATTTTTCTCTACCAAGTTTTAGTCTGATGAACTATTATCCCTTTGGAATCTGTGTCATTGTGACACGTTGGCTATGGTACATATGTTTACATTTGTGTGAATATTGTCTAGATATGCAAATCAATAAACTAGATATTTAATTTTATGGATAAATTAATAAAAAAATAGTAGTAATGCTATAGTTAATTTGTCAAAAATAAAGATTTATTATAATCTTAAATTGTTTAATTATATTAGATAATTATTAAATTATGATATTCAACATATTATTTATGCTAATTAAATATGAGTATAAATCCTAATTAAACACTAGGATGAACATATAATTTAAGATACTTATCTGGAATTGATTATTAATTTGTAATGCATAAAGTCTTACAATGACTTTACTTGGAAAAGGAAGTTGAGTTAATTTAATACGAACTGGGAAAATCAAGGAAGGTTAATTGTAAGTTTAACCAAAAATTATTTGTGGGACTCCTAGTTAATTATGGGGAACAAAGCTGATAGCTTTTGTTTCAAATAGCATACAAATAAAAGGAAATGGGAGGAAATGATATTAAAGAGAAGGATTTTAGACACAAAAGATACATGAGGGAAAGAGAGAGTTGGAAGGGGAAGAAAGAAGGATTTGAAAGCAAAAGGGAAAGTTTATTTGAAATGAAAGGAAAAGGACACCAAATAGGTAATGTAATTAATTTAATAGTGTATTATTGTATTGAAAAAAATTTGGATTACAGAGTATTTTAAATCTATGAGTAAACCTCGAGTAAACCCTATAGAAGCTTCTAGGAAGTATATTTTGGTAAACTCTATGAAAATATTATGTTAAGTCTCTCTCTAAAAACTAAAATTCTATCTGTATTCACCCAAAATATTTTATTGGAGGAAGTAGTGGAAAATGTCAATAAATGAAAAGTTTAAATATATTGGGTGAGGCATTCTTGATTTAAGACAATCTAAATGATTTATTCTAGATTTGAATATATATTTTGTCTTTAAAGTAATGAATGAATGAACACTACATATTTTTAAGTGTTTGTATCTTTTATAAGCCTAAAAAAAGGTATATTACTTTATCTATAAATATATAAATTGTACAAACATTCCCATGTCAAGTTATGCCCTTTCTTTTCTTTAACTCAGCCCATGAGCAGTGTTGCTACATTTCTTTTATTTGACTCGGCCCAAAGAGTAGTGCCGCCACTTCTTTTTTTATCTTTCTTGACTCAACCCAAGAGCAAAACACCATCACTCTTTCCTTTAACGTAGCCCAATAGTGATGCCATCACCATTCTTTATCTCTATTGTTTCATCTCAATAAAACCTCATCCTATTTCAGTCAAGGATTCTAACAAAAACATAATGCCCCTTTCTGTGATTCAATAGGCTTTCAATATGTATTTATCTCCAGGTCTGGAATGACATATGTGTGTGTGTGTGTGTGTGTGTGTGTGTGTGTGTGTGTAGAATTGTTGAGGGCATGGTCTATTTGAAGGAGGGAGGCGTGAGTCGTTCCATTGAGTTTGTCAAATTTTTAACCATGAAAATCAATTTCTTTATTTCCATCACAAACTTCTCTGTTGGTTGACGCATTCTTGTTTTACATTATGAGAGTTGATGGGAAGGGTAGTGGAAACCCCACATTCGATTGGTTTATAATTTTGTTTTACCTATTATTATAATATATATATAGTTGGTTGAAAGTCTAATTTATTATTTATATTATGAATTTTCCCTGATGGTTCCCAGAGTGGACCTTCTGAATGGTTACCAAAATTACCCTTTCCTCATCTGATCTATGAGATTGGATGAATAATTTATAAAGATATAAGGAAATATATTATTTTTTTAGTCAATAATTTCATTTATTATTAATGTTTGTATTTATGAATATTTATTATTTATATAATATTAAATATTATATTATATTGATTATTATAATCAAAAATTATATAGTGGGAAGTAATTCATAAATGGAGATCGCTCTACATAAATATAACAAGGTTTTTCCTTTTGAAAAGTATATCATACATGAAATTTGTTGAAATTAAATACCCTATAAACATACAAGTTGATTGTCGACATTAGTTTAAACCCCATAAGTAAACTATCTAGAGGTAGGAGAAATTATATTATTTCTTAATATTCGGGGTTTTTCTCTACAATCAATATATTATAAAGCTTATGAGGAAACTATCATTAAATGTTTGAAAATGATTAAATGGTGTAAATACATATTTTTATGTTAGATTAAAATTATGTTAATGGATAATTAGTGCCTTTCATTGATTTAGTTGGTTTTAGGAGAAACCAAGCTTAACCATTCTAGAAAATGTTTGATAAATATTTGTTTTTTAAATGTATTTTTGTACAATTAATTGAATTATGCTTAAATTATCTATTATAGATAAGTTAATATAGACTTTTGTTGTCATATTTGGTTGGCATAGGTTTGTCAATATATGCTTATTACTTCATATATTGTATGTACATGTTAATGATCTTTAGATTAGTTTACCCAGTTAATAGTCCTATGAGTTGGATTATATATTTGTTATGTTTATTATGGAGCCCGCATTGATGATACTACCCAAGTAGTGAGATGATTTCTCAAGCCTGGATAGCACCACCAATGATGGGTATGGATAACCCAATAAAGTGATGTGTTATGAATTTGACATATCTAGATGATCATATGTTATTTAAAAAATTTGACCAAAGTAATGTTAGATTAACATTATCAATTCATATATATAATTTTCATATTGTGCGATATCATAGTTGAAATGTATTTTTATTTATGATACACATCATGTAGTAAAATCTTATAACACAAGTGTACTAGCATGTCGAGTAGTATTTATTGATATTTGATATTGCATGCATGATGTTAAAGTCCTTTAATACGCATACCCAAATAGTATGGTTATGTAAGGACTCTCAAATCAAGAACCACAACACACTTACTCCAATGATATGTAATCCATCTATATGTATATATTATACTGAAAAAGATAATATTATGATTTGGATTTACTTAGTGGTATAGAAACTATTTGATACCCTTTCTGTATGTAATTAAAATTCATAGTGTGGTAGTATAGGAGGACATGATAATGATGTTGGACATAAATAGTCATAGCTTATACATATTTGATGTAAGCAATAGGGTTATAAAGACCATCAAGTCTTCCCTCTATAATAATGGAATGTATTTATACATTTTCCTTGTATACGCTTATATGAGAATACTATTGAGTAAACAATTTTACCTTTCGTAGTTTTGGTAGAATTAAATCTAGTCTTGATTCTATGTATGTAGGTGACATCACAGATATATATGGTAGCTCGTGGAGTGAGGACGGGCATAGGAAACTAACTTTGATAGGTATTCCTTAGTGTGACATTGATTATAAACGTTAATGAAATCAAATAAGATATTCCTTAGTGTGACATCAGTTATAAACATTAGTAAAATCAAATAGCCTTTATATATCATAGTACTATTATACAAACTTTTTATTAGGATCAAGTTTGTCACATATTATAAGGATGAAAACTTTTATGTGGTATATTTCATGAGAAAGTTGACTGTCCAAGTGCCTAGACATTTCTAGAATAATATAGTGCATCGTGAAGTGTACCTAGAGTTTATGTTCTCTTCAAATTATTATTGAAGGTATA
Organism: Torreya grandis; assembly: GCA_037957365.1. Taxonomy (NCBI): domain Eukaryota; kingdom Viridiplantae; phylum Streptophyta; class Pinopsida; order Cupressales; family Taxaceae; genus Torreya; species Torreya grandis. The sequence continues at coordinate 714,773 of JARHVA010006031.1, forward strand.
CTCTGATAGTATAATCCTAACTTGCTTTATTATTATGTTTAGGTGTAAGATTGTTATTGGTGTTGAGTCAGATACTCAAACACAAAGACCTATGATAATATGAGATGTCATAGAGTTTTATATTATGAAAAGTACCAAGATGGTACATATTGTAGTCATTATATCTTGATCAATACTTAAATAAATATATATGTTATGGTTGTTAATGTTTGGTTAGAGTGATCATGAACTATGATAGTATGGGATATCATAGGATACTTTGGCTTAGATTTATATAATCAGGTGGTACATACTGTAGTTGCATGTTTGGACTCTCACCTAAATTGATTGCTATAACAAATTTTTTGGTTATTACTTGAGTAATATGTTTATACCAGTTAGTAGGATAGCATGTATGTGTGCATACAATCTTGAGATTATAATTAAATGATAGGTTCGACTGTTATGTACCATTTATCTCACTTTGTTGTGTATACTTAGTTGTGTTTAGCATGTGATTTTATATAGAACTAAGAATGTGGATTCCTTCATCATTACTTATATCTAGGTTTATATGTGAGAGTGCTTGGGTAAACACACAAACATGGATTAGCAATATGTGTTGCTAGAGTTTGTCACTTAGATGTTGGATTAGACCAGAGATTTAGAAGCTCATTTGTGTCATGAGTAGTTTGTTCTCTATTTATCTTAGAGTGTCAATCCCTTCATTGGTGATGTCTCATGGAGGAGACCATCACATTTGAAAGGATAACTATATCAGACCCTAATTTTGATGAGTAGATATGTAGGTTACCTAAGATTATGGAGGGGCATCAGGTCTAGATCCTTAGGCTAGGATAGGGTAGAATTGATTGTATAGCAATATTTGTGACTAGTTGAATTAGTACCAGTACTTAGTATGGTATTTTGGATTGTGTTAATGTCTCTAGCATGATGGTAAAATTTTCGTATCATACATTTTATTATTGCTTGTAGTATTAGAATGTTAAAATTGTTACTACTTGAAGTTATTGATTTTCTAACTGACTAAAGTAATCTATCAACTCTGGTTGAATGAATGTTTGATATTTAGTTTTTTAAAAAAATTACTACATTTTTTAAGAACTAGGCAGTCTATTTTAGGATTGGTACTGGATGAGGAATGGCCTATGATTGGATAATGGTAGGGCATTAGGGATCATGATTGCTCACATGATCCAAAGGATGAAGTCTTGAAATAGTAATGATAGGGCAGTGTGAAGCTTGATTACTCACATAAGCCAAAGGATGAGGTCCTAAAATGATAAAGGGACATTATGGAGCTTGATTGCTTTCACAAGTCAAAGCATCTACATCTACCTCATAAATCATATCATCCTAATCTTGATTTGGATCATAATATGGTTCTTGAATATGTTCTATGTACTGATTATTGTAAATAGGGTATGGATCTGTATCTCAAATAACATTATTTATAGTTAGGTCTTCAAAGTCCTCCTCATAAACCATATCATCCCAATTGGTAATTTGATTTGGATTTTATGGGTGTTAACTATGTTCCCCGTATGGAGTATTGTAGGGAGAATAATAAAACTCCTTAGAAAATCTTTCTCTATAGGGGTTCCTAGTGGGATTTTGTATGGCCATTCTATCATAAGTTGGATTGTATATGATTCCACCATAAGTGTAGTTAGACATATCTGCATAAATGATGAAAACTCTGAAACAAAAGGCTTAGAGTTTTGTAAACTCTTAAAAACTATGTCCAAAGGACAAATGGTTCAAACTAGGTTTAGCTTAGTCTAAAGTGGATTTGTATCTCCAAACAATGATTTGATCATAGAGTTATATATCTAAAATGGTTTGTGTTAAGATTTGGAGTAAAATAGTCTAACATCAAATGTCTAATGTCAAATGTTGTACACACAAAAGATCAAGAATCTAAATAAAAACTAGCATGTCAATGGTCTAAGTCAAAGTGTTCCAAATAAGGTCTAAACTAGGAAAAAGAAAAGAGTTGCTAGGTCTTTTGTCTAAACATGGAGTCAAAAACTAGGCTCAAAGAGGTTATGCTAAGACTTTTGGCCAAATGATGTCAAAAGTTAGACTTGAAACAAAGGATTGATGTGAATTTAATTTAATCTAACAAGTTTAGAAATAACTTTGACGTAGACCCGACACATAAAATCAAACATAAACATGATCAGTTGGTATAAGTTGTTGTTTCTAAAATTAGCTCAGCGCATTTCTGGAACAACCCCTGCAAAACTTGTTTGTTTCACCCTTTGTCTCTCTAAGTTCATTTTTCAAGATGGGTTTTTTTTGTTCTCGTATTTGCTCAACTGGCACCATTCAAAGTTCGTAAAGTCTTTTCATTACGTTTTCCCCAAAATTTGAAAGTTGTTATGCTCTCGATGTGACTAAGGGACCCAATTTCTCCTTTTCCATAGTTAGCCTTATTTCTTCCATTTTAATGCACGAGCGGCAATTTTTGCCATCAGTGCATTTTTTCCTTTATGCCATGTAAGAGCGGCTAATTTTGCCACCCTTGCATTCAGAATGTTGGAGCGGTAAAGTTTGCTTCCCCTGCATTTTTCTCCCTTGCATGCAGGAGCGGAAAATTTTGTCACCCCTGCATGTCCCTTCAATTTTTTAGTGTAAACGCGACAAATTTTGCCGCCCCTGCACTACCTCAATTTTTGCATGCAGCATTTATGGCCGCATGAATCGAGTGGTTGGGGTTGATTTTTGCCCCATTTAATCCATTTTTGGTTCATTTTAATTCATTCCTTCCACTCCTTTTTTTGGGAAATACAAAAGCACAATTGATTACCATATACAAGCAACTTAAGATGCAGAATTAACTAGAAGTAACAAGTAACTAGAAATCAAAAACAACAGAGAATATGAGAGACAATACCCAATTGTATTAATACTCATCCAGAAAAGAATACAATAAAGAAGATGCCACTTCTTCTCCACACCTCTTAGAGGCTTCCCACACCTCAAGTGTACAATAATTCTTTCCTCAAAGCTCTCTCTCTCTTACAGTCCCAACACACAACTCAAACACAGAGTTGGTGTTCACCTCCAACTAGTCAGTATCCACTACTGCCAGTACACCAATGCTCCACACACTCCACAAGTGCTCCACGCACTCCAATTACACAATCGTACTTCAAGTAGATCTCCCCTAAACTTGCAACAACCTGCAACTCAACTGATCTTACTTATGGAAGGAACTACCTTGCCTTCCTCTTTGCTTTCCAACTGAGTACACACCATACTCCAAGTAGATCTCTCTTGATCTTGCTACTTGTTGTGTTGTTGTCCTCCCTGATCTTGCACACTTGCAAATCAATCTGGTTCTGCACACCTACAAATCTAGATCCTGTGCACACATACACCTGTAGATCAATGATCTTACTTACCATGTAGATCTCCTAACGTATCCATGCACACCTACTGACCAAGATCATATATACATGAAGAATCCTTCTGATTCTCCAAACCAGCAACCATTCCTAGCACTGTGGCACTAGGAGGAACACACCATGCTCTCTTCACACACAGAAGGAGCTAATATTTGCTCTCTTACTCTCTATCACAAATTACAATACAGCGCATGAGTCTATTATATAGATCTCATGCAAACAATAATTAGACATCTAATTACAATAATTAGATCTGCAGCTTCAAGTCTAAAATTAGCTCTTAACATGCAAACACTCAGTTTGTTAACAAACTATTCATGCAATCGACAGTTCTAGAACCACATAGGTGATCGATGTCGTTCCCTGTTTGCCTGGAGGTGACCGACGTCGGCTGATCTCTGACCGATGTTGGTTGCTCTTCCTATCTAATACTGACTGACATCAGTTGGCCTGACCAATGCCAGTGTCTATGACACTTCAACAACCTCCTTCCATGTTTGCATCAGTGAAGCTTTGAGCTCCACAACCTAACAATCTCCCACTTGGAGATAAATAACTGCATTATACCTATACCTATACCCCGTCTAATCTATTTCTTGGCTTATATCCCTCTTCAAGCTAATTCTGAAGACCAACTACCACACAACCTATGGTGCACCTCTTGTCATCCGAGTAACCTACCACATCCAAACCTACAAACCCATGTAGTGAAGTCTTGACCCTGCATAGCATGTATACCTGCTACTGGTCCCTCTCAAATACCTAAGAACCCACTTCCCCAAATTGGCTCCTAACTCTCTGATAGCACCCACTACTTGGGCAAACTCAGGTCTATACCAAACCTCATGTAATTTTAGACACTAAATTGTCTAGCCCTTGGTGTGCTCCAGTTCTACATCCTGCGTATTGAACCTCGCCAACACCTAATTCACATCAACTCCCACTGGAGACAAAATCAACCTGTGATCTTCCATGTCTCTCATGCCAAAGAATTTCACTACTCCAAATTCCTCATGACATGCCACTGAACTAACCTTACCCTTAGCTCAGCAAAACCCTATATGTCTGAACCTGTAACTAGTATACCATCCACATACAGTAACAAGATAATGTCATGACCATCATCCACCTGGTAAGATAAACACAATGGTTACACTGACACTGAGTAAAGCCCTACTTTTTCATCCACCTGTCAAAACCTGTACCACTGTCCTACAACTTCCTCAAGACCATATGACCTAGCCTTCCATCTCATGTATCCATTCTCTCTATTCTTTAACCAAGGTATCCATTTGTATTAGTGCTTTCATATTGACTGACAACCCTATCAAATCTCCTGTTTGGTCCTGCATCCTGTTCATGCCATGCTCCCATTGTTTCCTAGATCATTCCTACTCTACAGTGAGCAATGAGTATAAAGAAGAGGAACAACAAATTTGAGGCTTACTTACCCCTTCAGTCCTCCATATGGGCATTTGAGACTCTTTGACAGCTTGTTGTCTGCCCAAAATCTATTACAGTGACCGACCTCGATCACCACACAGTCTACATTTGACTGACATTGGTTCCATGTGCCTGTCTTGACTACCAACCCTATCGACATCAGTGTCTACCTGCTACCAACATCGGTCCTCATGACCGATGTCGGTCTTACTATCATCGATGTCGGTCCTCTTGACCAACATTGGTCTTACCCTGCCTGACACCACCGGCTCTGGTCTGCACATGATCGACATCGACACCTGTCTATTCGATGTTGGTTCCTCCTAATCGACATCGGTACCTGTGTTCGCCTGTGAGTGATGAATTTTTACTCACGATCTTTCTTTGAATCAAATCCCTATCCAAACTGCTCTGCTCAAAGTTACTCAGCCTTCTCCACTGATCTCTGTCTGCCATCTCCTCCATAAACACCAAGGCTTTCTAGTTCTTAAGTCTGTCAAAGACATCTGACTTCCTATTAAGAACATGCATCTTCTTCTTGCTCATGTGACTAAGCCTATAAAGCCATGTCTCTACAACAGAAGAAAAATTAGTAATATAAGTAGATAGATAAAGGATACCTACTTTCTTACCACCAGCTAATTCAAGTACATCTACTGTGAGAGTTTTTGTGCATCTCTCTTCACCCAAATTTCCTAAAGAAATTATCCATATCTTCAACACTGGGACCTGCATGACCTCCTTCAACACCCATGTGTTGGCCACCTACAATTTTAGCATCACTTCCCCTTTGCCAACAATCTGACAAGGCTCACCAACCCCTCTATTTGGGGCTGCATGGAAAGAGGCAATAGAATCTATTAACCAAGATTCAACTTTATCCAGAGCATCTTGTGTAACAACACCTGCAACATCTGCTTCTTCATGCTAATTTGCTACCAACTAATAATCTTTATTTACCTACTCTTTCTTTCCATGACACCGTAATTGACCATTCATGTTATTCAATTTCTCCATTCGTAGCTTACTTTCTTCTACCGTTGCTATACTCCCACTCAATTAGAAACCCCTGAGAGTGACCTGTAACCAAACACAAAACTACTCCCTGCAACCTTAGCTCTGATACCACTTGTTGGGAAATATGAAAGCACAATTGATTACCATATACAAGCAACTTAAGATGTGGAATTAACCAGAAGTAACAAGTAACTAGAAATCAAAAACAACACAGAATATGAGAGACAATACCCAATTGTATTAATACTCATCCAGAAAAGAATATAATAAATAAGATGCCACTTCTTCTCCACACCTCTCAGAGGCTTCCCACACCTCAAGTGTATAGTAATTCTTTCCTCAAAGATCTCTCTCTTATGGTCCCAACACACAACTCAAACACAGAGTTGGTGTTCACCTCCAACTAGTCATTATCCACTACTGCCAGTACACCAATGCTCCACGCACTCCACAAGTGCTCCACACACTTCAAGTACACAATCATACTTCAAGTAGATCTCCCCTGAACTTGCAACAACCTCCAACTCAACTAATCTTACTTATGAAAGGAACTACCTTACCTTCCTCTTTGCTCTCCAACTGAGTACACACCGTACTCCAAGTAGATCTCTCCTGATCTTGCTACCTATTGTGTTTCTATCCTCCCTGATCTTGCACACCTACAAATCAATCTAGTTCTGCACACTTGCAAACCTGGATCCTATGCACACATACACCTGTAGATCAATGATCTTACCTACCATGTAGATCTCTTAATGTATCCATGCACACCTACAGACCAAGATCATACATACATGAAGAATCCTTCTAATTCTCTAAACTAGCACCCATTCCTGGCACTGTGGCACTAGGAGGAACACACCATGCTCTCTTCACACACAGAAGGAGCTAATATTTTCTCTCTTACTCTCTAGCACAAATTACAATACATCCCATGAGTCTATTATATAGATCTCATGCAAATAATAATTAGACACCTAATTACAATAATTAGATCCACAGCGTCAAGTCTAAAATTGGCTCTTAACATGCAAACACTCAGTTCATTAACAAACTATTCATGCAACCGATAGTTTCAGAACTGCACAAGCAACTGACGTTGGTCCCTATCTGCCTAGAGGTGACCGATGCTGACCGATCTCTGATCGACGTCGATTGCTCTTCCTATCTAATACTGACCGATGTTGGTTGGCCTGACCGATGTCGGTGTCTGTGACACTTCAGCAACCTCATTCCCTGTTTACATTAGTGAAGCTTTTAGCTCCACAACCTAACACCTCCTGCCCTCTACCTATGGATGATCTAGCAAGTGGGAAAAAGTGCATTTGGATAGATTTGAGCTCACGGTGCATGTTATTTTCTAGGTAGGTCCTTGTCTTTGCATTTTATTTCTTATTCTTTCCTCTCTTTAGGTTTTGTTTTATGCTTTGTTTTCAATTTTCTTCTCTCCTCTTATCTTCCTCCCATCTTGGTGTCTTTCCCCTCAAACCAATTGGCCATCCTCCTCTTCTCTTCCTACCCCATCCAGCCCGTGTTCCTTTTCTTCCCAGCATGTTAGGGCAGCGATTTCCACTGCCCTCACTTCCCCAAACTTCTTACCTATAAGGGCGGTAGATTTTGCCACCCTAACTGAGCGCTTCCCCACCTCTCTTATATCAGTGGCAAAATTTTCCACTGATACAAGTTTGCACCACTCAAATGCACCAGTGACAAATTTTACTGTCAATATAGGTCTCAAGTGCAAGGGTAGAAAATTTTGCCACCCTTACACTCTTTCCTACAAAACATGCACAGGCAGCAAAATTTGTCGCCCGTGCCTTTTTTTTCTTCTTGTATGCATAGGCGGCAAATTTTTCCACCTGTGCATGCAAACCTTCCCACATGCCAGCGTGGTGAATTTTTTTGCCCTTGCATTTTTTCCTCCAATTTCTCTAACTCTAGAGAAATTTTTGTCCCTTTCGTTTCTCACCTCCTCCTCATTTTCCTCTTGCTTTCCAACTCATTTTCACCTCGGCCCTGTCAAGTGCCCTTCTTTGGTCATGATCACCCAACGTGCGAATTCCCCCATTTGCCCATTTTTTCCTAATTACACGATCATGATTCTCATTGCAATACCCCTTAAGGATTCTCATTTGTCAGCACCCACCCAATCAAAGCTCAACCCAATGACTGAAACTTCTCTAAAGAAGTTGAAGGCCATGAAGTACCAGTACTAAGGCATTTTCTTGATCACCTCAGTCACTTCTAATGTCAATGGCATTAGAGACACAGAGATCAGCCACATGGATATGGCTGAGTTTGTAGATAGAACCAAGGTGACAAACTCGAGCTCAAAGATGAAAAGAATAATCAAAAGCAATATTCATCTAGTTGTCTCTTTCCCTGTAGCGGTGCATCACATAGAGTTCATCCTCTAGTGCACCTAGTTCTATAATAGAGAGACCATATTAGTGTCAAATGCTAGTGGTAACATGATAATTCAGCTAGACCCCAAGTTTATCGATAAAGTCTTCATGTGCCCTCCTACTACTAAAGTGTTGAGAATCAACTTTGTTGAGGCACAGAAGGAGTATGATAAAGACACTGAGAGGGCAAAAAAGGTGACGAACAAAAGATGGCTCAAGACTCCCAGAGCCAATTTGTCTAGATGGCTATGGAATTTCCTGAGAAGTGATTTCATAAAAAAATTTGGTGACTTGATTACTCTTCTCAGTGGGGTACGAGGTCTACCATCTTCTTCACAATTCCATGAATGGATGTATCCCTTTATCAAGATAATTCTACAAGGAAAGCAAGTTATCTTTTAGGGTGAGTAGATCAGCAATGCTCTTCATGAGAAATTGACAAAGATATCTACTACTTTGAAGTTCTATATGACTTCATACTTGGTGTACATTGCAACCTCCATGCGAACCTTTCCAAGTTTGACAATTGAGGGAGATAGAAGAACCACCCCAGTTTATTCATATTACCCTCAGCTGACACTAAAAGGATCAATCCATCACTTTAAGAGGGTAAATGATGCCTTCTTCACAGTGTTTTTATGTTTTTTTGATCCTCAACTAGAATAGAAAAGAGTATCAGACGAAGCCTGGATGGTCGTTAATGATTTTGGCTGCATGTTTTTACAATTTCTCTCTTTTTTCTATCTATGGGTTGGCTTTTTCCAAGGCTATCCCTACATGCTCCCCCAATTTCCATCTAACAAATTAGTCCTAATGGAGCTGTGTAGGTAGATTATTGTCGTACATGCTAAGCAAATGGAACTGAAAAAGTTAGGTTTTAGGTTCCCAATAGAAATTGGTAGATACTCATTTTTGACTGCCACCAAAGCAAGGGTAATGGAGATGAAAATGCAACTGGTCACCATGAAGTAGTTCAAAAAAAGAGACAATTTTGACTACAGGGATGTCAAAAATATGATCAAAAGAAAGACTCAATTTTATGAGCCCATGATTGAGGACATTTAGGTAGACTTGAGAATAGCAGAAGAAATCAGAATGATGGACTCCAGTAGGCTGACTCTAGAGCAGATTGAATATCTGGGTCTTACAAATATTTCCCCTAGTCTGGTTGATGATAAAAATGTAATCAACAGCAGATACCTGGCTGAGAAGGTTGATGACTCTCCTCTTCCTCCAATTCAGTGGTCCTAAAAAGAACTAACTTCTTTGAGAAAGAGATTCGAACTAATATTGGCTAACACCAATGATTGGCTAGCGGCCAAAGGGATCACATTAAATGAATTTATTACAAGATCAGAGGTTGAATTCTAACCAAAAACAAGGAAGAAGGCAGAGAACAGGACTAAGAATAAAGGCGATGTTTCTTCTCTGTCTAGGCCTCACAAGCCTAGAATCATCTTTGTGTTTAAGAAATTGAAGGTTGTTGAGGAACCAGAATCAATGGCTAAGGGGGTTGAAGAACAAAGCACTCAAGAATAAGTAGCACAACAAATGGAAATAGATGACAGGCCTTTAGAGTAGTAGAGTACTAAGCCTCTATCTCCCCAAAAAAGGGCACATCCACTTGCAGATGTTTCTTCTTCACCACCTCAATCCCCTATGGCATCTCCTTCTCCTCTTTCTCCCATCAGTGTTCCTTCTTCTAGAGCTACTTTTTTTTCTAAATTTATGTTTGTCGATCCTCAAGGCACCTCTAGAGATGTCCTTTGCTCCTCAGGTTCTATCCCTAGTCTGGCATCTCCTTCTTTCAATATCAAAGAAAGTCCAACCATTGACCAGCTAGCAGTTGATATAGTTTCACATGTTACTCTCACTACGCTCGCTATTCCCACTAGTAGTTCAGATGTTACCCTAGTGACACCAGCCGCAAGGACTATCACCATGGTAAGTGCTTCTGCTCTCCCACCTTGGTTGTCAACTTTCACACCCAAAAGGAAGAAGCTAGCCATCTCTGCAGATGACTTTGATTTTGGCAAGATAGTGCCAGTGAAAGCTAAGACCCTTAACAGACCAAGGATCTTTTCAAAAATGGTTGAGGAAAAGGGGCACAAATTTCTAGAGATAGCTAAACCTCTGTAGGATGCAACCCTTGAGGGTTTTGACATGAGCAGCTATTCCATTTCTCATGTTGAGTTGGGGAAAGTCACTCATGAGGGTGCAAAGAGCGACCTACAGTCCGTAATGGATATCATTATCTAGAAATTTGATAGGGAAAAGGAGATGAAAGATTACTATAAGGCAAAGGTAGAATAATTGATCATAGTAGTTAGGAAATTCACTCTTGCTCTTGAAGCAGCAACCCCAGAAGCCTTTTCCATAGATGATCTTGTTATCTAGAAAATAAAGAAAACCTACATGAAAGGGAAAGTGCTTGAAGACTATATAGAAAAGATGCATACTCAATAAATTTCCTTGCTTATAGAGGTTGTTGAGAAGACAGACAAGATGAAGGTGAGGACAAATTTAGAAGACCTCGTCTCTCTTATTTCTCAAGATATTGACAGTATGGATAAATATCTTAGCAAGTGGATAGAGATGAAGGATCTAAAGAAATGCACCTTGATGTCCATCGGCATCATTGCTAGCAAAGATTCCTATGTTGAAGTCAAGGAATCACTGATATACAGAATCTAAGTGCTCAAAAAGCTAATTGAAGATCTCAAGTCTTCTAAGGACGCTAGTGAGAAAAGTGACACCGGCTTGTTGAACAGACTGGAAGAATTGCCTTGTGACCTCACCTCTAGGGATAATCAATTTCTTTCAGTAGAAGAGATGATTTGAGAATTTAAAGGTATGATCCAGAGAGATTTTGAAAAGAAAGCATTTTCAATGACTTCTATGGATAACATCTTAGATACTCAGTTAACTCTAGTTAATCTAAGAACCAGGTTAACTAGTCATACCAAAGCAATCACAGTATTGAAAGATGCTACAATCAGAGCCAGAGTGATTTTTAAGAATACCATTGTGCCAGATAGTATAGGAATTTAGGCATCTATTGCCATGGATGATGCTCATCTGAAGAAGTCCGACGGCAGGAGCTGAATCATCTTTCCATTCTCTCTTCTTCCTCTCTTCTCATGTACTTTTGTCATGTAAAAGTACATGAACTTTTTTAATATGTAATTACATGTAAAAATCCAAAAAATATCTCAAATTCAAAGATGACTCATCTTTGACTAGATATTTTAATATTTTAATTTTTTTCCAATTTTGAAGGTTTCTCCTCTATATATAGAGGGAACCTCTTTTGTAAAATCTCTCTCTGGGTAATTGAGAGCAAAAACTCTGCTAAAATTGAGACACTTCTTGAGACTTTGTGCTCAACTTGTAAATCATATTTTATCAGATAAATGAGAAACAAGTTTATTTCAGACTTTGTGTTGAAGTAATTTGTGTTATTTAGGAAATAGTTCTTATGTTCTCTTTCCTGATAATCTCTTATCTATTCAGTTTAATAAGCAAAGTGTGTGTATTGAAATTATCTAAAGACATTTCTAAAAGATAGAATAAAGCTTTTGAGCTACTTTTATCTTGGTGACCCTTTTATCCATTGTAGTTTTAGGTGAAGACTTTGGGCTTTGTTTCACTCTACTATTACACGTGTTCCAAATCAGTGAAGGAGGCAACAGAAGACTTTGTGATTTCATGGGTTTCTTTGTGGACTTTGTTACTAACTTTAGGGGTTTTTTTGCTATACACTGGATACCATTCCTGAAAGAAGAGGAATGCTTTTAGCCATCGACCGGGATTTCCTTCTTTGTTCTTTGGACATCCTCTCTGAAAAAAGAGAGATGGATGGTGTTATACTACCCTGAGTATTATTTTCTGCTTACTTATATATACATATAGCATATAAGTATTTCATAAGGAACCTCCCCTTGATGAGAGGAGAGATTTATCTCATTAAGATGTGGTAAACCTACACTTTTTGTGGCATAAATCTCCTTATACTATGGTTGATATACCCATTTTGTCATCAGTTAGTTGACGACAAAATATTCACCCAACATAAGTAATAAGGCAAAAAGCTTTTGTAAAAATTCTATGTTCTTCTAAACAAAGCCATAAACAATGATGAGGATAGGCATTCAACAAACAAATAATCAATAGTCTTCAAATTTGGGTAATCAATTAATCAAAATTATGTAACTCAAAAGAGAAAGATTTGTGTATCAGCATCATAAATTGAGGCCTAAACAAAAATTAATCAATGTTTAAATCCAAACTTTGATAAGATTAATTGAAAACTCAACATTGAAAACTAAGATTTGACCAAACAAGATAGACAATATTGGATAACATGACAAAGCATAAACAAGATCCAAATGGCTGATGTGACATGGTTTGAAATAAATGGTTTTTGGTGCAATGGTAAACAAATCTTGAAATAAATTGAGCAACCTAATGGTGTAAGCATGCTCGAATGATACGATCAATGTTATGTTTCAAAGACTCAAAGGCAAAATGGGTTGACATGTTTTAGGAAACATAATGTTACCCTCCTCAACTCAAATAAAACATACATAAACAAGTTTAGCAAAAAATTCAAGGCATAAGTGTGGTGTAAAATAGATAAGATAATGCCTCTTTAAACAAAAGAGATATATATAAATAAATTGATTTTGACATGGTTTACAAAAAACACATTAGTTTTAGTCTCTAAACACCAAGTAATAAAATGACAAAATACAAGTAAATCATTCAAATTTCTATTAAGGGTGTGGAAAAGTAGGGTTGACTAAAACTATTTAGTTTTCAATTATTTCTAGATGGATCTTATGTCTACCAACTTTCACATTAGTAAATAAGAGAAAAAGAACTTTAATTAAGTGTTTGCATCACTTGACTTGTTACAAAAAGGTCTTGTCTTTTTTACAACCACTACATTCATAAGTTGCTTAATTTAATGCAGTGTCTAAAATGCAGATATGTCCTATATGCAACTCCAACACTAGAAGGTGGTTTGACTGCTCAAACCTTTGATCCTAGTGGGAGTGGTTAAAGTCAGTGCTGGGAGATGAAACCCCAAGTTAAAACTTCCCTATATAACTTGCGTAAGGTAATCAAGTCCCCCTCGTAAGTCAAGATGTAATAAATTAAATGACTGATAGAAAGACTCTAGGGTCATTTCAAGATCACCTAAATTATTATGAGTTTTTGGGGAGTGCTTTAGATGATATGCTTTATATGCCTTGGAATAGGCTCAAATTTTAATGAGATGGTGATTTTGATCCCAAAATTTCCCTAAAGAGGACAGATGGGAAAGCATACACACACGTCTCTTTTCACTAAAATAATCAACAAACAAGTTTTACAAATAATTGAAGTGATGTTGATTTATAGTACCAAATTTAAAATATTTTCTTAGATTCATTACTAGCCATTTGGCTTTAGTACAAAAATGGAAAATATTGCACAAAATAACCACATGAAGTAATAAAAATTTAAGTTCATTTTAAGCCCAAATTAAAGATTCAAGACTTAGCATAGATTCATGATTAAATCACCAAATTTAAAATGTTGTAATATTTATGATGTGTTTTAAGCACCAAATTAAAAGTACCTAAGACTTAGCTACATTTTAGGTTCATTTTAGGCACCAATTTGAATGTGTGAGAAATTTGAGATGTTCATTTTAAGCCAAATTTGAAGTGTGCATGATTTTTGATCAAGTTATTTTTAAATCCAATTTAAAAGGTGTGTGGTTAGTTAAAAGCATTTAAATCTACTTCCAAACTTACCCCTCAACCTAAAAATCCAAGATTATAATGCCCTACTTTGAAGCACTTAGGAGTTTGAGCAAATGACATTAAGAATTTAGCTCTCGAGTTGACAGTCAAGTTGGGTTGGATTGGTGAGTTGGGTTGACTGGTGAGTTATGTTAGATAAGTGATTTGGGTTGATAGATGAGTTGGGTTGGACAGGTAAGTTATATTGATAGTCCCGAGAATAAAATCATGACTTAGAAAAAATAAATTTTTACTCAAACTTTTATCTTGTTTGCCTCCACACTCTAAGATCCTACATGACAATGGTTAGTATGTTACTTGTAAGTGTAATTTTATCAAATTTGTGAGGCTAGGTCCCATCAAACATGCCATTTATTAACATAGAATTGTAATAATTGGATATTAGTATTGTGTTAGTATATGAAATCAAAATCAAATCTCAATGGGGGAGCTTGTTAACAAAGTCAAATGAGAAACATAACTAGAATGCATAGATAAATAAATATTTCACCTTCCTTGTATGCTCCAAATAGCTTTTTGAAGTGGCTTACTCAAATTTGTGCTCATGAAGTTTACATCAATAAAGTGTGGCTACCTTTATCTCTCCTTAGCACCTTGGACTTTGGCTAGGCTTGGCTCAATATTTGGGCATTATAACACTAATTTGCATGAAGATTTGGAATCAATTTAGCATTATAACTATTTCATATGAGAGCTTAAAATTCAATAGGCAAGGCCTCTTATTTATAGATTTTTAAAATGGTTTAAAATCAACCTGAACCGTCCATCTCAAGATGAAGATAAATGGCTAAAGATTAATTCAATTATGTAATTAAAATTTATAAATAGGCTCATCAATATTTGAAATAGAGGGGCATTAACTAGGTATGGAGGGTCTTAATGAGGCATGGGAGGCATTAATTTAGATATTTGTGGCATTTATGGCTTGTGGATGCCACCCCATAGGATGATGTCATTTGATGATGTAGTTAATGACAATCAATTTCTAAAAATAAATATTCAAAAATTTCCATGGAAAATTAACTTAAGCTCTTGATTTGGTTTAATTAGCCTTAAACATGATTAGTCACTTTGGTGTAAACCTTGGCTCTTTGTTCACAAATTAATCAAATTGGTCAAAATATTGTATTATTGGCTCAAAATTTGACTGGATTGAAATTGGAAGTTGATATTAGATGAAATGGAAATGTTATCTCATTTAGAATTTTGTCAATGCAAAATAACAAAGGCACGTGTTTCATATAATAAATTTGATATAAAAGAGCAATCTAGAGCATCGAGGTGTGAAAATGTCATTTTGATTTGAAATGATCTAATCAAAGTTAGTTGCTTCATAAATTGCATTACCTCATTTAATGATACTCTGGTCAAAATTGGCACTTGAATATATCAATTTCAACTTATTTAATGTGTTTTAGTGTTTTTAGGCTAAATTATGCATTTTGGTGGAAATTGATCAAAAGTTTGATTGATGGTCATTGGTGGCCAGATGTAGGTGTCTAAAATAACCAATAGATAGAATGACAAAATTTTATATAATTAAGTTTAAAATTAGAAATCACTATTCTCCATGCAATACCACAATTTCATAGATCAAGATCGTGATTCTCAATTTTTTGTAATCTACAGCTTTGTAGAAGATATGGGAGAAGGTAAAGGCTATGATTTATATTTTTATTCAGATGTTCCCCATGCCTTGCCTCCTGGCTTCTCTCCTATCAATGACACAACGAACCTAAAGAGATGGAGTCTTGTTACAAAAATAAGATTAGCCAAAATTTTCCCTTTTAGACCTAAATGATGTAAACATAATGCAAAAGAGGAGTTATTTGAGGATCGAAAGGATTTTTTGTCTCTTATAAAACAAACAAAATCAAGACTAATAATGTAAGTTAAAGAGCAATGATCAATTATTTAGTGATTTTATGAAATTTACAAAATCACAAATCTCGACCATAATACCATAATTTACAGGACAAAGTTGTGACTTTTGAAGTCATGATTTTGCCTAAAGATTGAAACCTATAAAACCTAAAAACCATTAGTGGTTAGACAAAATTTCTACTACATATGCAAAATCATAAATCTCTATGTAAAGTCATGATTCATGAGCTACAGTATTTTCAGAAGGCAAAAAACCTATCAAGGTTAGAGCAAATGGTTAGTGGTCAAGTCAAATAGGTAGTGCAAAGTCATGAATTTTGGGACAAAACCATAACTACAAGGTCACGAATACCAGTGCAAAGCTACAAATTTCAACTGTGCATGAAAAACATCAAAAATTTGATATTTTTCTTGATCTAACCAAACCTATAGGCTATAATAAACACCACTTGGATGAAAAATTGTTAGATTTGAATGGATGGTCCCACCATGGTTGCTAAAATGTAGAAGTATTTTTAATCTATATAGATTAAATAATGTAATTTAATCACTCAAACATCAAACTACTAGGTATAGTTTAGAGACGTTAAGACTAAATGCAATTAGATGAATAAACTATTCAATCCTGCACTTAAATCTTAAAGCTAATGCTCCAAACCATTATTAGATGGAATAAAAAGACAAAAAAATGAAGATTAGATTGATTACCTTGGACTCAAAAATTAGACATTATGATGATTGATTATGGATGTTAGATGAAGGATGACTCAATGATGAATTGGACATGGATTGGTTATGCATTCATAAGATGGCCCCAATGGAGGAGATGAGTAGTTTAAATATAAAGAGGAGGGAAAGATCTATGGTGGAGATTTGAATTTTGGGGAAGGAGATCAAGGGTTGAGGATTAAAAGGAATTTAAAATTCCTTGGAAGCCTCTAGATTTAGAGGCTTCTAGAAAGGAGGGGTTAGAATAGAGAATATATCTTTCAATTCTAGATCCTTTTAAGGATTAATTAGGATTAGGGATGGATTAGATAGGGACTAGGTGAATCATTAGGGATTAGGGGTGTAGGAGAGCCTAGGAATAGGCTTAGTAGGTGGGTATTGGGTCATGGGAATTTAAAATTATCAAATAATAGATAAGATAGATTAGGATAAGATTAAGATATGATTAAAAGAATTAATGAAGAAGTGGGATAGAATAAGGTTAGCAAATGAAGAAACATGAAGAAGGGGACATTGGATAAATAGTTAGAAAGGGATGATAAATTAGCGGGATGAAATGGGATAAATTAGATAAGTAGAATTAGTGTCAATTAATAGAAACATTAGTGATGATTAATGAAGTGAATGGATTTAGGTGCATATAGTAGCAATAAAATTTGACTGGTCTCATCAATAGAACTAAAATGTTGCATTGATTTAGTGGGTACCATCACACTAATATTTATTTTTGTTTCAACATTTAATCTATTCACTTTCTTAACCAACACATCACGTGATTTATGACTCATGCACTCACTCAAGGCATAGAGGGATATAACTAGGTTGAATTAGGGTTAGTCAGCAATGACTCCATTTATGGTTGCACATGCATAGATAGGTGTGCATTAGGTTACCTAGGGGCTTTCATGACTCTATTTTAAATAACATAGTGAGCACATATACATATAGACATAATTTATAATAACACTAACTTGTCTAGCTACTTATTCATCCAATAAGAATACCATGATTAAGTAAATGAATAGTATCTAACTACCATAAACATAGTGACCATAGTTATAATAATAACTTCTATTCATAACTCAATAATAACAGACCAAAAAGGTTATAAGGTGCTCATATTCCCTTAATCAAACTATTAATTACTATATATCTCTTCCATAGAATCATAGTAAAGATTTATAGCATATCTCTAATTGGTCAATCTCTCCCTAATTTGGTATCACTCTATTATCTTTTTGTGGTCTCCCTTTCCTTCCTCGGGCCTCTACTTTATATATGCATCCAACCAACCTTGTGTATCTTCTAATAACTCACATGTATTTAATGTTTTTTGTCAATCTAACAATTAATATGATGTTTTACTCAAGTTCATCTACCTTTTCACTTACCATCACTTCTTAGTAGGGTGTTAGAACTAGGTTTTTAGTCATAACTTCCATTGTTATCCTCTTTGATTTACATTATGGCTTCTAAGTACATAGTGTCTTGTGTCTCTTGGTTCTATCAATTTTTTATTTGTACACATGGACCAGTTTCATCAACTAGCACCTATTTAGTTGGAAACCTATATTGGGCACACGATCTTGGGATGGCTTGACTTATGTACACCACGTCCCATTTCCTTAAGTTATTGGTATTGGTATTTAATAGTATTGGTATGCATGTAGAGACTTAGTTATGGCCAATTATGGGGTCAACAAGTTATGACTTAATGTGTGAATTAAGCCATGTGATTGGTTAGAATAACTCAAGGTCCTACTTGAAACCTAATAGGAGTTAAGATGAGTCAATGGTTACTCCAACCCACTTTATTTTAGTCAAATATCCATTATATCCCTTGGTGTTGTGGAGCCCACTTGATTCACTTAAATAGTTGTAGGCTTGTTTGAGAGCATGTATGGTGATAATAGCAAGTGTTGTTGACGTGGTTATGTAGCGACCACACAACCACTTGTGTATATCCATCCATGTTGTTTAGGCATGTTAGTTGTTTTAATCATTGTGTGTCTCATGACACAAAAATGGTTAGCTAATGGGCAATGTATATGTGTAGAATGTGCTTTGTAAATTCTCAAAAAATAATGGGTTGTTTTTGTGTGGTTTCAGTCATGAAAAATTTTAGCATGCCATATCATGTAGGATCGAATAAGTGTGCATACATAAATAGATTATAGCTACAAGCACAAGGCTTTCAAAAGTTTCAAACCCATTTTAAGCATAGAGACATTGTTGATAAACCCTAATAATATTGGTTACCACAAGCATATAAATTTTTTGAAAGTGTTCAAGAAGGTTTTCAACCTCTATTTGATATCTAAGTAGTTGATGAAGAACTCCCTGAGAATTTATAGATCTTGTGACCTATCATATGAGTAATAAATAGTTAAAATTAGTTAAGTACATCATCCTTCTCTTGTCTTGTCAATTTTAAATCAAGTGGTTGTAATATCTATTAACACATTTCAATGTATGTTATAATAATTATTGCCTTTATTTTAGTAATCTAAATTAATGCAGAGTTTCCATTTTATATTGCTTAGGTTTAAAATAAACAAAACATTATGGTGAACCCGATTGTTGATTTAAATAGTGAAATCCCTAAGTTTCCTTCTACATTTACGTTTCAAAGTTTTCTTTGGATTTCAAAATTCTCCCCTATTAAGATTTGAATTTCAAGTCTAATTTATAATTATTCTTATTACATGATAAACTTAATGGTTTAAATCCTAAAAAATTAGAAGCACTTTCTAATTATCAAAAAATAATTAGAAAATAGTGTAAGGACAGACGTTATCTTGAGTGTTACCTTAGAGGCTTAAAATTAAAAACGAGCTAAGGAAATTACATATGAGGAACCACATGAACTTTTGAGTGACACTAATCTAATTTATAGAGTCTCACATCCTAAATTAAGTGCTTAAAACACTATCCCTACTAGTTCTATTCATGCGTCTACACCTATGGTTAAAAAAGTGATGCCTACATGTCATATATCTACTATTGGGGCACCACAGTTTACTCCCCATATATCTATAAGTATTAATATACAATTTACTCTCTTGTATGTACCTTCTAGGCCTACAAATCATGTAACACAATATATTCCTAATCTATCTGATATGGCTACCAATCTTAGGAACCAGATACTCATACAACAAATTTTCAATCTTCAAGCCAAGGTTGCTCAAATAGCATAAGGTTTTAAAAAATCATGCCATACAACAAACTCTCAAGCATTATTACATAACCTTTTGGCCTCAAATATTTCCAATTATCCCCTACCTATAAGAATCATTTCACATAAGATTACACCATTCCATGCTAAAGATGATCTAAAGCAATATCTTAGATCCTTCCATACAACATGTTTAGATTATGCAACTAAGGATAAATTGCTAATAAAGCCTCTTCCTAGGAGCCTTAAGGACTATGCCTTGAGATGGTTTTATGACCTTCCTCTTCAATCAATCAAGATTTAAATCCTTTCGTTGACCAGTTCTTAGCTCATTTCTCTATCAATATTAATGAGAAATTTTCCCATGTTCAAATAGCATAACTCAAAGAAAGACCTAATGATCCCATTAATGATTATGTACTTTTATAAAAGACTATTCTTTCAAAAATGACAAATCATATGGCTAATAGGGATTTACAATATATTTTCCAAAAAAACCTACTTCCAACCATCCATGAATCTATTATATTCAAATGTTTCCAATCTTTTGATGACATGTGCCATATGATCAGAGACTATGAGATCAAGCTTATCGACATGAACAAATTAAATTATGGTAACAACCCTCAGGCATTCTCTAATAATAAGTTTAAAAGTAAGTCACCTTTAAAAGATAAAGCTAATGATACTAAGATTGAGGCTAAAACCAAATTTAATGTGGTTTCATAACCTACTAACAAACTTGCCCTTTTTGCTCCTCAATAGAGACAATGTACACAACTATCAGAACCTCCTCATAAGGTGTTATAAAATTTACTTGAGTGTAACCTCATATTCGTTCCTCCACTTATGGAGATTGACATGGCAATTCCAAAACCTAATGATTTCAATATCAATGCATATTTTTATTGGTATTAATACATAAAACATTCAACTAATAAATTATTTCATTTAAGAGATAAGATCCAAGACCTAATTAAGAATAACACTATTGAGTTTAATGATAATAGCACATCTACTAGTGATTCACTTTCATAATCCAATACAAAGTTTAAAATGGTTTTTTATCAATTTCAAAAACATAAGGCACAAGAAACCAAGACTAATATTGATGTATACATGACTTACACAATGCACAGTTTCCTCTAGCTTCATAGGCTCGTAAAGCTAATGAGGCTCATCCTATATATGGAATTATTGGTACACTTATGAATACACAATTATAATGACCTAAAATTACATTTAATGACCATGAAATTATTGATGATTATTATACCAAAGTGTCAATATTCATACATGTTTTCTTTGACTCACATCTCATACAAAACATTATCATGGACAATTGATCAAGTGAAAACATATGCACTATGACATTATTTCCAAGTCTTGGGTACACACTTCAAGACTTGATTGGTACAATAAACATAGTAAAATGTTTGATGGAAAATATCAAAACCTTTATGTGGGCATTATGTTTTCACTTATAGTAGGACCTACAACTATCATTGTTTGGTTCTTAGTTTTTCCCAAAACTAGCACATTTGACATGTTATTAGGACAACCATGGATACATAAGATATGTGTGATCCCATCTTCATTACATTGATGCTTGTGGTATATCCATAAGAATAAAGTGGTTTGGGTTGTAGGTGTTCCATATGAGTACCATATCATGCCCAAGACATTTCCTCTCATTATTCCAAATAACATATTCTATAATCTATAAATTTTATGCCTCCATAAATAATACAGATTCCATTATAGAGATAAGTGAGTGATCTTCCTCAATGAACAATTCTCCACATCAATGACATAATTGAGTTCAACATATGTTATC
Source organism: Torreya grandis (assembly GCA_037957365.1). Lineage (NCBI taxonomy): Eukaryota > Viridiplantae > Streptophyta > Pinopsida > Cupressales > Taxaceae > Torreya > Torreya grandis. The sequence goes on from JARHVA010006031.1 coordinate 736,492, forward strand.
TAGCTTGTCGCATCCTATGGTAGTCTTATTAGCATATTCCACAAATAACACTTATTCTCCTAACATACAATGGAGTCCACATATTACTATGACTACTAGGGCTACGTAGTACATAGATAATTATATTGACCATACTAATGATTCTAGATATTATACAGTTAGTGACCATTTTTTAGATTCAGGTAGTGATATAAATTATACTCCTCACCCATAATGTGTGACATTTACACTAGTCAATACATGACCTACACTTGAGTATCCCATTGAAGGGGTCATTTGTTAGCTCAAATATGGTTTATTGTACATAAATTCTTGTTTTTTTTGTTTGATCACCCTCTCTTAGGTTGACTCATTGATTTATCCATTCTTTTGCTTTTGAGATGGACATTAACATATGTTTTTTCTTTGGTCAATATTCTATCCCTTGGCTTTGACTTGATAATTATGTTTCATTGGCCCTTGCCTTTTGATTGCATACCCTTTTTGGGCATTCATGGTAGTTATCCTATGATGACATGTGAATTTACACATTTTACATTAATCTAACATTAATGCATATTCTTTGAGGCATGCTACACCTTAATACAGCATACCACTTTCCCACTTCTCCATCTTAATTATCTATGCTTAATTTTGTCATGGAACACATTGAGATTACTTTATCACATTTATTTTATGCTGATATATCTTATGACATTTGTGTAAAAAATGATTCTTTCCCACTATGAGAATGCACCTATTATGGGTCCTTTCATATACTCTTTAGAGACATAACTTTTCCATTTAGATATACAGTGGTGGCATATCACTTTCCTTCACCTTCCTAATATTGATTTACTATTACACTTGGTGCACACTACATGTTGACATATACTATCAAGTTTTTAGACCCCTTATACTAAGTAAAGACATGACTTTTCCATGTACATATATAGTGGGGGCATATCACTTTTATTCACCTTCCTAAGATTTTTTTACTAACCTTAGTACATATTTTTTAAGACATGTTACACCTTGGTGCATCATACCACTTGCCCACTTCTCCATATTGATTATCTATGCTTTCTTATATCATGGTACACATTGAGCTTATTTGATCACATTTATTTTATGCCTACACATCTTATGACATTTGTGTATACATTGATTCTTTCCCATTGTTGAAATGCACCTATTATGGGTCCTTTCACATACACCTTAGAGAAATGACTTTTCCATTTACATATACAGAGGAGCATATTACTTCCCTTCACCTTCCTAAGACTAATTTACTATTACACTTGGTGTACACTATGTGTTGATATATACTAATAGTTTTTTGGACCCCTCTTATGCTTCTATTTCATAGCCTTTCCCCTTAACCTTGCTTGATTAACTGGGTACTCACTAATATCATTATTTCAAAAAAACAAAAATTCAAAAATTCAAAAACATTCAAATACTAAAAAATTCAAAAAGCATTCAAAATATTCAAAATACAAAACCAAGAGCCATTCACAAGTTATTTTGTTGGTACATAGTTATTTGATGTCATTCTTCATATACAAGGAAAGTTACATATTCTTTTTCTATGCATATGTTTTTCACAATATACATAAGTTTGATGTAGGACATATAGGTTATCTATGAGACATAGACATAAAAATGTGTGACATTGATCACACCCACAAGCAACCTTTATGATGCAATCGTAATTAGGGGTCTCAGTTAAGAGATGCCTTAAACCACACAACCCATAGAATACAACAACAAAATGATTATAATAGAATGCAATAACATAAATCTAGATCTATATTAGATTTCAATAGCAAGGAAATACAACAAGCACAATGACAATAATGACACCACAATCTCGTGATGAGATGCATTACAATGTCATATCCATAGATCTTGGATTTTCTAACTCACAATATTTTCTAGTATATCAATCTCAAAATAAAACTTGTAGATCTATCAATTTTCTTTCCCCCCAAAATAAGGCCCTTTGCACAAGAGTATGGGCATGCTTATAAATAATAAAATCCACTTACTTATATTTAGTGATTTTACCCCACTAACAACATTAACACACAACATTAAATGTCTCTCATAATTCCAAGGCCCAATAACATGTTATAGCTTAATGCATCAAAACCATATCATAGACATTATTAAATGAATCCTTATTAGCTTCCATGACTTTTCAAAATTAATCCCAAATAATCAACAATGTCTCCTTCCATAACATATAATAGGATACATGCGCCTAACCAAGTACACATAAATAAATTCACATGAATTTGTTTGATTTTATAACTAGAAATTATCTTGAAAATTATTGTGTCATGATCCTCATACTTATTCGAGAATGATACCACATTTTATTTCAAGGTTTCCAACCGATCTACCAATCAACACATAGACTGTGCAATGAAAATTTGGCTCCTTCATAAAATCTCATTCACTCATTTACTTTCACAGTGAATAATCAACTCTACTAAATGTTAGGTTGTTCAAAATATATCATAAAGTGATATAAAGATACCAAAAATCTTCACACTGTTGTGTTGGAACAAAATATTAACATAACTTATTGTGTAGGACTTTACAAGCTTATTTATAAAAGCATAGATATAATTGTGTGTATAAAAAGGATACACATGACATTAGAAACACATGTGTGCATGTAGGCAATATAGACTTACGCTAACACCTATGCACACAAAGGTGACATAAAAAAACCCAAAGAAAGTTTGCATAATGAAAAAGACTTACATAAAATTACAACAAGACATGCATAAATAAGAAACCTGTGCAACACAACACATGGATAAATTTTCTAAACTAGCATATTTTTGGTTGATACAAGATTTCACATGAACATGGATGCTTATATATCATACACTCTGAGTGAGAAAATAAATATGTGCTCCTACTCTTGTGACTTCTAAGAAATATACTAATGGTATTCCTTATTTTATGGCTTTTGATGCACTAATCCATGTTGCATATTCTATGTCTCAGCATTTCCATTTTACTAAATATTCTATATATTATTTTCTTAACGTAGTTTTTCCAACTTGCATGTCAATCACCTCTTCTATTTCTTTGAGCTCTTTCTCAAGCATTTGAAATCTCCAATCTGTTTCTTCAAAATTTGTAAGTACATTTTCACTACTTTGTCCTTCATAATATGGATACAAATCAGCCACATTGAAAATAAGTGATATATCTATCCCTTAAGATAATTCCCTCTCTAGGTATTCTTTCAAAAGTTTCACAAATTTTTGCACTAACCAATTTTTTCCACTTCAATTTATCATAAGTTCCTTTTAGAAATTTCTCTTTTCTCATGTGTGTTAGGATTAAGTCTCCCACTTGATATTCAACTTATCTTCTATTCATATCTACACATTGTTTATATTATGTTGTATTTATGTCCAACTATTCTTGATTATGCACTTGTCATGTATGCTCTATAAAATCTTCTACTTCAACACTTATCTTTTGATTATTTTTCATGTCACTTAATTATGCAACTCCTCTTGAACTTGACCAATAAATAATTTGAAATGGCATCTTCCCTATACTCCTAATAACATAATTATTATATGCAAACTTAACTTATGTTAGAATGTTAGCCCATGTTCATGACTTACCTTTAACTAAACATTCAAAACATTACCTAAACTGTTATTGACTACCTTTGTTAGCCCATTTGTCTGATGATGATGATATATATATATATCAAAAGGAACTTTTTCAGTAAAATTCAATCATTAAAAAGATCCAAACAAAAGCACATACAATATACTAAGCAAACTTCACAAGTGAGATACCCCAAAAGAGCTATAAAAGAGAGGAACAATCAAAAAAATGTATATCTTGATCTTACCCAAGACAAACTATGTTCCTGCTTCGATTGCATTATTCTCAAATGGATGTAGTTTCAAAGGTTCATCGAGACATGTAGATAATTTGGTAGCAGCTCCCCTTATGAAATGGACATTTGGGTTAGATGAGTGAGGATGTGGGTTGAAGCTTTTATTCACAAATTAGCAGCACTTTTTTTCATAAATAAGCTTGTTTAGAATGGATGGGAAACCCTTTATTTATGGATTTTCCTAATTGATGTGATTGTTAAATGAGATTGAAGATCAATGGATGGGAAAAGGTCCTACATCTCATTTAATGCCATGTAATAAATCTACTGGTGAAATTTTGGAGTGTGTAAGAGACTCCATTTAAGAAGATTTAGAGTGTGCAATAGCATGTCATAGACCTTGCTTGCACACTTCTCTCCTTGCATTAAATTTGCCTTGGAAAAGAAACTTTGACTTTGGATTTGGTGTAAGATTTGTGATTTTTAGATTGGCAAGTGAACTTTGGAAAATAAGATTATTTGATTTGTGGAAAATAGGAAATGTGCATTCCGTGGAATTTTGATGAAATTAGATAATTAACAAAGATTAATTAACTAATATGATGTGATGTTATTTTTGTGGGGTTGAATATGTTAATGGAAGAGGGAATTAATTGACTAGGGGGTGAGATGTAAAACAGACAAGTAGTCTAGGGATGATTCATCCAAACTTAGAAATATGTTGTGGTTGATTAATGTGATTAGGGGTGTGTTATCATTATTTATGATGAAAATAATGACCAAATTGATGATTTTGAAAGATATAATAAATAGGGTTAATTTGCACAATAATGCAAGAAAGTGATTTGGTGAACAATGATGACACTAGATAGAGTAAAAGAAATGAGGTGTCTACATATGGTATACTAAATTGAGTTGTAGTTTGGTATTCAATTTTTTCCATAATGTACTCTAGAAATATCAGACAAAATTCACATCTCTAACTAATATTATATTGTATGGTAAGCCATGCAACCTTAAAACTTCCCTAAAAAATAAGCAATGTTTATTGCATCACTATAGTTTTTACATGCTACAAAATGTGTCTTCTTTGACAATATATCAACTATCACAAATACTAAATTATTTCCTTTCTAAATTATGTATAAACTTAAAACAAATTCCATACTTATATCTTTCTACGGTTTATCTAGAATAGGTAATGATTGATACAACCCTGTATTTTGACTTCTCCCTTTCACTAGTTGACAAATTTTACACTCTTGAACAAATTTGTGCACATCTATACTCATTTGTGGCTAAAAAATAATTTCCTACCACTTGCACTAATGTTTTGTCATAACCAAGATGATCTACTAATCCTCCACTATGTTCTTCCTTGATCAAATTCTTTTGCATTGAACTTCTTGGTATACATAATTGCATTCCTTTGTATAATTATTTAATCCTAAAATGTATATTAAGTAATCTAGGTTAAAAATATAGAGATATCCTAGGACACAAGGGTGATAAACTATCTATATAGTAGGTCATTTAAGTATGAAACTTAAATAAACAATATTCTAAATTTAAATATTGAAATATACTAAAAATAGTAAGTAAAACTAGTGATTGATATAGTAATGAAATGAAAACAAGAGTACTTAGCTGGATTATTATGCACATTCAGGTCTGATATAGACAAGTTGGAAATAGACTAGATCTAGATTCTAGATTAGTCGTCAGATTCTATAAATTTTACCTTTGTGGCCTTGGGCACTTATGTCAACCTCAAATGGTTGCATTGGCACTTCTATCTAACCTAGACGTAGGTGTCTTGTATGGAATACTTCATAGATTTGGATGTGACCACCTAGAATATTATAGTTTTTGTGTCACCTTTTCTTTGGTGTGCTCAGATCTAGATCATGGATTGTTGCTCATTATCAAATAATAAAACCCTAGTTCATCATATTTATAGTGACTATGGAAAAAATGGGTTAGTGGGCTCACGGTGTCAAGCTAACACCAAAGACCCCTATGTCAGTGGGTTTTACCTACATAGCCAATATTTTGAAGAGGACCTCAGACTCATGTAGTTATCCCCTATATGTTGGCTTGTGTGTACATAAGGATGTAATGTGTGATAAGCAAGTATAATAGTAACCTGGGTTATAACTTGGAAAGTATGGCTTATGTAGTGTGTTGACTCTTTAAGTCACCCCAATTCAGTGCAGGGCTTTTGAAGGCTTATAAATATATATCACACTTGCGAGGACTCAAGAATTCTATGCTTGAGCTCAAGATGAAGGTTCAAGTCTGTGTGTTAAAGCAATGATGACTCATGCCTGCATAAAGTCTTCAATACATGCCTGCACATAGGTTTCTATGGCATCTAGTTCAACAAGTGCATGAGTTCAGGATGCAGGACTCTAGGATCCCACATGGTCAAGCAAAGGAAGTGCATAGGGAGTAATTACCAAATCATGAGGAGCATGCTTAAGACTCCTAGTCTTCATGCACAATCTTATTCAAAGGCTTCCTCATGCTTATCTAATGGATTTCCATACCAGTTCATAGGGTCATGCATCCACACCCTATCACTGTGTAAGAGTGGAATCTAAAGTGATGTGTTGCCTTAACCTCAAGCATAGTGAATCTCATGCGCACCTTGGTGAAAATTTTCTCCTAAATCAAAGGTGCATGCTCAGTATAGTGTGCATGTAGCATACAAAGAAGGAAGCGTGAAACCCTCCTTCCATCATTGCCATTTGGTTGCCCAGCACTTGCTCAACACAAATAAATATCTACTTCACCCAGGACGAGTACTAGCTCTCCATGTAATGCGTCTGCACTACTCTTACCCAACAACCCAAAAGACTCCTCTGAGGGCCCACCAAAGTGACATGTATCATCTTTATAGATCTGTACCTGAGACCAACCAAAAGTCACCACATGTCAGGTAGTTGTTGGATTTAAAGAAAGTAGTTGGAGTAATTGAGAAGAGATCGAAGCATCGTCAAAACAATTAAATACAGAAGCGGGTATCAGATATCGAGATGTATATGCATACCACTCTCTGACTCTGTCAAATAAATATTTTGTTTCCCATGCACATGTGTACCTATGACAAAATCTTGTTGTGATCTCCAAATTTAATCATCGAGCAAACTTCAAATAGCATAGTTGTAGCGTCGCAAATGAATTGAAAGCTACACACACTGCCCCAAGTGGCACATTTATTATAAAATTAGCTTAATCTACTATAAAAGCTTGGTTCTTTCACTGAAAAAGGGTAAACACATTTTAGCAACCTTACTTTACTAAAATTGCCCTCCATGAGTACTTATATTGGCTAGACCGTGCATGTTAATGATAATTAAGTTCACCTCCTTTTGTTATTTTGATGATCTATGTGCCATTTATGTTTGTTGATTTATGTTTATGGGTAATGTTCACCCCTCTTATTTGTCATTCATCCCTAGTACATATTCATTGAAATCAAAACTCACTTGCAGCTCATATCTTTTGAACACCAGGGTATATGTAGGCTTTATTTGGATAATCTTCATCCCTCTCAATGTTGCATTGTGTTCCCACACCTCTATACGAAATACTTATGCATGTAGAGTGACTTGGCAGAATCTATGTGACATTGTCTTATTCTCAAGAGTTTGCATTATGTTTACGATAGTAGGAGTACTCACTCTATTTTAGGTGCATCGACTTTTACTTTCAACATCTCTTACCTTCTCCCTCCCTTTTCCTCTCAAAGATCCTAGGTTTAGATTAGTGGTAGTTTACTTTTCTACTCTTTAGGAGTGCATGCTAGTCTTAAACCAAGTGCATTTAGAATAGAAGGAATCTGACCTACTCTGGAGGCTTGTCTCAAGGAGTGAAAGGGTCCCATGCCTTGGGGATGTTTCCATCATTGCAATGAGACAACTGATGATTGTGCATGTAGATGTGTGATAATACTTTTGTGCCTAGTGCCTTAGACTCTCACACCTCATGCAAGGCCTTCGTGCTCAGTGCCCCATCGCCAAGCTTCCTTGTGTCATGGATCATCCATGGGTGTGTATTTTGAAGGACAATAATTTTTGGCATGCCTGATGGGACCTAGTTTGATGATCCTTGCATCATCCATTGAAGGATTTTGGTGTATTCTTTAGTGCATCTTGCCATTCAAGGTAGCTTATTCAAAACCATGGAAACTCCAAAGGTCAAATATACTAGTTTAAGTAGTCCAAACACTCAAAGATTATCTAAGATCAAGATTTAGGTGATATTCTTGGTCTTTTCCATTCTTTTGAATTAATCTAATCACTTAGTGACTCTACTCGTATGTACTTCTTATTGAAAGGGAAAATCTGATTATCCCTTATTTAAATGATCTAATATGTCAAGCTATCATGAAAAATATGGCCTTTCTCCCCATCCTTGTCAAAATGCATTTTTTATGCCTTCCTACATCCATATCAAATTGAAAATGTTGTTGGTTTTATCCCAAATAACCATGTCACAGTAAGATATCTTCATTTTCATAATAATTACCTCCCTCCCACCCCAGTTCAACCTTCTTGGAAACCTATTCGCACCTTTGACCAGCCTCAAGTAGGCTACCTTACTCCCAATCTAAATTATTACCCTCCTAATCAGCCCCAAAAGAGCATCAGCAATATACAGCTTGATTTTCAGAGACAACTGATGGAGATTGAAAGAGAGGAGTATGGTAGGCATTAGGAAGAGCTTGTTTATCAAGCTTACACACATCAACAAGAGGTGATGGGATAATGCAGATATGAATAAGAGTGCTTGGCTAAGCATATTGTAGCTAAGGAAGAGCAGATGCACAAGTTGCTTGTGTAGATAAAAGAAATTGAATTGCATCCAACCACCTCCACTCCTCCCTTTCCTAGCGTTAGACAAGATAAATCCTCTATGTTTTCACATAATTTTCCTAATTTTAAGGTTCTAATTTTTAGAGGCCCTCCTTCCTTGAAAGAGACTTCCCTCATTCTTCCTCATAAACCCCAAGCGTGGTCATGACAGTCTTCTTGGACCATGCATCCTGACTTCACAATGCCCAACCTTATAAAATCCCCTTCATCTGCACTAATTGAAACCTCTTGCCCTCCCACCATATCCCTTTTCAAAGGAGGACCAATTGTATGAAAGGAAAGTGAAGACCATTTAGATGAGGAGGAGGATATTTCAAGTGAGTATGATGAGGAAATCGTCATTGGCAGCCCTCTTTATGCCACTAAATCAAAAATTTCAGAGTTGCTAGAGGAAGAGGATGAACAAGATCTACTTGTGCAGCAGGGCAGTGTGCAAGGGTGGGATGATGAAGCACTCTCTTGGATAAATGAGCTTCCATTAAGTATGGAAAAATATGAGGTCAGTCATGAAGCTATAATGAGGCCTCTCATGCAGAAGAGTGAAGAGCAGCTAAAAGAAGATTTATTTTGGGATGAGCTAGAAGACTTTTGTTCAAGCATTGACATTAAATCATCATCTATTAAAGAGGAAAACCATGAGCAGTAATAACAATAGGGGGAAGCAAATGTGTTCCCAAATCATTCACTTGGGTAGGTGCATCCCAATTAGTAGAATAATGGAGAAGAAAAATGCATAAGGGAGGGAAATTTTGATCACTCCAACTTTGTCTTGATAAGAGGGTGACCTATCAAGTATATAGCCCAGTTAGAATCTAGCAAGGAGGAACCATCACATGTTGTGCTTAATTTAGAACACAAAATTGCGCATCAAAAAGAGCAGGATCAGCTGGCCTATCCACTCCAAAATAGTTTTTATGACTCCAAAATAGTTTTTATGTTTTACCAATCGGATTAGGTAAGTGAGATTATTTATGTTCTTATTTTTTTTAAAGTGTATCACCAATTTATTGAAAATCCACTCCTCCATATTTGGTTGGTTGCCCTCAAGCATGTAAAACATATTAGATTAGTAAGAAAGGGCAACTATTTTGTACAACTAGTCAGTGGCTTCATTTAGATGGTTTTTTCATAAGTTAGTTTAGGGTAGGTTAGATGTTTTTCTTTCCTCCAAGTGCCTGTGTGCACATTATAAATAGTTTTAGTATTTTTCACCTTCCTCTAAGTCCCTATGGCACAATTGTGTTATTTTATTTCATCTTTTATGGAGGTGCACATTTAGTTTCAAAATATTGGCTCAGGGGTAAGGCCAGGCAGGTTGTAGTTGTCTTGCATTTTCAGAATGTGAGGAGTTTTGGATGCTTCTACGACTCCATGCCTAATGGATCATTCAAAGGCTACTGGATTCCTACTTAGCAGGCAAGTAGCCCGCAAAGGTCACCAAAAGTGTTGACTCTTTAAGTCACCCCAAGTCAGTGTAGGGCTTCCAAAGGCTTACAGAGATCTATTGCACCTGCGAGGACCCGATCATTCTAGGTAAATTAAGCATAAACATTTCTCGTATGTGCTTGAGATTAAGATGAAGGCACAAGTCTATGAAGCAAAGTAGTGATGACTTATGCATACATAAATTCTTTAATACGCACCCACGTGCAAGTTTTTATGGTGCATAGTTCAACAGGTGAATGATTTTAGGATGCAGGACTCCAGGGTCCCAGATGGTCGAGCAAAAGAAGTGCACAGGGACAAATTACCAAATCATGAGGAGTGCACTTGAGACTTCCAGTCTTCATGCACAATCTTATTCTGAGGCTTCCCCACACCTATCTAATGGAGTTCTGTACCAATTCATAGGGTCACATATCTGCACCCTATCATTTCATAGGAATGCAATCTAAAGCTGCACATTGCCTTAACCTCAAGCGCACTGACTCTCACGTGCACCTTAATGCAAAAGTTATCCCAAATCAAAGGTTCGTACTTATTCTAATGTGCATGTAGCATACAAAGAAAGAAGCGTGAAACCCTCCTTTCATCATTTTCATTTGGCCACCCAACACTTTCTCAACACAGAGAAATCTCCAATTCACCCAGGATGAATGCTAACTCTCCATGTGTCACTTCTGCACTAATCTTGCCCAAAAACCTAAAAGACTCCTCTGAGGGCCCACCAAAGTGACATGTATCATCTTTGTAGAGATGTAATTGAGACCAACTAGAAGTCACCACATGTTAGGTGGTTGTTGGATTTAAAGAAAGTAGTTGGAGGTAGTTGAGAGTAGATTGAGGCATCGTCAAAACAATTAAATACAGAAGTGGCTACTGAATATCAAGATGTATATGCATGCTACTCTCTAAATCTATCAAATAAATATTTTGTTTCCCATGCACATGTGTACCTATGACAACATCCTACTACGATCTCTAGATCTAATCATAAGATAAACTTCAAGCAACATGATCGCAATGCTACAAATGAATTGAAATCTACACCCACTACCCCTAGTGGCACATTTATTGTAAAACTAGCTTAATCTACTATCAAAGCTTGGTTCTTTCACTAAAAAAGGGTCAACACATTTTATCAACCTTACACTACTAAAATTTTCCTCCATGAGCACTTATATTGGCTAGACCTTGCATGTTAATGAGATTTAAGTTCACCTCCTTATGTTATTCTGATGATCTGTGTGTTATTTGTGTTTACTGATTTCTATTTGTGGGTAATGTTTGTCCCTCTCATTTGTCATTCATCCCCAACACCTCTTTATTGAACTCAAAACTCACTTGCAAGTCATATCTTATGTGCACCAGGATCTACGTAGGCTTTGTCTGTGGATAATCTTCATCCTTCTCAATGTTGTGTTACATTCTCCTACCTCTATACAAAATACTTATGCATGTAGAGTGACTTGGCAGAATCTATGTGATATTTTCTTATTCTCGAGAGTTTGCATTATGTTTATGGTAGTAGGATCACTCGCTCTATTCTGGGTGCATCGCCTTTTACTTTCAACATCTCTTACCTTTTCCCTTCCTTTTCCTCTCAAATATCCTAGGTTTATATTAGTTGTAGTTTACCTTTCTACTCTTTAGGCCTATGTGTTGGTCTTAAATAGGTGTGCTTAGAATAAAGAGAATTTTGCCTACTCCAAAGGCTCATCCCAAAGAGCGCAAGGGTCCCATGCCTTGGGGTCATTTCCATCATTGCAACAAGACTATTGATGCTTGTGCATGCAGTTGCATGATAATACTTCTATGCCCAGTGCCTTAGACTCTTGAGCCCCAGATAAAGCCTTCATGCTCAGCACCCCATTACCAAGTTTCCTCATGTTGCGAAGCATCCACAGGTGTATGTTTTGAATGACAACAGAGTGTTCCTTTGTCACTTCAGACCTATAGATGTGTTGTCCCTATGACTGATATGAAAATAGGAGAAAATATGGAAGTTTTGTTCACTTAAATTCTTGATTGAATGTTTTTGGTAAGTTGCCCTGTGAGTTTTTAGGTATGTGTTAGGTGAGGAATGAATGAGGGTTGATCTTGTGTGTGTGTGTGTGTGTGTGCGTGCGTGCGCACGTGTATCAATCCCTTTTAGAAATATCTCACATTAAATCACTTAGGTTGACTATAGGTATACATTTCATTTGCAATTTTGATGTCTTTAGGGCACTGGACACTTGTGTTGGCATAGGACACTAGCATCAACATAGGCATATGGTTGGGAGGCAAGTGTCTAGGAAGCTAAAAGATGGGTACATATCTAAAACTTATATAGGATGATAATAAATAGGTTTATAACATTTTGAGTAGTGTAGAAGGCTTGGTCATCTGAATATCATATGGTCAGACTAAGAGATAAGCAATAGGCACAAGAGATTACAGATGCAAGCCTTTCATCAATAAGAAGGTCTTAGGAACTAAAGGGTACAACCATGAGAAGTACTTGCCAAGTATACAAGACTAAGGTGCTATATAATTTAGATTTAGTGTCTAAAATAACAAGACCTCCTAGATAAAATACTCTAACTATAGTGTTCTATCTTTACTCACTAGTCCTATACATGATTTATATGTTGTTTTAAAATCTTCATCTTCTTCATATTGTTCTTTCATAATATCAAATCCTTTTACTTCCCACCTTAACTCATTCAACAAAAGAAAATTTATACTCAATGTACCATTAACTCTGTTAGATTTTCCACTCCTACGTTTAAACAAAAAATGAATAATTTTGTAGGAATTCAATCCATTTTGTCTCTGATTCAACTTTTTCTGACTATTAATGAATTGTAATGCTTGATAATCTATATACAATACATATTCATTCGGCAATAAATAATATATCCATTTCTTTAGTGATTGCACAAATGCATAAAACTCTTGATCGTACATTGAATACTTGTGCTTTGCATCATTCAAATTTTCACTAAAAAAATAATATGTCTTCCTTCTTGACTCAATATTACTCCTATTGCAGTGCCACTCACATCACAACCTACTTGTAATACTTTATTGAAATTTAGCAATGCCAATACTGGTTTCTCAATTATCTTTATTTTCAATTGATGGAAACTATGTTATGCTTTTATTGTCCACACAAATTCATTCTTATCTTTGTGCATCACATCCATGATCATTGCACATGTCCCATTGAGATTCCTAATGAACTTCCCATAAAAAATCACAAGTCCATGAAAACTACATGCCTTGAATGTATTCTACAGCGATGGCCAATCCATTAAAGCTATCACCTTTTATGGATCCATCTTTAAACCTTAATGGGAAAACAAAAATCCCCAATATATTGATTCTTTCTATATGAAACTACATTTCTTCAGATTCACAATTAATTTTTCATCTCTCAACTTTTCTAATACTTTACGCAAATGTCGCAAATGTTCTTTCTATCTTCTACTGAAAATCAAGATGTTATGAATATACACGATGACAAACTTACCCAAAAATGGTTCAAGAACTTCATTCATCAATCTCATGAATGTACTATGCATTAGTTAATCCAAATGGCATAACTAACCACTCATATAATCCTTCTTGTGTTTTGAACATTGCTTTCCATTCATCGCCCTCTCTTATGTGAATCTAGTGATATCCACTCTCCAAATCTATTTTTGTAAAGTAGCTCACTCCACTCAAACAATCCATAAATTTATCCATAGGTGGAAATGGAAATCGATAGTTTGTAGTGATCTTGGTAATGGCTCGTGAATCAATTTGCATTCTCCTTTTTCCATTCTTACTAGGCATTAATACCACAAACTTTGCACACTAGCTCAAACTTTCTCTAGTTAAATATTTACTCAAAATCTCATGACCTTTTATTTGCACTTTTGCATTCTCTTTTGGAGTTAGTCTATGTGCAACTTTGTTCAGTTAACTCAAACCAGGTATCGAATGCATGCGATGACTTATGCTTCTCATCAGTGGTAATCCATCTGGAAAATCATTAGATACAAACTCCTCAAATTCACTTAGTATGTCCTTTACTTTGTGTGGAAGTATTTCTTATTTTACCATACTTGTGGGCTTTGTGCATTGGTTTTAAAATTAACACATAACATGCAATCTACTTCACTTCCTTCAACAATTCTTTTCCTAAAATCATGAACACTTTTTGCCTCTTGTCCACTTCTTCACACTTATCCTTCAATGGATTCAATGTGTGTATTGATCCATCTTTCCATAATGTATATGTATTAGCATGACCATCACATTGTGCCTTGCATTCAAATTGCCAAGGCCTTACAAGAAAAATATGACAAACATCCATAGGCATTATGTCACATAAATCCTCATTTTTATAAGTACCAATCAGAAAACTTACCAGACATTGCTCATTCACTAGAACTTGATGTCCCTTCAACATCCAATAAATATACAGATTTGGATGTAAAATTCTATTCAATTTAAGTTTATCTACCATTTTTGTGAAATAATACTATCTATGCTTCCACTATCAATAATCAATTTGCTACACGAACCTTTAGATTTACAAAATATTCTAAATAAATTATTTCTTTGCACGTGACTATTTTCCTCTTTCGTGGGCTTCAATAATACCCTCTTCATCATGAGAGCTTCTATAGTCTCTAGTTCATCTATGTTATGAATAGATGCAACACTTTCTTCATCTTCCTATGTGATGTGCACTCGCATTAGTTATTATTTTTCTTTAGTATGCATATGAGGACACTCAAATGCTCAGTTTCTAGTCTCACCACATCATGTACCATTGAATCCATGACCTCTACCTTGTCCATATAATCCTCTATCTTTGAAATTACCTCTACCTCTTTGGGTATTAACATCATTACATTATGAAGTGGTTGCCTCACCCTCTTGTGCTTACGTAGAATAACCTCTACCACTTATGTGTTTGCTTGTGAATCTTCTTCTTCCTCATGTCTCTCCTTATTGTTTGTGTGATAACTTTTCTTTTACCTTCAATGCACACTAATATGCTTCTTCAACATATCATAGTTTGGTCATTACAAACTTGTCTTGAATTGTCATGTGCAACCCATTTACATATCTGGAGATCTTTTCAACATCATCTTCAACATGGCCCACTCTAATGGTAAGTCTATAATACTCTTCAGTGTAATCTTTGACACTCATCTCTGTTTGCCACAAGTTTTGAAGTTTCTTAAACAAAACTCATAATATAATCCATAGGAATGAATTTAGCTTTCAACTTTGTGACGAATCTACTCCATGTCTTAATATGTTCTTTCCTTTTACGCACTCTTTGAGCTCGTACATGTTCCCACCATAAGGATGCATGACCTTTCAAATTTACGATAGCAAACTTAACCCTCTTAGGATCTTCCATTCTTTCATACTCATAATATCTCTCTAACTCAGTGATCCAGTCAATGAGTTCTTCGGGACTTAAGCTTCTAGAATAAATTCTAGGGTATAACTTTGGTTTACTTGTCATTCTCACAATAGCTCGCGAAAATTGATCTTCAAGTTCATCAACCTCTTCTCCTGTAATTTGATGTTTGAGAGCTTATTTTGTAGCATCAATGTCCCTTTCATCATCTACCACTTCAACACCACAACAATTTATGATTTCCATAACCTCCATTTGGGCTTGCATTTCTCTCATTAATCCCACCAAATCTGCTAGTCTTGGCGCTCCAAGAACTCGAGTTCTTCTACCACCTAAGCCTCTTTTATGTGTCAACTCCTTATAATTCTAGATTTTATACCAACTGATGATCTTATATCACAACTTTAATTACACCTTCCCAACAATCTTGTTGGAAGATGTTTACAACTTCTTTCTACCCACACTTACAAATGCAAAAAATAACAATAATCAACAAGAACTAAACCTTGTTTTGATACTAGGTGATGCAACCATGGTTAGGGGTCTCAATTAAGAGATGCCTTAGACCAAGCTTCCCTTACAATACAACAACAAAATAATTGAAATGGAATGCAATAACAAAAATTTAGATCTCTATTAGATTTCAACAGCAAGGAAACACAATAGGCACAATGACAATGACACCGCAATCTCACAATGAGATGTGTTAAAACATTAGATCCATAGATCTTATTGTTGCTAACCCACAATTCTCGTAATCATATCAATCTCAAGATAAAACTCACAAATTTATCCTTTCTTTTCCCCCCAAAAATAAGCCCCTTTGCAAAAGTGTAGGGGCATGATTATAAATATGCAAGATCCACTTACTTACAGGAAGTGATTTTACCCCACTAACATCATTAACACGACATTAAATGTCTCTTACAATCTCAAGGCACAATAACACATTATAGCTTAACGCATCATGAACATATCATGGACATTATTAAATGAATCATTATCAACTTCCATGACTTTTTGGGATTAATGCCAAATAATCAACGTCTCCTTTTGTAACACATGATAGGGTACTTGTGCCCAACCAAATACACACAAAGAAAGTCACTTGAAATTGAAGGACTTTATGACTAGAAATTACCCTGAAAATCGTTGTGTCATGATCGTCATGCTTGCTCAAAAATGATATTACATTTTGTCAAGGTGTTTCCAACTGATCTACCATTCAACACAAAGACTACATAATGAAGATCCAACTCTTCCATGAAATATCATCCACTCGCTTATTTATGTGGTGAAGAATCAACTATATTGAATGTCCTATTATTCAAAAGATATCATAGAGCATTAGAAAGATATTGTAAATCTCTGCACTATTGTGTTGGAACAACATATTAACACCACTTCTTGCACGAGACTTTGCAAGCTTATTTAGACAAGCAATAGGTACAACTATGAGTAATAAAAGGATACACAGAACATTGCAAACACATGTGTGCATGTAAGCAATACAAACTTATGCTAAACACATGTGCACACAAAGGTGACACAAAATAACACAAAGAAGGTTTGTGTAATGCAAAAGGCTTATGCAAACTTACAACGATATATATGCACAAATAACAAACCTGCATAACACAAACTTTGGACAAATTTCTTAAACTATCATATTTTTTATTGATGCAAGATTGCACGTGAACCTAGATGCTCTTGCATCACTTTCTACATTAGAGGTGTGCCTATGTTGGGGGCATTTTGGCACCTTTCTCAGGTATATCCTTTGATGTTAGTTCATTTATCATATGTAGACTATTTATATATGACTTTCTCTTGTTCATACTTTTAGAGTACTATTCTATCGATATCATGCTTTGTTACACTATATGATAACATTGTTTACTTTGTGATTATTATTGCTAATGATTGTGACATCATAATCATTGATGTGTTTTATGCTACTTGGTTTATGTTATGCAGGTACACATTGATTGTTTCTTGTCATGCTATGTGGTAATTATGTGATAGGATCCTCTAGTCCATGTTATGGCCATGTCGTGTTTGTGTCGTGTCAAGGTTGTTTCATGTAATGTATGCTTATATTCTTCTTGATCATGATGTGTGTGCTTATAATTTATTCACTGTGATATTCCATTCGTGTTAATATACAATTCAATGGAACAAATTGATTGTTCTTATGTGCTTGGTGTTGTGATCAGTATCACGCATATTTTTATTGTGTGTTATCTATTTATATTGGCATTGACATGATTTATATCATGCATTTATTGTGATTCTTATTACTACATGCTTCATTGATATATCTTGTTGAATCTCACAATTGTTTATAAAAAGAATCATCAAGATTATATCTTGTGCCCTGTTACCAAAAAATTGTGTTTGCCTTGGATTACATATTTCATACATGTTTGTAATCATAAAAATTCTTCTATGAGGACATATTTTATCATGTTTGTATATATATTTTACATGACTAAATGTTTTCTACATAACACATAACGCACATAACTCTTTCTTTTGAGATTAGTGATTCACATGGTCATCTTTCGTATGAATAAAGGGAGCAAGCAATGAGATTGTTTCAAAAATTTAGGCCATGTCGAACAAATTATTTCACATTTTGAGACAAATTATATGATTCAAATGGGTCAGATTCAATATATTGAGACATATTCACATGATTTTGAGGAGTAATTTAGACATTGTATGATATTTCGCGATAGATTTTGGCATTCTACATCACTTTGAGGAATAATGGATCATATGGAGAATGGACTTTGTTAATGCAAATACTTTTCTATTTTCTATATTGAGGATCGGTGGGGAATGTTGGTTCTAATTGAGAACTTTGGGTCTATACCTATTTGCAACGGTTCATCTTTTTTACATACGAACCTAATTTGAGGTCCCATTTTTTACATACAAACCTAATTTTAGGGTTTCACCAAAGGGTTATTTTGATACTCGGTATAGTGTGGGTGAGATTACTGTGCCACTCAACTTATAACATTGCCTTCTCTAGTAGAAGTTGAGGCATTTGCATTCCTCAACTCACAATTACACAAGTTGCACCTCCTTGGGGGCATGTTCACCCCATGATATTCTCCAAATCAAGTTTAATAAATGACAATTTTGTTCGCATGCCATTAAGTATAGTCATTCCTTAGCTTTTCAATTTCAAGATTTTTCAACGATTCAGATTATTTCATATTTCTTATTGTGAGAGGACATTGATCTAACATGTTTCTTGCATATTTTAGATGGAGCAAATGATACATTTCGACTATACCTATCAACACCAAGCATGATTATTGTAGATACCAAAACTACTTTTATTCTTTTAATTTAGTAGTTTTAATACTAGATTAATAGGGGGCATTTGAAGACTCCTAAATTTGATCTTTAGCACTTTGACAACATCAAATTCGACATATTTGAACAATGCACATATATTTGACTCTTAAGCACACTTTCCCTCTACCAGTCTACCTGTGTACTATCTTGGTCTTTGGCACTTTGGCAACATCAACTTCAATTTACTTGGACAATGCACATATATTTGACTATTGAGCACACTTTCCCTCTATCAGTTTACCAATTTATTATCTTGGCCACATATATCCATCAGACATAATTATTCATGATCATTGTAGACTATATAAAAATACCTTCAGAATCTTTGACAAATATCTTCCATACCTCATATCCTTATTTTGCACTTCCATGACACTACTAGTAAAGATGAACAATGTCTATTATTGTAGGTGTCTCCCTTTAATGGTAGTGTCCAGAGACCCTCAATAGCTATTTTTCAAAATGGGAAGTCTCCATAAGGCTAGCCTAGACATGTTTCATAGGTTCATCATAGCAAGAAATTGATGAAAAGTCATCTATATATACAAATCATCCTTAACGTTATTATTCGCTTGAACATTACTTGAGAAATACCCAACACTCTCTTGGAACATTATTCAAAAGGCATATACGTATCCCATATCTTCGAGTAGCCTTCGAACTGTTCATAGAGCCAAACCTAAATACAAAAGGTCAAAGTTGCATGGTGCTAAGTATCAAAGATCAAAAGACAAAACTATATTCTAGATTGTTCATGATTTTGCACGCACACACATAAGTGGAAGAACTACATGCAATTTGAGCCCTCTTTAGAGTATGTGAACATAGACAATGCTCAACCATTTAACGAAGAGTAGTTGAGGTCAATTTAACCTAAAGTATTACCCCCTTTTTAAGAGCATTTTGTGGTCAATCAAGCTCAATTAGGGTTTTTGATAGAAGAGAAAAAAAAACATGTATTATCGCACAAGGTTCAACAAGTGCACATATATAAAAACATATTACATGTGCAAGTGCAAGGCTCCCAAAAGTTGCAGACTCTTGTTGTGCACAAAGATATTGTCGATAAACCCTAACAATGTTGATTGCCACAGGTGTCTGTCTTTGTCGATAGCATCCAAAAAAACCTTCAACCTCTATGTTAGATCTGAGCAGTTGACAAAGCATTCCCTAAGCATGAGATCCTATGCCATCTTTTCTGAGCAACAAACAGTCAAAATTAGTTAAGCATCCTCCTATTGTCTTATCAAGTCTAAATTAAGTAATTGCAATATCTATTAGCACATTTCAATTCTAATTATTATACTTATTGCTAATATTTATGTAATCTAAATTAGTGCATAGTTTCCATTATTTTATATCACATAGGTATAAAATAATCAAAACACTTGTGTATTTGAGCCTATTATGTATAGACAGGGAGGCACTTAACTATTCTGCCATCATACATGAATACATATCCTACCTTATGTACTATGGGCCTACCATGCATACGCAAAGAGACACCTAATTGTACTATCATCATACAAAGCATACGCACCCCACCCTCTATACTCCCTATGAACCTACTATATGTAAATGGGAGGCACCTAAGTGTATTACCATCATAGATGGCATATGTACCCCGCCCTCTATAATTTTTATAAACCTATTGTATATAGGTAGGGAGACACTTAACTATGCCTCCATCATATGAGGCATGGATATACGTAAGCAAAAAGACATGTGAGTGTACTACCATCATGCAAGGTGTAAATGTCAAAATGCCCTCTCAAGATTGTGAAATGTGTCTTCCTTCTAAAATTCAAGTTATTAACCATCCAAATAAGAATTGTGAACATTGACTTTGAGAGATATGTTCGCAACCATTTTTGCATGGGCTTCTAAGTGGTATATCTATTTTTGTAACATACAAAAGATTGTTCATTATTTTAATCTTGCTTTTAAACATATCAATAATGCTTCTTAAATCAACTTAAATAATAAAAATTACATCACAATTGTAGCATTTCTAATATTACTAAAACTCCTAACCCTTGTGCTCACAACTTGTACCAAGAAATTTTGCTTGGTAGTAAGCCTCGAGTTTCTACTACTACGCCCAATCCTCGGGTTTCAACTTGTACCAGAAAACTAAGTTGACATATTGACAAATAAGCCAATAGCTGCATACATTTAACATCCCACTAGAAGCACAAGCCTCATCTTTTAATAGCATATCATGGAATTCTTGAATTTAGTCATCTAGAAGGGTTTGATTCGTCCACACCAAAAAAAAAACACCCATGTGGAACTAAGCTTACAAGTTTCCTCTCTCGGAGTTTAGATTGTAGATGACATATATAAAATTGATTCCTTGCCTCTTATAAGGGCATGCACAGCTCAGACACATTGCTTTGAGGATAAGTCATCTCTACCACTTTTCCTCTTTATGCATGCATTATCCAGTGAGGACCAACTTCTCGAGGATTCCCATTCCCAATGGACAAAGCTAAGAAAACAAAGTAAAGAAGTATAATATTTGTTCATCTGGTATACAGCTAAATTAATGCTATTACAAGGTGCAAGGGAAGGGAGTCTATCTATGGCATCTGTTTCAAACTTCATTTTGCTTCCATATAAAACGTGTATAAGATACTAAAATGGCAGAGGTTCGACTGAACATAGATATTGGGGCATTGGAAGAGGGCAAAATTGTGACAAACTGGAAGATCATGCACCTTGATTTACTTCTTGAAGCATCTCCACCACCCTTTTCATTTTGGGTCTTTTGGCTGGGGTGCTGTCAGTGCAAAGTAAGGCTACTTTCAGCACTGCTAGCATTTGTTGTCTCCAAGCGAAGGACACCGTGCTCAACCTGGCATCCAGAATCTGCTCGGGAGTCTCTTTCCTGGATGATGCATTGTGAACCCATTTGACCAAATCTATTCCCTCGCCAAAGGCTTCATCTACTGGAAACCGACTGGTAAGAGTCTCAAGCAATATCACTCCAAAGCTATAGACATTGCCAGCTGCTGTGACTTGCATGGTGTATGCATACTCTGCAACATCAGATCAGAAAATATTTTCAGCAGAAACTATTTTTTGAGAACTCAGGCTTGCCTCAATACAACAGATATTAACATGAGCCAAATATTAGATGGTTTGTATGAATTTTGATTATATTTCTTCAGAGTCCAAACTCATAGGCTATTATTATCTTACCTGGTGGTATGTAACCGAAGGAACCGGCAACAGCAGTGATGCTTGCAGTGCCTTTAGAAGGGTCCAAAAGTTTTGAAACCTCTACCTCGCCAATAAGCGCATTAGAGTTGGCATCAAGAAAAATATTGACCGATGCAATATCAAGATGGATGATTGGTGTGTGGCAGCTGTGAAGATAAGTCAATCCCTCTGCCACTCCCAACACTATAGACAAACGCCTCGGCCAGTCTGGCTCAAACTCAGAAGCATCACCTTCCTTATGCAGTAGCTGAGCAAGGGTTCCATTGGGTAAGTGGTAATGTAGCAACAAAACCGCATCATCGTAAATGACAAACCCAACAGGCCTCATCACATTGTCATGATCAAGCTTTGCCAGCTTCTCTAGCTCCCGGATCATCTTATTCTGATGAAGATTCACAGTTCTGTCTATTGATTTAAGCTTCCTTGCATCCAAAACCAGCCCAGAAGGCATAATGGCCTTGTACACAGTGCTGAAAGTACCACTACTCAGCTTGTTTGATTCCTTCAATGTTGCATCAACAGCGCTCTCAAAATTAATGGCTTGTTTCAGACTTTCTTCAAAGACACTGCCAGTGACAATGGATGGTGGAGGATCCAATGTATCAGGAAATTGCTGCTTCTCTTTAATAACGTACAAAACCACAACAATTGTGACAGTCAGAAATACTATAAGCCCCGATCCTAAAACCACTGCTAAAACCTTTCCAAATGATTTATGCCTGATCGGGTGTCCTGCTTGAGAGATGTTCTCACATGTTTTTAAAGGTTCCCCACAAAGCTCTCTATTTCCTTTGAAGCATGAACTAGGACTGTTTTGAAAGGGCCTAAAGGTAGGCACTATCCCTGAAAGCAGATTATTGGAGAAATCAACTTCAATTAAGCTCACCATGCCCTTCAGATCAGAAGGAATGCTTCCAGACAATCTGTTGTCTGACACATCCAAAGAAACCAGCTTGTCCAGTTTTCCCAGAGCTGCAGGGATTGATCCCTGGAGGTGATTGAAGCTCAAATTCAATGCTATTTGCAGGTTACTCATTCCACCAATCTCAGCAGGAATTTTTCCACTCAAATAATTACTACCTAGTTGAAGTTCTAGCAGTCTCTTGCAGTTACCGATGTCTGCCGGGATTCCTCCTCTCAGAGAATTTTCCTTCAACAGCAAATACTGTAAATGTGGTATGTTGCAAAGAACCTCAGGTATGCTTCCATTGAACCTGTTACCACTAAGGTCAAGTTTACTAAGGTTTTTACACTTTGAAAGAGAGATTGGTATATCTCCACTCAGACTATTAGCAGAGACAATTAATTCTTGTAGATTGGGGAGCGCACCAAACTCAGAAGGCATGCTTCCTGTGAGCCCATTTGAGGCCAGATTAAGAAGGGTGAGATTAGTGCAGCGTGCAAACTCCGGAACAAGAGTCCCAGAGATAGAATTCTGGTTGGCTTCAAAGTATGTGAGACTGCTGACATTGCCAATTTCAGGAGGAATGCTTCCAGTAAGCTTATTGCTTCCTATGCGAATATTAGACAAACCTCTGCATTTCCCTACAGACCGAGGAAGGTCACCGTCTAAGCTATTCATAGTCAAAACAAGAATTTGAAGCTGCCCAGATGCAAAAATGCTCTCAGGAATGTTTCCTTCAAGGTTATTTGAATGGAGATTCAGCACAGCTAGGTCAGTATTCAGGCCAAGATTTTGTGGTATTAGGCCACTAAGTTTATTCTCGTAAGCTGTGAAGATTTTTAGGCTGGTGAAGTTACCAATCCAGAGTGGAATAGAGCCAGCAATGTGGTTTCCAGAAAGCTGAAGCTCCTCTAAATCATGGAGACCTTTGAGCTCCTCTGGAATACCGCCAGTAAATCCATTCATATTCAGATTCAGTGCCTTAAGCCCTTTGATCAATGAAAGCTCAGGTGGGATCCATTCACTCAGCACATTATTGGACAAGTTCAAACAGAGAATATTCTTCATATTTCCAATCTCAGAAGGTATTTTACCACTGAAATGGTTTGCACTCAAATCTAGAAACTGCAAGGAATGCATTCGGCCTAAAACTGAAGGTATATGGCCCGAGAAGTCATTCAAAGAGAGGTCCAACCATTTAAGATCTTGCAAAGCAATCAAAACAGAAATGTTGCCGGCCAAACCAAACCGAGAAAGCTCAAGCCTTTCTACTGATTTATTAGAGTTGCATTTGACTCCGTACCATTTACAGAAATCGGCGTCGCTTGTATTCCACCTGGAGCCTTGAAGCTGACGCCTGACATCCTCCATTGTCGTTTTATCTCTCTGAGAAGCCACGTTGGATACTGCAAAGAAAAGGAAGAAGAAGATGACACAGCACCATGTTGACCTCCGAGTATTCATCAAGAAGATTTGTAGTTTTCAGTGGTTTCACCGATTAAGAAGGAGATCTTGAGCAAACGGGTCTGACTTAAGATCTTTCTGAGCTTCAAGGAGCGTTGTTTTGCCCTTAAACCGGGACTTTCAAGGGTTGTAGATTTTCCGAACCGACGAAGATACAGATTGTTTACTCGATTCAAAATGAGGTTTTGGGCAAGTGGGTGGAGATATCTTGGCCTGAAAATGGCGCGCGGTGCCTTACCTACTAAGCTATGAGGAATCCCATGTCTGTGGTGGGTCAAATTGAAGGAGCAGCAGAGTCAAGGTAGGGTCAGCCAGTATAATGATGTTGGTCTCCTCGGTGATCTGACAACGTAAATATGTTTTGGTA
Organism: Torreya grandis; assembly: GCA_037957365.1. Lineage (NCBI taxonomy): Eukaryota > Viridiplantae > Streptophyta > Pinopsida > Cupressales > Taxaceae > Torreya > Torreya grandis. Next base: position 761,419 of record JARHVA010006031.1, read on the forward strand.
CATTTCAGTGCACGCTGTCGGGCCGATTTCCCGGATGAGCTCACAGCCCGGCCCGCCCCGCCAAATGTTTGATAAAATTCCTCCAGGTTTGACCGCGGATTCCGGATCGATCTACGGCTTTTCGGCTGGGTTTAGATGGTACCATTGCACAACTTTCAATTGGGTGTCCAATTTTTTTTCGCCTCGTGGACGGTATTTTCTATTGTTGGTTGATAATTTCCAATGAGGAAACGAATATATTGTAAAAATGGTAATCGCGGATTGATGAGACTCAAGGGTGGATTCATCATTCCCCTGACATCATTGTTTGGGTAGGCGGGTGAAGCTCATTCTTCAATAGTCAAATTGATTTTATTACCATTATTTTGTGAATTGTACCCTTTCAATGCCTTTTTACAATGTGAAAAAGAGGGTTTTTGAATTGTAGACACTTAATTTTTATTTGAAATAGTTTTAGTTGTCAAAAATAGTTTTAGTTGTCAAATTGTATTGTTTTAGTATATTTGTTTTAGATTAAGATAAAAGCAGGTTTTGAAGGGACCCCGAAACCCTTTAACAGAATTAAAAAGGATAAAACATTAACAATTACTAGGGAAAGTTTTTCTGAAACCTCCTAAAAAGCAGCATCAAAATCAGGGTTTATAGGGCCCTGAAACCACAAACATAGTCTAATAAAAGAACCCAAGTTTTACAAGGCCCTGGAACCTCAAATAAAGTTTTTGACCAATAACCAAGAAACATAACCAAAAACAAAAACTAGTTGCAACACCCAGCAATAAAGACTGGATCAGAAACAAAACCAGCAAAGAAGAACCAAGTCTTCTATTGCAATTCCACAATCATCTTAACAGCCTCCTTCCCAATCGTAGCAGTTTCCTGAATGGATTTAGCAGCCGAAGTAGCAGCGACTTGCAAGGCTTTCTTCCTCGAACTCTGCCTTGTCCTCTTACTTGGACCCTCCAAGGATATTGTTTCTTCATTTGCTCTTTTACCAAGGTTAGCTGCAGTAGCACAAATGCTTGATGTTACCTGCTCCATCTTTGTTCTACTTTCCTTGATGAGCATTCTAAGATTATGCTCATAATCTTTAAGTTTTTCTGGGATATCTGTCATTTGCACCTCCAAGTAGTTAATTTTGGTCCGATCAACATCCTGATTGTGTTGCATTGTTTCCACTTTCTTCTTCAGCCCCATTATTTCATTATAGATCTAAGAATCAACTTGGAGAATAGAGTCGGCTTTGAACTTGGCAGAATGCAGGAAGAAAAGCTTGGTTTCCCTCTGCAGAGAATCACAAATGTCTTCTGCAATCTTATGTGGAGGGGAATCAACCTTTTCAATTTGTTCCTCCCTATCCATCAATTTCTCCTCTCTAGTCTCAACAGGGTCTTCATGCTTAACAGGTTCCTCCTCTTCTTGTCCCCCAGTATCCATAGCAGGAGTAGAAGCCAAAACCATATGATCTTCCTCTCTCATAGAAACTGGATCATCAGTTAAGATATCTTTGTCTTTATCACCTTCCCCATACACAGTCTGATTACCCTCATTTTCAGAATTGCTCTATTCTGAGTTTCCCTCAATTGTATCCTCTTCATTCCCTTTCTCAATTTTTTCTTTAGTTTATGGATATCCATCCAAATTGGAACTGAACTCCCCAACATCCGTCCCTTCCTCTTCCTTCAGGACATCCTTCTCAGAACTTTCAGTACTCTCCGACTCAAAATCCTCTTCTTCAATTTGTTTTTGAGAACTAGAGGGTTTTAATTTTGCCTTTTCTATCCCTTTAACATTCTCATCCTTATACTTTTTAGAACCCTTATGTTTGTCAGAAAAAAGAATCAAAGCTATGGATTTATTTTTACAAAAACCCTCTATGAGAAGTATCAGACCTTCATGTAAAATGGGATGAGACTCCTTCTTCCTATGGGCATACAAGCTTTGAAGCAACGAAAAACGTAGATAGAAAGGGAAAGAAATTTTATCCTTGTGCCTAAAGTGGTTGAGAAAAACAAAATGAAATTTGTGAACTCTTTTATTCCTACCATCAAGGATAAAGTACTCACGGATACCGCAAAGCACATCTTGCAAATTCCTTTTATCTGTTCCACATCAAAGAATTCTCCATTTTTTTCTAGTTGCTTCTCCTCTGCATCCGTCTTCAAAATTTTTTTGTAGGCCGCATTGGAGATACTTGTCTGTTTTGAGAACTTAATACCATCTATAGGAAGCCCTGTGACCTTAGCAATGAAGTCCTCAGTAAGCTTCACAGTAACTCCGTGGAGAGTAACTCTGTCATCAACCTAATTTTTAAAGAAAGTAGTAGTAACATGGGGTTTAAAGTCATGCAGACGCTCCATATCACTGACCACCTTCCCTTTCTATAGAATCTTCCATACATCATGTCTAGCCTTCCAGTCTTCACATCTTTTGGGCTCTTGTTTCTGCAGTTCACCCTCATATTGCCAAGCAAACAAAAAACCAGAAGCACCCAAACATAGAAGTCAGAATGGAACCAATTATTTATTACTTGTATTGAAATTCGCCTTTTTGATGATACATGCGGCAACCACATTACATTCTCATGAATGTACCTCCTCAGGGAAGGTAATCTAACAACCATAAGGCCACTCCAAATTATTAAATTGCTAATTCAAGCAAATCTTTCCTACTTTAGAATGAATGGCATCATAATTAATAAGCATTTTAAGATCCACGTGTTTATGTAATTATTCAATCCACCTCACCTTATGCCCCGTTTGAACAGTATGATTGGCTATCCAATCGGCGACCCCATTGGCTTCTCGATATGTATGGGATATGGCCACTTTTTTAAATTTTTGAATTAAGGCTTTGATTTCCCTAACCGTAGCCTCAATAGACCATGAGATTGAATTTTTATTATTTAGGGTATTTATAATATTCAAAGAATCACCTTCCAACCATAATTTAGAATACCCCAACTCAACAACTAATTTAATAGTGTAGAGGGCTGCAGTAGCTTCAGCAATATGGCTATTTGAATTACCAATTGGGATAGCAATAGCATCAATTACATTTCCCACATGATCTCTCAAGACCCCTCCACATCTCGCTCTTTCTGGATTTCCCTTAGCTACTCCATTAAAATTTTCTTTAATCCATCCATCAGGAGGAACATTCCATTTTATGATTGATCTTGGATTATCATTTTTCAAATTTGACCCTTCAGATCTCAAAGGGTTATCAAATTGAAAGGTTTGATCAAAATCCCTCTGGGATTTAAAGTTCTTAATAGCTCTAATGATATTCTGACCAAGCACCCATCCTGGAAGGTCTTTACTCCTGAATATTCTATTGTTTCTTTCTTTCCAGATACCCCACCAGAGATGAGGGAGAGTTAGTTTCCAAAGAAAAATAGCATCAGGTTCCTTAGAAGGGCAACACCAGCTTTTAAAAGAGAGTTCCACATTGTTTTGATGGACCCATTTTATACCCCAAAAAATAAGAATCTCGGTCCACACTAGCTGGGTGTAAGAGCAATTCAAAAACATATGGTCTCTATCTTCAAATCCATTTTTGCATAAAATACACCTATTAACCACATTTATACCTCTTTTTTGTAAATTATCAAGGGTCATAATTTTATTTTGAAGTAGAGTCCAAAAGAAGATTTTGATTTTGGGGATGAGCCCCTTAATCCAGGCATGAGACCAAAAAGGTTGATTGCCCTTTTCTTTTGAAGCAAAGATAGTAGAGACTTTAAATTGTCCACTAGGGTCAACATGCCAAATAATCTTATCCTCAAGATAAGGATAAAGAGAGACAGCATTGAGAGTTAATTGTATGTTACTGAATCCTTGATCAACATCTGTTAAATTCACCCAGGAATCATTCTGCCAATAATGACTGACTAATATGCCATATCTCTGCTTGCATCGATCAACTAAATCCTTGTCATGAAAATCTCCAATCAAGGGATGATCCTTTAACCATACATCATCCCAAAATTTCACCTTAAGCCCATTACCAATTTTTTAGGAACATCCTTTTTCTAAAGTTTTCTTGGTCCCCTGAACAGCCCCCCATATGGAAGAAGGATGAATAACATCTGGAGAAGAGAAGAAATCAGGAAGGGATTCAACATTGAAGAGGTACTTATGTTTCCAGATGGTACTCCACTCTTTGTTGTCATGATAGACTCTCCAACCTAGTTTGGCTAAAAGATCTTTGTTCATACTTCTGATTTTCCTGATTCCCAATCCCCCTTCATGGATAAGTTTGCAAACATGATCCCAAGCAATTAAAGGCATTCTCCTTTTTTCCTCAGTACCAGTCCATAGAAAATTTCTTTGAATTTTTTCAATAGACTCATAAAATTTCATAAGAATTCTAAAGAGACTTAAAGCATAAGTAGGTATGCTTTGAAGGCAAGCTTTAAGAAGAGTTAACTTACCTGCCTAGCTTAAAAGATTTCCTTTCCATCCTGCAAGTTTCTTACTGAATTTATTAATAAGATCTTCCCAAAAGGTATCAGGGACCTTCAAGCCAAGAGGAAAACCCAAGTAAGATGAGGGTAGAGATCCTATAGAACATCCAAGGATTTTATCAATTTTATTTTGTCTCTGGATAGGGGTGTTGATAAAAAACACAACACTTTTATTCCAACTAACCAATTGACCAGAAGCAACAGAATATAAGTTAATAGCTTGCTTCAAATTTATGGCTTCCTTAACTTCAGCCTTACCCATAAAGATTGTATCATCAACAAATTGTCCATGAGAACAAATGAGAGGATGGGAAGAAGGCTATAATCCCTTAAATAAACCTCTATGGACCAAGTCCCCAATATATCTCCCCAAACAATCAGCCATAATAACAAAAAGGATGGGGGATAAAGGATCACCTTGTCTCAATCCCCGAGAGGGATAAAAGAAACGAGATGAGCTTCCATTAACCAAAACAACAATAGAGGTGGAAATCAATTGATGAATAAGACCAACAACCTTTTGGTCAAAGCCAAAAGATAATAGAATGTTTGAGAGAAGTGACCAATCAACTCTGTCATATGCCTTAGCAATATCAACTTTCATAATGAACCCCTGATTGTTAGAACAAGACAAGGAGTGAGTATTCTCATGAGCAGAGATGATAAAGTTAAAGATTTGTCTACCTGGGATGAAGCCATTTTATTGATCAACAATAATCAAAGGAATCACTTGGATAAGTCTGGAAGTAAGAACTTTGGAAATAATTTTGTAAAAAGAATTACAAACGCTGATCGGTCTAAAATGATCAGGAGAATCAGCACCAATTTTCTTAGGAATCAGACGCAGAAAGGTGGAGTTGATTTCCTTAAGCATCTATTTATCTCCATAGAATTCTTTCACAGCATCACATACATCTTTACCAACAAATTTTCAAAGTTTTTGGAAGAAAAACATAGGGAATCCATTAGGACCAGGAGCTTTTTCTCCTCCCAGAGAACAAACAGCTTTGAAAATTTCATCATCCTTAGGAATTGAGCTTAACATTTTATTCTATTCCTTCGAAACCAGAGGAGGAATCACTTTAAGGATTTCAGCCTGACTATCCAAATTGATGTTAGGATCAGCCTTCATTAGAGAAGAGAAAAAATCCACCATTTCATCCATAATGGCCTTATCCTCTATAATCTTCAAGTCTCCCTTTTTTAGGTGTGATATGTGAATTTTGGCTCTATGCTTAAGAGTGGATAGATGGAAATTTTTTGTATTTTTATCTCCTTCACTCAACCATAACAACCTTGATCTTTGTCTCCAGTAGATTTCTTCTTTAGTGATGATGTCATGATATTGAGCCAACTTTTCATTTTCTTCTATGAGGAGGTCAAAAGTATATCCTTCCTTCTGAATTTTTTCCTGTATTTTTAGAATATCCTCCTTAATAGCATTTTTATTCTCAAAGATATTCCCAAAGCTGTTCTTATTCCATATTTTTCATTCCTTTTTAACATTTTTGAGCTTAGAAGCAACTCTAAAGAGGGTCGTACCTTCAATATCAATATTCCACCATTATTCCAATTTACTTTCAAATTGTGGGTGTTGCATCCACATCTTCTCAAATCTAAAAGGAAAATTCTTCTTAAGATTAATCTCTGTAGCAGTGAAAATGAGGGGAAAATGATCCGATCCAATTTTCTGACAGGCTTCCAACTTGCAAATGAATTATTTAGTCCAATCAGGAGAAATAAGAGCACAATCAAGCCTAGCCTGAATACATTCATTACCAACTCTCTTATTACTCCAAGTAAACTGAATTCCATGGAGATCCATATCCATTAAACCCTCGTTATTTATAAACTCTTGTAAATCCAATCTCCCTTCCAGCTGGGTAGCATTACCTCCCATTTTCTCATGATCATAGCAAGGCACATTGAAGTCTCCCATTATAATCCATCGTCCAGAATAGTCCTTACTTTTAAAATTAGAAACAGACTCCCAGACCTTTTTCTTTAGGTGCTTAATGTTGGGAGCATAAATATTCACAATATACCAACCCTCCTTTTGGTCAACACTAGTAATTTTGTCTATCATAAGATATTTACTAGCAGTCATAATGGTTCCAAAATAATAATTCTTCTTCCATAACATTAGAGTTTCCCCTGATGCACCTTCTGAACTACTAGCATTTATAGAATAATTTTTAAAATATTTAATTTGTTCCGCTTCCTCTTTATTCATCTTAGTTTCTTGTAGCAAGATAAAATTAGGCTTTTGTTCTCTAACAAAATTCCTAACAATATCCACTTTATGAATACTATTCAGCCCCCTAATATTCCAAGTAATGATTTTCATATCTATTTTTTAGGGGTAAAGTCCAGAATAGTTGCATGACTACCATCAACAATATTTTGCATACTTTCTAACTCTATTTTTTTAGTGGATCTTCTTCTAGGTTTGTCAGGGGAACCAACATCCGGTTTCATCTTAGAATGCTGTTCAGCTCTTTTTCCAAATTTATTCAGAGTAGAAACAAGAGTTTTCTCCTTATTTTGCTGATCTATTTTGCTGCTTCTAGTTTCTACCCCCTTAGTATTAATCTTTTTTTTAGCCCTTTTTCTTTGGTTTAGTTTATGCTTTGAGTTTTCTCCATTATCTTTCACAGCTTCTAGGGGAGGAATCTCATCCAAAGGAAAGTCATTATCAGCCTGAGATAACACCTGGATCTCCCTGGACTGAGACAAAAGATCTCCCTCCTCTATTTTATTTCCATCTTCAGCCAAGAATTCACCTTCCTCTAGCACAATTTTATCATCTACATCTCTCCATCGATCTTCTATCCTTTGATAGATAACGATTTGTTTTGATAGATCTGTCAGCTCCTCTATTCTTTGCTCAGGTATTATAATTTTTGATTGCAACCCATATCCTTCTTTCTCAGAGTTTACTTGCTCAAAAGAAAGCTCTTTATCCATCTCAGCATGTAGAACATTAGAATCTTCAAAAGAAGGCTCTTTATCCACCTCAGCATGTAGATCTTTAGACTCTGCTTTTTCTTTTGTTCTTGGCGATGATCTTCTTTAAGTTTCTATACTTTCTTTTGCTGAACCTTGGTCTTTTTCCCATTCAAAACACTATTATGATGATTTTTACTTTTGGAGGGACAATATTTAACCAAATGCCCCTATTTCTTACAAGCATATCAAGAGTTAGGCAAATCTTCAAAAAAAAATTCTTGAGTTTTTTTGCCAAGCTTGGATATTAGTTCCACCTTTTTTGGGAGATGATTCAGATCTGCCACTTTAACATAAAGTCTAGCACTTTGAAGTTTGGTTCTAGAAGCCGTAGCATTATCCAATGCCACAAGTTCACCAAAAGAACTAGCAATACCTTTAAAAATGTCCTCATGCCAAAATTCCAAAGGGAGACTAGGAAGTCTAGCCCAAATGGGAGTAGTTAAGAAGAAAGAATCTGAAAGATCCATATTCACCTCCCATTTTTTAATAGTGAGAGAACATTTACCAGAAGACCATGGTCATCCACTAAGAACCATATGCATGTCTTCCTTACAGTTGAAGATAAACAAGAAAAAACCATTCAACATTGGTGCAATATCTAACTCTCCATGAATAACCCAATTCATTTTAACCATTTTTCTAAGTGATTCTAGATCTGGTCTTGCTCCTAAAACTTTTCCCACTAGGGTGAAATCCATGGAAGACACAGAAAAATCAACTAAAGGATCTAGAATAAAAACTTGAAACTCACCTTTTTCCCAGCAAGACTTAGCAGTCACTGGCAGGAAAAGAGATTTTCCAGTTGGTTTCTTACCAAACAGAGATGACCAAGTCCTTCATTCTGAGAACCCTACCTTCATTCCTTCTGAGGACTTTTCCTTGTTAGAATCAACATTTTCTTTCTCCTTTTCGAGATCCTACCCCACCACATGATCCAATGGGGGGAAATGGACCCCACAAAAAGGATCAGATACACACTCCACATCGGGCAAAGATTCTGACCCAACAATCTTTTCCACACCCCCTATAGTTCCTCCAGGGTCTATACCTCCTGCCAGTTTCCCACCTACCTGTGAACTAGATAATTCAAATTCTGAAAGAGCACCCATTATTTTGTATTGTTTTCTGTATATTTGTTGATTATTAGTTCTTATTAAGTTTTTATTGGTATATTTTTTATTATGTTATGGTTTTATTCAGTGTTATTTTTCATTTCCTTTTTCTATTTTCATTTATTTGTTTTTGTTGTGGGCATGTTAACGTGAACCATATATTATACAGTTATGGCTCCTAAAATTATGTATAATTCTCATTTGGGCTCTTGTGATTTTTGTTTTGAGTCTCTTTATGCTCCTCATTTGTTAGCCTTTCTCACCTATTGTGTGTCAAATAGTGTGTCAAGTTTTTTAGATTTCTATGGACTCTACAGGCTTGAATCTACAGACTCTGCAGGCTAAAGTCTACGAACTCATTTCTACGGACTCTACAAGTTTAAATCTATGAACTCTACAAATATGTTTTTACAGATTCAACATGCTTGAAATCAACAGGTTCAACAGGTTTAAAGGCTTCTACAGGTGAGTTCAATCAAAAGAACAAGTTTCCAACACTTAGTCATTTTCAGGATTGGTTCAATGCCTTGGTTCAAGCAAAAGAGTTCATCGGCAAGCTTCTATGCAGTGTTTGAACCATTGAACCATTGAACCTTGAACCGTTTTGGTTCAACGGGTTCAACGGTTCAATGGTTCAATGGTTCAAACACTGCATAAAAGCTTGTCGATGAACTCTTTTGGTTGAACCAAGGCATTGAACCAATCCTAAAAATGACTAAGTGTAAGGTTTAACATCATCAACAAGAGTTAAGTGCATTTGTCAAGGTTCAAAGTTTAATCACTTCAAGGTTCAACGGCTTCAAAACACTTATCAAAGAGAAGGCTTGAAGCATTGAACCGTTGAACCATTGAACCACTTTGGTTCAAAGGTTCAACAAGTTCAAAGGTTCAACAGGTTCAACGGCCCTATGGTTTAACACAGTTTGGCTCAAAGTGTTTGGTTCAAGCGGTCAAGTGAATGAATGGAATACAAGAGATTGAACCAATTGAACCATTGAACCAAAGTTGGTTCAATCGGTCGATTCAATCGACAAGTTCAAAGGGCTACCCTAAAGCCAAAGGAAAAAGAGTCTTTGTGGAAGGCATTGAACGAAGCCGACATCCCTTGCGGAGGGCAATGAGAAAAAATGAACAAAGAGAATTCCTTTAGAAAAGTGAACCAAAGACAAACAACCCTTGTAGAGGGTAGGCAAGGAGCATATGGACCGTTTCAAAATTTTGAAGGATATTTCTGGGCTTGAATAGTCCTTGCAGAGGGCATAGTTCTCTTTCAGAAAAAGAACGCGGTAAAATGGTCAAGGCAAGAATCCTTCAAAAATTTTGTCCAAAGGAATTCACTTGGGAAGAAAGCCCAACAAAAAACCTGATGAAAAGTAGAGGCAAAGCGAAGGAAGATTTTCTTCGGACAAACTGTCTGAAAGAATTCCTTCAGACTTTTTGTCTGAAGGAAAAGTCTGCCGAAACAAAAAACCCGTCAAGGAAATAAAATCTTGAAGGCCGCTCGAAAGATCCCAAAGGGTAGGTACTCTTGTGGGAGGCTCTCTCCAGGGAAAGTGAACCATTTTTCAAGACCCCGAAGGGCAAGTTCCCTCCGGGAAAGATCAAACCTCAAGTTGCAGTGAAAGTCACCACATGTCATCTACAAAGGTCGGTGGAGGATGCCAAGTGACAACATATGTAGCTTCTTCCTTTTATTAAGTAAGGACTATGGTGGGTCCCAGGTGAGTGGCTAAACTTGAGTGGAATGTGCCACATGTCATCATCTACATGAGTTCAAAAGAGTCTCAAATATTTCTATAGTGTTTTTATGAGCTCAGTGGAAGTCACCATGTGTCATCATCTGCAAGACTCTCAAAAGGCCCCCAAAGCCTCTATAAGTTAAGTGGATGCTACCACGTGTCCTTGCCTATTTCACAATGGAATGTGTCATGTGTCACTTGTTAAGAACAACAAAAAGTGGCCAAAGCAAATAGGAAAGACATGAAGGAAGTGCTAAGGAGGATGACAGGCTTACAACTGTCAAATTCAAGGCAACCAAGTAGCCGTTGGCTTTCAAATGATGACAGACCTGAACATGTCAAATTTGTGACAATGAAATAACTGTTGATCCTTGTAGGCTTAAGCACAGATCCTATGAACAAATTTAGCGACTAATTAAAGAGATATCTCGAGAGCTCAGATTGCACAGATAAGGACAAAATACAGTAAGGAAAGGAGGAATGATGGAGAAAGATCAGAAATATCCATGCATGGGAGATGCTTTTAGAAGGTAAAGCATTCTACTAGGTGGACATCAGAAAGTGCAAGTATTCAATGGTGTGGCCTATCTTTTTGCATTGAGCAAAGTGAAAAACTAGAAACACATTAGGGAAACACATCAGGTAGCCCATATTAAAAATTGACACTTAATTCCAGTATAGCCCATGGACAAAATTTAAAATACATTGAATGCATCATAAGCCATCATTTTTATGAAACAAAGTGCCCAAGTCTTTCTTGGAGCACTATATATAGAACTCTCTCTTATTTTCAAAAGGGGATCTCAGTCTGTAATTAGAAACAAAACTCTACCCAAATTGAAAGGCATTACTGAGACTTTGAGCTCAGATTATTGATCATATTTCATTATTTGAATAAGAAAATAAGTGACTTTTCAGACTTTGTGCTAGAATAGCTTGGTTGTTGGGGAAATTGTTCTTATGTCTGTTTCCTTAATACTTTTTTTTGTCCATTTGATTAAATAAGCAAAATTATTGAAACTGATCAGGAAGGTGTCCTGAAGCTAGTTGTGGAGAGACTTTGTGCTGCCATAATTGTCTTTAGTTTGTTTATTTTTTCTATTCCTATGTAAAGGATCTTGGGATGACTTTGTGCCCTCATTATCCTTCCTATTCTATTTTTGTATAAAAGACCTTGGGATGACTTTATGCCCTCATTATCTTTCGTATTTCACTCTTTGGCAATTGAGGTGGAGACTTTGTGCCTCATTTCATCCTACTATGTTACGGCGCCCTGTTACAGTTACTTATCATCACCTAAAAGATTCCTTTTGTCTGCTGAACAACACTTCTGAAAGAAAAGGAGTGTCTTCTATCATTTCATCAGGATTTCTCCTTTGATTTATGAACATCATCTCTAAAAAAAAGAGATAGATGGTTTATCCTACCCTTGAGTGTTATTTTCTATTTATATATATATAGTATATAGCTCCTGCATATCTACAAGGAGCCTCCCCTTGATGAGAGAAGAGATTTGTCCCCTTTTGATGTAGTAAACCTACACATCTGGCTGACCAATTTTCCTATGTTGTGGTTGAAGAGACCTATTTTGCTCATCAGTTAGCTGATTGACAAAATATTCACCAATAGTTTTTGGTGACTCTGCTATGGATGAACGTGCAATCTGAAGCCTCAAGTTTCAGATTGAAGCAATCCCTACCCTTATTCATTATAGACTCTAGTGACTCCATTCTATGTCTTACCCATTATCATTATAGCCTTACCATCTCCCTCCACCTCCACACCAACTGGGATAGAACACACAGTTTGAAGCCTCAAGCTTTAAGCTGAAGTAGGGCCAGTTCTTTCCCATTTTTGTTTTATAATCTAGCAACTCCATGCTATATGTGAAGCCAAAGGGCTAAAGGTATTATCGACCCTGTATTCAAGTTGGTACAACAAAGTAATTCTAATTTATTTCCTTCACCATCTCACCTCCAATAAACCAGGAGCTTTCCTCCTACTAAATTCAAGTCTCCATTATCGAGCAAAGCATCCATTTTTGCTATTAATAAAGCTTTGTCAATACTTACCCCTTTGAGATTTGTTATCCCACCTTTCCATAGTCATACAATGGTAGTTCAAGGTCCTTGGGATAACTCTTTTGGCCAAATTCTATGGTGATGGGAAGGTTCGTCTTGATGAACATATTGTAGCTTTCAACATAGTTTGTGGTGTAATAAGAGTGGAATTTGAGGATGTGGCAGTCAGGCTTTTCATGGAAACACTACAAGGTGCTACTACAAACTAGTTCTACCATTTGCAGGCTTGATTAGTGACTGATTGGAACACCCTCAAAGCCAAGTTTGAAGCCAGATTCAAACTTGCAAAAGATGCACATGCCCTGTTGGCTCAACTCACACAAATGAAGAAGGAGCCTCATGAACCAATGAGGGATTTCATAGCCAAATTCGATAAGCTGAGGAACAGGATTCCTGCTATTGCTCAACCAACACCTAAGAATCTCAAATGTTTCTTCATCAACTCTTAGCTGCCTGAAGTAAGTTTTTTGCTGAGACATGCTGGCTAAATAGACCTTGCTACAGCTCAAGATTTGGCCACTGAGGTGGAAGATGACCTTATCTTGGCAAGAAAGATAAAGAGAGATCCAAACAGAGGTAAATACTCTTCATCTTCTGATATCCATCTACAAGTACCATTGATCCAATGGTGTAGAAACTGGTAAATGAGTTGCTAGATTTCATGAAGCAAATGGCACAAGGGATATCTTTAGCTCCTTCATACAAAGATATGCCAAGAAGGACATTCCCTAATCAGTCATACCAAGACAATGCTGCCAAAAATCAAGGACAGCCAAATCATCTTCCTCCCCCACAGGAGAAACTTGCCATTGAAGCACCCCCAACCAATTCAGCAGTTAGATATCTCAAAATAGAATCTAATTTCTCTTTCCAGCCTGAATTGAATCAAGAAAATGAAGATGATCTCCTTGCAAAAGGCTAGGAAGAATTAGTTGGCAATTCCAACATTGGTTTCCTGAATTACCAGGATGAACCCAGAGGTAAAGGTGAATCAGTTGATGGATCATATGCTGTATTCACCCGTTCTTAGAACCAGTCAACCTAGCAAGTTAATAAGGGAAAAATAGGGGAAAGTTCTCAGCCTACAATCTCAATTTCCAAATGAGGAACTTCTCTACCTTTCCAGCCAAAGGACCCAGTGAGTAATAAAAAGGTAAGTACATCAAGCATTCCTCCATCTTTAACTTTAATTCCATAGACCAGTACCACCCCTCCTAAAAACTAGAAAGATGAACTGCCTTCCTCTGTTCCTAGTCTATTCTAGTCATTTGACATAATCGACCATGTCAAGAAGACCAAAATTCAAATGTCTGAATTTGAATTCTTGCAATCCAATCCCAAACAGTTCGATAGGTTAGTTCAGTGTGTGAAGAATAATGTAGTCCCTGTAGGACAAGATGCTAAGAAGGTAACTCATGATTCCCTAAAGAACATGCCCATCTCAAACAATCTTGTCATTACTCCTCTAGCTACCCCTAGGAAAATAGAGCCTTTCTATGTTTCTCTATTGATAAATGGTCACAAACTGAGCAATTGCATCATAGACTCAGGTGCATCTAACAATGTCATGCCTGCCAAGGTGGCATAATCTCTTGGTCTCACACTAACCAAGACATTTGGGAGGTGTTCTCCATGGAGAACAAACAAGTACCTCTACTGGGACAAATCAAGGATGCCTAATTTGCATTTGCAACATTCCTAGACAAAAGGATCAAGATGACAGTCCTGATGGTCAATGTTCCAGCCTCATACGACATTCTTCTAGGGCAAAATTTTTTCAAAGATGTTGGTGAAGAATTGAGCATGAAACTGTCTGAAGTGAGGATCCCTGTCAAAGTCATCATGCAGAGGTTGTTTTTTGAAAAGGAAGCAAAATATGTTGTCACTTAGACATCAGCCCCTGAAGCCCAAATTCTATTCGAGTCTTTAGGTATGGGTAATTATTTTTTGACCACAGAAGATACTCATGTTTCAGCTGATGAAACCCTTGAAAATGATATTCTAAAAATTAGGTCAGATGGAATAGCAAAAGACATGATAGAATGCAATGCAAACACTGAAGAATTCCCCCTCCCAAGTAAAGAGAAATATGAGAAAGGATCAATTTCAAATAAGGTATGGATGCTGGAATTTGATGGCAGTTGTTCCTTTACCGATTCAGGGGCTGGGATTGTGTTGATATCTCCTTAAAGAGATATTTTTTCCTCTTCATACAAGTTGCAGTTTAGCAATACTAACAATACTACTGAATACAAATCCCTTCTGCTTGGATAAAAAACTGCTAAAGACAAGGGTGTCAAACTCTTTCATGCCAAAGGAGATGCTGAGTTGGTGGTTTGTCAGGTGAAAAACTTATACCAAACCAAAAATGAGAGATTACACCACTACTACAATCTAGTCTGGGATCAAATTGAAGGCTTTCATGCTTTCAACATCTCTACCATACCTAGGGAATTTAATGACCAAGCTGATGCACTAGCTATTTCAACAACTCTCTTAGTCCCTCACCCAGACTTCACAAGAGGCAAATACACCATCGAGCTAGTCTTCTGACCGAGTGTGCCTAATAATGCCAGCCATTGGCAAGTGTTTAAAAATGACAACCAAATCATTGCCTTTTTGAAACAAAGAGATAACTTCAAATAGTTTCACTTTGAAGGTAGTAGTCCTCAAGAGCTTAAACCAGCTCCTAAAATGAACTTAGATGCAGATGAAGAATATTTGCAACTCAAAGGGAATAAAATTCTCAAAGGTCTAGTTTCCCTCGAAAAGCTATTTAACAAATATGATAGATTCATCAAATAGCAACAAATGGATTCACACTCTTCTCAAGGGTTTGATCAGATAAATTTGGGTACCAAAGAAGATCCCAAGATGGTTAATGTTGATAAATGAGACACCCCTGAAGAGAGGTTCAGGTTTACTACTTTGCTCAACCAATACATGGACGTCTTAGCATACTCTTATGATGACCTGAAGTCTCTCAGGCCTGATGAAATCTACCATGACATTCCTCTCAAGGCTGACTCAGTACCTTACAAGCAAAAATCTAGGTAGTACAATCTAAAGTTATTAGGTACTATTCTATCTGAGATATAGAAAATGTTAAATGCTAAGATAATTTTCTCAATCCATCATTCCACATGGATTGCCAACATAGTCCCTGTAAGGAAGAAGAATAGTGAAATTCACATATGTGTGGATTTTAGGAATCTAATCAGTCATCCTTAAAGCATAACTATCCTTTGCCCATCATGGATTAAGTACTTTAGATAGTGACAGGCTCAGAGATGTTGTCAATGCTAGATGGCTTCTCAAAATACAATCAAGATGAAGTTAGTGAAGCAGACCAACACAAGACTGCCTTCACCACTCCTTGGGGCACGTTTACATATAAATTGATGCCTTTTGATTTGATAAATGCTGGTGCCACCTTTTAGAGAGCAATGGACCTTGCTTTCAAAGATGAAATGGGTAAGTTCATTATAGTTTATCTTGATGACTTGACCATTTTTTCTAAGCATTGCCCAGATCATATACGCCACTTGCAATAAGTGCTATCGCCAAAATGGCATTTCCTTGAACCCCAAGAAGTCAGTTTTTGGAGTAATAGAGGGGAAACTTCTCAGACACATTGTGTCTAAAGGAGGCATAAAGATTGACTTAGACAGAGTCAAGTCTATCCAAGAGCTTACCTTGCCTACAAGTAAGACTATTGTTCACTCTTTCTTCGAAAAGGTGAATTTCTTCCACACATTGTGAACATGATGAAGGGAAAGGCCACCTTCAACTAGACTGAAGAAGGCAAGTCAACATTTGAGGATATCAAGACTGCCATTGCCCATGCCCCAATTTTGGTTTGTCCAGACTGAAACAAAGAGTTTATCATATACAATTATGCTTCTAAACACATGCTTTCAGTAATTCTAATTCAATAGGATAAAGAAGGTATGGAATCTCCCATTTCTTTCATGAGCTACCCTTTCCAAGCTCATGAGCTGAAGTACTCAAACATGGAGAAGCATGCTTATGCTTTGGTGAAGGTAGTCAAACATTTTCGCTTCTACATCTTGAATTCTCACACTACTACCTTAGTTCCTGATACCACGATCAAATCCATATTAACTCAGCAGGAGTTTGGGATGAAAAGAGGTAATTGGATTGCAAAGATCTAGGAGTTTGATCTAGTCATCAAGCCAATAAAGCTGGTATGGGGAAAAGGCCTATGCCAATTAATTGCTGATAACAAACTAGAAGAAACAAAGCATGAAAAAGTAGAGGTGGAAGACACACTAGCATTCCTCTTTGTCTCCACCACAAATGAGTGGTGTTTAGGTATTGATCATTTCCTTACTTATGGTGAGTGACCTAATCTTCTATCTTAAAAAGAAAGGAGGACTATGAAGTTGAAAGCTACCAATTTTGTCCTTTGGGACAATGGCCTATACAAGAGGAGCCTTGATGGAGTGTTCCTTCGCTATGTGGACAAGGAGCAACAAAGCTAATTTTTTGAATCTTTTCACAATCTAGCCTATGGAGGACATTTTTTTGCTCTTGTGATTGCCCATAAAATTCTGCGAGCCAGGTATTACAAGCCAACTCTTTTCCAAGATGCATATAAGTGGGTGAGAAAATGTGAACTGTGCTAGCAATTTGTTGGAAGACCCAAGTTAGCTACCCTGCCTCTCAAGCCAGTGGTCATAGAGGAACTATTCTAGTAATGGGGAATTGATTTTATTGGAGCTATAAACCCATCTTCAAGTGTTGGACATGATTATGTCTTTACAACAACTGACTACTTCACCAGGTGGGTGGAAGCCATCCCAACCAAGCATGCTACTTCAGAAGTAGTGTGAAATTTCCTCAAAGAGAATATCATTTTCAGGTTTGGGGTCCCAACCAAGATTTTTACTGACAATGCATCTTGTTTCACTTCCCACGAGATTACACAATTCTATTTCTACTATGGGATTACTCTCTCCCACTCTTCTGATTACTTTCCACAAAGGAATGGACAAGCTGAATCAAGTAATAAGAACCTGGTGACTATCATCAAGAAACTGGTAGATGACAACCAAAGGACATGGCATAAAACATTGGTTGATGCTTTATGGGTAGACAAAATCACACTAAAGAGGGAAATTGGTATGTCTCCTTTCCAACTTCTTTATGGTATCAATGTTGAGATACTAATCACCTTAGAATTGCCAGCATTAAAATTGGCTAAGGCAATTGAAGATCAGACATATGAAGGCCCCCTTGATAAAAAAATCATGTGCTTGACTGAGCTAGATGAACAGAGAACTATGGTGGTGGACCGAATCGCTGCCCATCAAAACTTGGTGAAGAAGCTCTTTGACTGAAAGGCAAAAAACTATGATTTCTAGGTTAGAAATCAAGTCCTACTATGGGACAAGAGAAGAGAACCAAAGAGGATGCATGGGAAGTTTGACTCCCTTTAGAGGGGCCCATTTACTATTTATTAGCTCAATGGTGAAAATAGTTTCTTGCTGAAATATCAAGATGGTACACCCTTTTCATTGCCTCACAGTGGCCAACATCTAAAAAACTTCAATCTGTGAAGTATCAAATAAGATCAGCTTGTACAATATGTATATTTGTATAGTCTTTAGTCCTATTTTTGTGCTTTTATTTTTGTTTTTGTCACCTTTCTTTTTGGATAGCATGACTCCATAGCCCAATGGCACACTTCAAGGCACTAGAGATTTTGGTTTCTACTCCCCTCAGCTGTTCCAAGTTTTCAACTAAAATAAGTTTCCCAACTAGAGCCAGCTGTTGTCCCCCAAAAATATCAGTCATTTTTTGGACAACATTTGAACTATTTTGGCCCTACAGGCCAAAATTATCTCTTCCCTTCCCAAAAATTGTTCTGTGCATTCAAATTCTCTATTTTTCAAGTTTTTCAAATTTCTATGGACTCTGCAAGCTAAAGTCTACAGGCTCATTTCTATGGACTCTACAGGTTTAAATCTACGAACTCAGTAGATATGTTTCTATGGACTCAACATGCTTGAAATTAGTAAGTTCAACAAGTTCAAAGGCTTCTACAGGCAAGTTCAATCAAAAGAACAAGTTTCCAACACTTAGTCATTTTCAGGATTGGTTCAATGCCTTGGTTCAACTAAAAGAGTTCATCGGCAAGCTTCTATGCAATGTTTAAACCATTGAACCATTGAACCATTGAACCATTTTTGTTTAATGGGTTCAATGGGTTCAAAGGTTCAACATCATCAACAAGAGTTAAGTGCATTTGTCAAGGTTCAAAGCTCAACTGCTTCAAGGTTTAATGGCTTCAAAACACTTATCAAAGAGAAGAAGGTTTGAACCATTGAACCATTGAACCACTTTGGTTCAAAGGTTCAACGAGTTCAAAGGTTCAATATGTTTAACAGCCCTATGGTTCAACATGGTTTGGCTCAAAGCATTTGGTTCAAGTGGTCAAGTGAATGAATGGAATACAAGAGATTGAACTGATTGAACCATTGCACCATTGAACCAAAGTTGGTTCAATCGGTCGGTTCAATCAGCAGGTTTAAAGGGCTGCCCTAAAGCCAAAGGAAAAAGAGTCTTTGTAGAAGGCATTAAACCAAGCCGAAAGCCCTTGTAGAGGGCAATGAGCAAAAATGAACAAAGAGAATTCCTTCAAAAAAGTGAACCAAAGACAAACAACCCTTACAGAGGGTAGATAAGGAGCAGATGGACCGTTTCAAAAGTCCAAAGGATATTTCTGGGCTTGAATAGTCCTTGTAGAGGGCACAATTCTCTTTTGGGAAAAGAATGTAGCAAAATGGTTAAGGCAAGAATCCTTCAAACTTTTTGTCTAAAGGAATTCACTCAAGAAGAAAGCTCGACAGAAAACTCGATGGAAAGCAGAGGCAAAGCGAAGGAAGATTTTCTTTGGATAAACTATCTGAAAGAATTCCTTCAAACTTTTTGTCTAAAGGAAAAGTCTGTCGAAATAGAAACCTGCCAAGGAAATAAAAGCCTGAAGGCTGCTCAAAAGATCTCAAAGGGTAGGTACTCTTACGAGAGGCTCTCGCCAAGGAAAGTGGATCATTTTTCAAGACCCCAAAGGGCAAGTTCCCTCTGGGAAAGATCAAACCTCAAGTTGTAGCAGAAGCCACCACGTGTCATCTAAAAAGCTCGGTGAAGGCCACCAAGTGGCAACATCCACAGATTCTTCCTTTTATTGAGTAAGGACTATGGTGGGTCCCAGGTGAGTGGCTAAACTTGAGCGAAACATGCCATGTGTCATCATCTACATGAGTTCAAAAGAGTCTCAAATGTTTCTACAATGTTTCTATGAGCTCAGTGGAAGCCACCATGTGTCATCATCCACAAGACTCTCAAAAGGCCCCCAAAGCCTCTATAAGTTAAGTGGATGCTGCCACGTGTCCTCGCCTATTTCAAAATAGAATTGCCATGTGTCACTTGTTAAGAACAGTTGAAAGTAGCCAAAGCAAACAAGAAAGACATGAAGGAAGTGCTAAGGAGGATGATAGGCTCGCAGCTATCAAATTCAAGGTAACCAAGTAGCATTGTATTTCAAACGATGACAGACCTAAACACGTCAAATTTGTGACAATGAAATAACTATTGATCCTTATAGGCTCAAGCATAGATCTTGTGAATAAATTCAATGACTGGCTAAAGAGATAGCCTAAGAGCTTAGATCACACAGATAAGGATGAAATACAACAAAGAAAGGAGGAATGATGGAGAAAGATCATAAATATCCATGCATGGGAGATGTTTCTAGAAGCTAAAGTAGTCCACTAGGTGGACACCAAAAAGTGCAAATATTCAATGGCATGACCTATCTTTCTGCATTGAGTAAAGCGAACAACTAGAAACACATCAGGGAAACACATTAGGTGGCCCATATTAAAAACTAACACTCGATTATAGCATAGCCCATGGACAAAATTTAAAATACATTGAATGCATCATAAGCCATCATTTTTGTGAAATAAAACACCCAAGTCTTTCTTGGAGCACTATATATAAGACTGTCTCTTATTGTCAAAAGGGGATCTTAGTCTGTAATAAAAAACAAAACTCTACCCAAATTGAAAGGCATTACTGAGACTTTGAGCTCAGATTGTTGATCATATTTCATTATTTGAATAAGAAAACAAGTGACTTTTCAAACTTTGTGCTGGAATAGCTTGGTTATTGGGGAAATTGTTCTTATGTCTATTTCCTTAATACTTTTTTTATCCATTTGATTAAATAAATAGAATTAGTGAAAGTGATCAGGAAGGTGTCCTGAAGCCAGTTGTGGAGAGACTTTGTGCTGCCACAATTGTCTTTAGTTTGTCTATTTTTTCTATACCTGTGTAAAGGATCTTGGGATGACTTTGTGCC
This sequence comes from Torreya grandis, assembly GCA_037957365.1. Classification (NCBI taxonomy): domain Eukaryota; kingdom Viridiplantae; phylum Streptophyta; class Pinopsida; order Cupressales; family Taxaceae; genus Torreya; species Torreya grandis. The sequence continues at coordinate 782,213 of JARHVA010006031.1, forward strand.
CTCATTATCCTTTGTATTCTATTTCTATATAAAATACCTTAGAATGACTTTGTGCCCTCATTGTCTTTCATATTTCACTCTTTGGCAATTGAGGTGGAGATTTTGTGCCTCATTTCATCTTGCTATGTTACTGTGCCCTGTTACAGTTACTTATCATCACCCGAAAGATTCCTTTTGTCTGTTGAACAACACTTCTAAAAGAAGAGGAGTGTCTTCTGTCATTTCATCAGGATTTCTCCTTTGATTTATGAAAATCATCTTTGAAAAAAGAGAGATGGATGGTTTATCCTACCCTTGAGTGTTATTTTCTATTTATATATATAGTATATAGCTCTTGCATATCTACAGGGAACCTCCCCTTGATGAGAGGAGAGATTTGTCCCCTTTTGATGTAGTAAACCTACACATCTGGCTGACTATTTTCCCTATGCTATGGTTGAAGAGACCTATTTTGCTCATCAGTTAGCTGATCAACAAAATATTCACCCAACAGTGTCTAAAAGTCATTTGTATTCCATGTTTTGGGTCCTTACCCTCCCTTGAACCTTCTCTTATGTTTGTATCCCTCTTTTATGTCATGTTAGCCACAGAACAATGGTCTTACATTCAAATCAAATTTCCTTCTATATAAATAGCCTCACAAGGCCTTTTACATCTAGCAATTGCTATCTTAGCATGTAATTATATAAAATCAGTCAATAGTATAGCTTAGCACATTGCATATTACTTAGCGATCACATCTAGACTTGCATGCTTGATCAAAGAAGGGCTTAAGTGAAAGTCATTCTAACATACTATGCATGTTGATTATGCACATTCCCTAAGGTATAACTACATGCAATCTCAGACCCCTAACATTAGGGTTAATTTAAGTAGCAGTCAAGATAATAGGGGTTCTATCCCATGCAACTGTAATATCCCACAACCCAATTTTTCCCTTTCTTTTACATTTGATATGGTTGTTGTTTTGTGTTTTCAAGTGTTCATTAGGGTTTGTAAGAGATTCAGCAAAATAGTGGCACAAATAAACTTCTAAAAGTCACTAAATCATTTACAAATATCTAAAACCCTCGCGCAACATCTCTAAAAGTTTTAGGCAACTCTTCTACAGAAGGACACTAGAGCCATAATTGGATACTAGTGTCATTGGTGCTACTGTCCTCATAAAGGCATTATTGTTTGAAGCCTATTTTTAACTACAATTTCAAAATAAAATATGTCTATATTATCTTCAAGCTTGTTCCAGCCTCTTGCCTTATAAAAAAGACCTATTGTTCTCTAGATAAGTACACTTTCTCATCATATCTATGATTTTGGGGAAAACCTGTCAAATTAACTATTGCCTATATTTATCTCAAGTTATTACTATACTCAACCCTTTAACAACCTAAGATTTACATGTATTAAGTCCTAAATAGTTAAAACATTTGGTAAACTCAACTTATTTCAAATATTGCTTAAAACCCTAGTTTAGCCTAGGGTTTACTTTCTTCATTTTTTGTGCACTACATTAGGGTTTATAAACTTCTATTTTTTATTGATTTTTGTACAACCTAACTAATCCAAATTATTCATATATTAGGGTTTCATTAATTTAACATAATTTAAATTTTGCCAATAAACCCTCTTAAAACCCTAGATCTGCATATTATATCCCTATACATCCAAATACTAGCCTTTAGGGTTTCAAGTACAATCCTAAATTTTTTCTATATAATGGGCTGAATATTTCCCATAGTTACACATATACCTATGTTAAATTACATTGTACCTATTATGTTATTATTATTATTCATTATTACATTATCTTCTTTGGGAAGTTTAAAATGACATCCAAGAAGCCTCTTACCCTCACCTAGTTGATGAATTTTAATTTTTTTCTCATAATTATAAGAATTAATGAACAATTTTTCAAGATTGCACATTAGTACATGATACTAGTTTCATTTTTAATGATGATGATGATGATTATTATTATTGTAATGATGGATATGAGGATTACTATGAGCATGACAATGAAAGTGTTAATGAGGATATATTATATGCATCTTCTTCTCTTTCCTCTCCCTCTTCTCCTACACCTCAAAATCAAACTAACAATATAATGCCAAAAGAACTTTTGTTAGTAGTGCTTTGTTCCAATGTGATCTTAGCTTTTCAACCACTTTTGCTACCTCCTTATTCAAATATAAGCAATATAAGTGAAATAAATGAAATCTACTTTCACATGATTCAAACAATACAAAAAATATAAGTGCAATAAACAAAATCTAATTCCACATGATTCAAGAAATATAGAAAAGAGTAATGCATCTTCTTTTCCCTTCTTAGTTAAATCTAAAAAATCATGTACATATGATATTACACATTTTACCAATGCACTAACTAAAGTAGATGAAATTATTGTATTGCATGATTTTACATTTTAAGCTCAACACAATGATTCTTTGTAAAATGTTGATAATACAAATATCTCTAACTCTTCTCCTACATGTCATGATATGCCAAATAAAAACATGATTTTTACTTCTTCTACCCTTGACTCCAAGATTGAAAGTAATAATCATACATGTGCTCCACACATAGCTAATGAAGACATGCATTTACACCTACATGTGATGATATATTTCATAGTAGTAAAAATTCAAAATCTTCTTTTACTCTCTCTTAGTGAACATGCGGCTAAAAAAATTTATACCGTTACCTCTACGATTGAATTAGAATTTAATTTTAATGAACCATGGTATAACAATGATTATTATGATGTTGACAAAAAATAAAGTGAGTCTATTACTTATAATTCTCTCCCTACTTCTCCCATTCCTAATGTTCAAACTGATTGCTTATCAAATGATAAAAAATGCACATGCACTTATATTTATGTTCATAGTTTACATAACTTACATTCACATGATAATAATGTATATTCTAGTCCATTATCATGTGATAATTCTTTACAAATTAAAAAAATAAGATATACCAATGAATCTCCCTCAACCCCTTGTTATCAGTCTAGATTGCACCATTGAGGCAAAAATGTTTAAAACTTGACTCATCTAGCTGATATAATGGAATCACCTCTACATGTGGGTAGCCTATTGGGTGAGGTGAATCTCTATTTTTGGGGCTAGCTCTCCTGATACATCATCTAAAATCAACTACTAAACCTACTTGCTTGTCAATGAAAAGGGATAGAAGGATGCATAAAACAAACCTAAGCTATAGGAGGTGATGCACCGATATATTTTGTTTCCTATACTTGACCTTTCAATAACAATAATAGACAAAACAAAGACTGATTGCTAACACACACTCTCTCTCAAAAGACTCCTACACATCAGTGTTTCACATGGAGGTTATACTAGATGACTATGACCTAAGTATGATGAATGAGAGGCCTAATTCAAGACATTATCAGCCAATTTTCATTACAAGTATAATCACTAACACCTTCACACACCATGTAACCTACATGAAAAAATCCATTAGTACCTAGGTGAAGACAAGGACCTACAAAGGGAGAAGGATCAACCACTTATGCAAATCTAACCAACATCAACACATTAAAATACTACCATAAAGGAGGCTAGATTAGTATTTTATTATCTCAAGGTTGCAGATACAAATGGACATCACTTTCACATACCTAGTAGAGTGATCCATATAATGGCTCTTAAATCCCAATAAATAGAACATGAGAAGGGGAGAGAAGGAGAATGTGGTATATAACTATGGAGTAGAAGCCATGTTAACCAATTTTTTGTCATAGTTGATCCCATGAAGATGTCATGCTCCTTAAAAATATTCCATCACTCCTTGAAAAGTAGTGAGAGGTCATGCACCCATTACGAGAGGTAGTTACTTGTTTGAACATGTCTATTATCCTACTAACTACCACCCTTAAATCCATTCATAGCCCATTCAATGCATTTGTCCTCCTAGTGTGTGAGGGATATGAGACTTATGCATCTTCAAGCATGTGTTGAGATTGGTAGTGGCCTGGAATAGTTAGTGTAAGGGCACCTTTATCCTAGGAAACCTCTTCATTATGTGAGTAGACCTACAACATCCTTCTCTCAAGGTAAATGATGATTGTTTCCTCAATTGAGTCCAAGTATGCTTATTAGGCCTATTTTTACTATTGTGGGGGGTGTAAGAGTGGTTTTTTAGAGACCATTCCACCTTTGCATAAGCCTTACTAATCACTCAAGACCCTAAACACGCTCAAGAATTATGAAAATAAACCTAAAACCTAACATTATAAGCCATTTTCCTACACATCTTGCCCCACATGTGCTAAATTTTTGGTTTATAGAGATAAAATATGACCTGTAGGTATCCTCATGATGTTTTCATGGTGTTTCATGGTCATTGGAATCACCAAGAATAATTTCTTGTCCATTGGGTCCCCCATAACAGTTTTGGAGGGTTTAGAGTGGCCTACCATCTTAACGATGGTTCATTAAGTACATGTCTTGGATTGTAAACTTAAGGACATAAATATTGATTACATATACCCCCTCAAATATCCCTAATATGTCCTCATCCCATGCACCTTGTATAGTCAGTTATGAGCAAAGGTTGGTAGCCTTTAGGTTTTAACTAGGCATTATAGGTATGTTTTAACTAGGCATTATAGGTATAGCTCTATAATGCTACTTCCCACTTGAGACCACATATTAAGACTTTAAACATCCCCATCTGGGTACTAAATAAGGCAAATGCATTTGGCCAAGTGATCCAAGTATCCTGAGGGAGAAAATTAAACTAAGAGCCCTCAAAAACCTTAAACCATGCTAAGAAATCTCAAATTATGCTAAAAAACCTATGAATGCACTTGGAGTTGATCTACGGGTTTTGGTCTTGAGGGTCATAAGGAAACTTATTTCTTTTGAAAGGGTAACTCCACATTCTTACATCACTCTTTCCACCTAAATAAGACATCATTCATACACTTTCAACCTAAATATGGATTGCCATGAGAACAAATTAAGTCATGCTTAAGGCTTTTCTCCTTCTTTGACATTGTGGGTGTTGAGATAACTTCAGGAGATTTGACATGACCAAATGGTGACCAGATGAAGTATGTGAGGAACATGGGGAAGGCACAAAAACTTTATGTTGATCCTCTTGTGCTTTGTTTCTTCATGAAACACATGAATTATTGCACATGACCTATAGTTTACCAACAAAGGGAGACTGGATGTTGATCTAACCCTACAAGTGCCATTAAAACATGCTTAGAGGGGTTTAATACACTTAATATACCTAAAGAGACCTTTTTCCATGCTCAATCTATCATAATGAGCTCAAAATTTTCATAAATTTGGCTTCAATTGAGCTCATGGGGTTTGCAAGGGGATTAAGACCACCTGGGGTTCTTAGTGATTGTTCATAAAGCCCAAGGCCTTGATCTACAAACCAATTCTACTAATTAAAATCCCACTAGGGACTCTACCTCTAGCTAAGAGCTTGGGCTCTGACTCCCCTTGTATGAACCATATTATCCAACTCAAACTAGCCCTTATGAGATTGCCAAGATCTTGATGGAGATTTCATTGAATTTTTTACCTTTTTATACACATTTAAGACATGTATCCTTCTTTGAGGTGCCTACAAGGGATCCTCATAAAATATATGACCTCTTCTAACTCTAACCTATCCATATAAACATGTACAAGTCTTGGAAACACTTGCAAAATGTCATTTTTTGCATTTTATCAGGTTTGAGATCTTGAAAGGCGATTAGAGGACAAGAGGATGGAAATGAGGAATCAAATATCCTTTCAAATTAGAGATTATAGATAAAGGGAAGTTGAAAGGTCATTTTTTCACATGTGTAGGCCCATTTTTGGTGAATAAAAGGTGTTTGACTTCTAAAAGGACCTCCTTTCACATATAAAACTACCTTAAAATTATATTATGATGCTAATAAGACCATTTTGGAGATGTTTAACCCTTGATAATCACTTAATTATGTCTTAGGGATCATAATATTACTATTTAGATGGTTTAGACACTCCTAAAAGGCAAAATATGCATTTCGAATGAGACATCAATTGAAGAAAATACCTTAACATTTGCTAAAGAACCTTAAAGTATGATAAGTATTTAAATAAGGGTTACAATCATTCCTCATATTATCCCCTAAACTCTTAAATTATGCCTCATTTTTTAGGTTCTTATCATGTTCAAATGGACTTATGACTGGTTATGGACTGCAATATCATAGATCACCTTATTATGCATGATTTTAGATCATAAAGACCATATCAAGACTTTTTATGGACCCCTAGACATAATACACACAAAATGAAATATTGACTTAGTTTACATAGGGTGAAAGGGTGATTAACACCACACCTTATGCCATAAACTCATTACATGAACCTCTTTCCCATGGTCCCAAAGATAAATGATCCTCTCTTAGACTGCTATGGCATCACAAGGACTCATGAAGATGACCAAAGAAACTATCAAGTGTTTTGAGAAAGGGTTGGTTTTTTTGATCCCAAGGAGATAAAGATATCAACATCACTGGTGACTCCTAGGGGTTGACCTACCTGTCGATCAAGAGAACCTAGAATCTCATATATAACAACCATGACTCAGTTGAGAGACCCCTCTGACTAGGATGACAATTAGACCTAAAAACTAACAAACTTTAAGGACTATAACAGCCTCACTACACACACAACAAAGACATAGAATAACACCAATGCCTAAACAACTAAAAAAGAATCAAGACAATAAAATAAGTAACTAACAAAGCACTTTTACAATAGTACTTGGAGGAAAGAATATCTAACCTACTATGTATAAGGACAATATATGCTTCTCAATAATAGTACTTAAGGAACAACCCATTGATAGGGATAATAAGTTCCTCACCATTAAAACTTGATAACTAGAATGCATTATTCTCTTTATAATTGGTGATAATGTAAGTTCCACTCCATAGGCTATCAAACTTTTAGTGCTTACCTAGTTTAGCTTGGTCTTCATCCCACTTAAGCACAATATCACCTTCTTGGAAGGTCCTTGAAGAAGATATATTGTCAAATTACCTCCTAACTTGGTCTTGATGGGACCACATGGCATGCATAACATCATCTCTTATCTCTTTTAGCTCTCTCAACTCATTCATCCTTACTTCCATGACATCATTCTCCATTAGCTTAAGCTAATGTGTGATTTATAAGGTTGGTAGCTCAAGTGATATGGGTAACCTTGCCTCTTTGCCATAGACAAGAATGTATGGATAATTACTTTGGGGTTATCTTATTTACCCATAAGGTTGTCCTTAGTTTGGTATGCCACTCACTCTAGTTGTCTTCCATAGTTCTCTTTATGATTCTAATTAGGTTTTTATTGGTAGACTCTACAAGTCCATTACCCTGAGGATAGTAGTTTGAGGAAGTACTAGGGTAAAGTCCATAATTAATATCACATTCACTCACTCTTGCACCATTGAAAGATAGTGCATTTTCTGATATGATAGTGGAGGAGACCCCACATCTATTCACTAGACTATCATAGAACTCCAAAACTAAATTTTCATTTGCCTCCTTAAGGGCTACTACTTCTACCCACCCAGTGAAGTATTCTATAGTAGTTAAGATCCACTTGTATCCTACACTAGATAGAGGGTGTATCATGCCTACAAAATCTAGGCCCCACTACATGAAAGGTTACTCCACTTGGATGGCTTTGAGAGGCAAGAAAGCTAGTCTTTATTTCTTTATGAACATGACACACTTATGGCATCTCTTAACCCAATCATGGGAATATTTGAACAAGCATGGCCAAAAGTAGCTTACTCTCATTATCCTTATTGTAATCCTAGCTATATTGTGGCCTCCTGCAGGCCCATCATGAAACTGATCTAGAAGCTTGTCAACCTAGTTAGTCTCCACACATCTTAAGAGCATGCCATCAAAATTTTTATTAAATAAAAAACCATCTACTAAAACATAAGGAATTTATTTCATCCTATAATAATTTCTTATTGTCCTATCTAGACCTATAAGACATTCTCCTATTTGAAGGAATCCTATCATGTCTTGAGTCCAATTAGAAGAAAGTGTAGGTGTAACTACTTTGTGATTTCTATGCATTAATAAAACCACTTCTTTTACCCATTACTAACTTGGTGACCTTCACTTATATGTCATACTCCATGCATCTAGTCACCCAACCTACTCTTTTTTCACTCAAATCCTAGTTAAGAAAGAAGTCTTTGATGCTAGGGTGGGTCACCATGACATAGATCTTGTCGTTGGACACCATATGCCTAAATGTTTTAAGGCCTATTATGAATTCAAGCACATGATTTTATACATAGGTATACCTCTCTTCATATCCCTCTAATGCTTGAATAAAGAAAGCTATGGGATGGCTAAGGCCCTCACTATTTTGTTGCTTTAGCATGGTATAAATGGTGTCATTAGTTGAAAATGCATACAAAAAGAAGTCTCTTGAGAGATTAGTGTGAAGGAGAGTGGGTGATCAAGCATTTGCCTATTTAATTACTTCAAAAATTCTCTTCCCTTCCCTCATCCATGTGAAGTCCTTATGTTTCTTAAGCACATAATTTAGGAATCTTACTAACTCAACAAACTTAGGAATGAACCTTATAATGAAATTAATATTACCTAGAAAGATATGCAGTCCCTTCTTGTGCTTGGGCAGTGATAGAGCAAGAATATCACTTATCATCTCAGGGTCTATGTAAAGGCCTTATTTAGACACAATGTGGCCTAAAAGTCTACCCTTATGGACTACAAAAATGCACTTTTTAGGATTCAAAGAGACCCCATACTACCTGCACCTATAAAATATTAGCTTTAAGTATGTTAAGTGGTCTTTGGCATCATTTGAAAAGAATCTAATGTCATCAAGGTACATGAGCACCATTTAATTGATGATTCATTCGAAGGCTACATCCATTTCCCTTTGGAAGGTGGCCCCTGCATTGGATATCCCAAATGGCATCTTCTTATAGGCATAAGTGCCCCACTTAGTTGTGAAGGTAGTCTTGTGTTGGTCCTCTTCCTTCACCAACATTTTATTGTACCTTAAGTATCCATAAAGCAAGGAGAAACATTATGAACTTGAAACCTTTTGGAGAATCTAATCCATGGATGTCAAGGGGTAGTGGTCTCTCAATGACACCTTGTTGAGATCCCTAAAGTCTAGACATAACCATATTTCCCCATTCTTTTTCATTATAGACACAAGGTTAGCTACCCATGAAGAGTATTTTATGGGGAATATAATGTCATATTCAATCAGTTTAGTTAGCTCTTTCTTCATGAGGAGTTTAATCTCATGGTTTATTGATCTTTGCTTTTACTTCACATGTTTAGCACTTATCTACAATTATATAGTATGCTGAGATAAACTAGGGTCAAACCCCTTCAAGTCACTATATTCCCAATTAAATTTGTCTACAAACTCCTTACACAACTCTATGAAGGTTTTCCTTTCTTCTCTAGTGTGCACTTTGCCTAGTTTGATCAGCCTATCCTTATACATGGTGACCTTCTCATAGTGCTCTTCCTTGGTTAACATGCTAACTTTATCTCTCCTTAATTTATCATCTTCACTGAAGATGTTTTCAAGAGTTACTAATCCCTTGGGAATTTTATTTATCCTCAATTGAACAATCTTGTCACCATATTTTTGTTGAAGTTTGCCTTGGTTCCTTAAGCATAATTCTGCCTCTTATTGTAATAAACATGTTATTTGCCTATCACTATCAAAGACCTACCAGTTGACTTCATTATCAAGTAATGATGGTTTACAAAATACCTTGATTTGTGATTGGTTTTTCATGTTATTGACTTCACTTGGGATGTCATATCATGTCCCTATAGCTGCCAACCTATCTACATGTTGGTTGGCTCTTCTTGGGATTGAATAGAAGTCAAAGACCTCAAAGTATTATAATAGGTCCCAAACCCTATGATTATATGCCTTTAAGAGTGGATTTTTTTATTGAATTTTACCCTCTCACCCTCTCACTTGATGGACTACCAATTCACTATCTCCCATAGCTTGTATCATCTTGATACCTCTTCTTATTTCCCATTGCAACCCATGAATGAGGGCCTCATACTCTACTGTATTGCATGTGTAGCTGAATTAGAACTTTATGGTAGAAAATTACCTTTGCTTAGATAGAGAGATAATCATGATACCTACTCCACTTCCATTATTATACCTAGAGCCATCAAAATATAGTCTCCATACTCTATCATTATCTTGACATGGACTGGTAAGGGTTGTTATGACTACCTCCTCTTCATGCATATAGTATATCTGCAAGCATACATCTTCAATGCTATTATATGAATCATAATCATGGTTATCTATCCACCACTCATCAAGTATTAGGTTTGATATACCCTCAAGTGGCTCAACTAGCTCTTGATCATTAAGATGTTCATCTTCATCAATAATAGTATAGTTGACATTGGATACATTAGGCATACATGGATATAAATAAAACCTAGATATAGGCTCATACCTAATGGTGGATTTTGTCCCATACTTAGTTCTAAATACCATTTAAGACTAATCAAAAGATAGGTCACCTCCTATCTTAGCAATGAAATCCCTATAAAAACACAAGGAAAAATAAGGGGGAGATCAACCACTAAAACATTGTGGGATATGGTGTAATTGGGGAAAGTAGATGGATAAGTTTTAGGTCTTTTAATCACACTAACAATCTTAATAGGCGACCCATCTAGTTGCAAGACTCCCTTAGAGTTAGGCTCATACTTCAACCCTAACTTGTCTACTATTGATTTTGGTATGAAAGATGTACCATACCCACATCTACCATACAATTATGTACTAAGGAGTCTCTTATTATGAGATAAAGATAAAAATGATGGGGTTTATTTACCTTGGCTGGTTGGGGATCATTAGGCTAACTATTGTTGGTTAAGACTGCACTTTATTTTTTTGCTTGCTTGTCCAAGATGTGAAGTTTGGATAACACTTCTTGGAGGAGATATTTATATCCTAGAATACTTAGTGTGTCCCACATTGGTATGGTGACATGAGACTTTTTCATATGGTATACAATGCTGATGTGATGGCTAGCAGCCTTTAATTATAACTTAGGAATAATAGTATTACTTGAGGCTTGAGTGAACTAAGGTATGAATGAACCCTTGTTATTATTCCCCTATTCATTCTAAACCTTTTGGATTGGTGGGTTTTTTGGGGATGCATATTTCTCATTAGTCTCTTGAGGTAGCTGATAAGATGAAGGAGATGCTCTCCCAACCATTGAGTCACCACTTGTTGCCCTTCTTTTAGCCTTGTATTGGTTGTAATAGGACTACCCCCCCTTGGTTATACCCCAATTTGATTGAATGCACATTGCCTAAAATAAAAATTTCCTTCTTCAAAGTTAAAAAAGGTAGCCTCTAATTGTGCCTGAACCTCACTCACTCCTTGTTGATTTGGTATTTAAAATTGAGTCATGAAAGGGGTCTCTCCATGTTACACAAGAGGGGATTCTTTGTGTTGTGTAGGAGGAACCTAACTATTTTAAATGGAAGGAGCTTTATTATTATACATAAGATAAGTTTTATAAACACCTTCACTTGTGTTGATTGACTACTCATGATATTTCCTCCATTGTGCAAACCATTGGCCTTATTGAGCATAGTTATTTTGAGTAGGAACTAACTCTCTATAAGTGCTAGCATAATCAAGATTTAAACTATTATAGGGATTTGCTTGAGTGATCTACCCTTAACCTTATGAATTAGCTTGATATGGAGGTATGTTTAACTAATAAGGCTGATAGGGAACTTGATAAGGAGCTTGGTATGGTCTATGGGGTGGAAGTTGTTGACTTTCTAGGGCCACTATCTTGTTATTTTGTGCCTTTAATAACCCTTCAATTTTAACCAATCTATCTACTTGAATAACATCTACCTACTTATGTTTGGTTAGCATTGGTATGGGGGAAATGGTAGGCATAGGAGGTTATATCACTGGGAACAAATGCATGAGGGGCATTGATGTAATTTTTCTTGCTTATATGAGATAATTGTATTCCCTTATTGCCACTTCATAGGCACTAGGTAGTGTGTTCCCACCCATGGACTATATCATGAATGCTACATTAGAATTGAGGGATATCAAATAGTATAATAAGGCAAAATTGGGAGTGGGTTTAACTAATATTAGGATCCTATCCCATGTTTTCTAAAACCTATAGTTAAAATCCACCATAAAATCTTGAGGATCCCTTTTTATTGTGGTTAATTTCTCCATTAGGGACAAGTGGTCACTTATATATTTAAAATGCTTGCATAGGTTATCCCCAAACTCATCCCAAGTTTTTATAGGTGTATGTGCTATACCTCTATACCATTGAAGTGCCTTGCCTCTCAATGTAGTGGCTAGAAGCCCCATTGCTATATTTTATTGAGTCACATTATGTACTAAACAAAGGTTGGCTATGTTTGTAATGTGTTCAACATGAGTGGTAGAGTTTTTTCCTATGAATTATGGAAGGCCCTTAAGTGTAGTAGTAGGGATATCATAAAATTTTTTTATGTTCATAGGGCTACCACCATTAAAAGACACAAAGGCTTGGTTTCCAAGACTAACCATTAGGGGTGTAGGAGTAATAACATTACTTTGTTGAGTAGGTCTAGGAGAAGTAGGGGGTGTAGAATAGGGATTAGACTTGGGGTACCTCTTCCTCATATAAAAATACAAGGATAATTCAACAAACTTAACTTCCTTACCTTTTGATGAAGACCTTGTGACTAATTTTGGCATGAAACTTGGATGTTGATTTTACACTAGAGTGTTTAAAGCTCCTTGAGATCACCAAATGCTATGAGTAGTTCTCCAACCTCCTTAAATTTTGGTCCCATTGGGAATGCCATAAATTTTTATTAGTATGGATGGCATCCTTTAGGCAAAAATGTTTTAAACTTGCCTCATATAGATGATATAATAGAATCACCTCTAGGTGTGGGTAGCCTATTAAGTGAGGTGAATCTCTACTTTTGGGGCTATCTCTCCTAATGTATCATCTAAAATCAACTCATAAACCCACTTTATTGTCAAAAAAAGTGGATACAAGTATGCATGGAACAAACCTAATCTATGAGAGGTGATACACAAATATGTTTTGTCTCCTCTACTTGACCTTTAAAAAACAATTATCGATAAGACAAAGATTGATTGCTGACATACTCTCTCTCTCCCAAAAGAATCTTACACATAAATGTTTCATATGGAGGTTATGCTAGATGACTATGACCTAAGGATGATGAATGAGAGGCTTGACTCAAGACACTATCAATCAATTTTCACTACAAGCATAATCACTAACACCTTCACACACCATTTAACCTACATAAGATAATCCACTAGTACCTACATGAAGATAAGGACCTACAAAGGGAGAATGATCAACCACTTGTGTAAATATAACCATCATCAACACACTAAAATACTAGCATAAAGGTAGTTGGATCCGTATTTTATTATCTCAAGGTTGTAGATACAAATGGGAAACACTTTCACATACCTAAAAGAGGGATCCATATAATGGCTCTTGAAGCCCAATGCATAGAACATGAGAAGGGGAAAGAAGGAGAATGTTACTTATGAGAGGTAGTGAGAGGTCATTCACCCATTATGAGAGGTAGTTACTTGTTTGAACATGTCCATTATCCTCTTAGTTGCCACCCTTGAATCTATTTGTAGCCCATTCAATGCATTTTTCCTCATGGTGGGTGAGGGACCTGAGACTTATACATATTAAATCATGTATTGATCTTGGTAATTCCCTAAAAAATTTAGTTTAAGGGTGCCTTTATTCTAGGAAACCTCTTCATTATGTAAGTAGACCTGCAACATCATTCTCTCAATGCAAATGATGATTGTCTCCTTAATTAAGTCCAAGTATGCTTAGTAGGCATGTTTGTACTATTATGGGTGGTTTAAGAATGGTTTTTTGAAGACCATTCCACCTCTACACATTCGTAATAGGCCTTTTTACTTACTCAGGACCTTGAACATAATTGAGAATTATGAAAGCATACCTAAAACCTAGCCTTATAAGCCATTTTAATGCACATATTTCCCCACACATACCAAATTTATAGTGTATAGAGATCACATATGACTTGTAGGTGTCATAATGATTTTTTCATGGTGTCTCATGGTCATTGGAATCATCAAGAAGAATTTATTGTCTATCAAGTCCCCCATAAGGGTTTTAGAGGGTTTAGAGTGGCCTACCATCTTAATGATGGTTCATAAAGTATAGGGATTAGATTGAAAAATTAAGGACATTAATATTGAGTAAACAGACCCATTCAAATATAAATAGCAACTCTTAATCCCATGCTCCTTACATGGTGATTCCTGAGCAAAGGTTTCTAGCCTTCAGGTTTTCACTAGGTATTCTGGGCATGCTTACAATCTTAAGGATTGTTCATAGAGCTACCCCTATAAAATGAGATGTCTCCACCATAGATTTAAATTTAATAGGGGTCCTAAAATTCACCTAATATCACTTGGTCCTATGCATCTTTTCATGTGAGATATGAGCATTTAAACTAGTAGCTCAAATTAGCAGATTGGGGTGATGGAGCCCGATGAAGGCTATTAGGCTAACTTGCCATTTCACCTATATTATCTTACCTAAAAAACCTATCTCAAGACCTATAACATCATCATGCATATTTTTATGGTCTTATATTTTCTTGAGGAGTTTTTCATGTCAAAATAATGGAGTTGGGGATTTGAGGGCTTTAGTAGGGTTTTAATCCTTATAGGCCTAAACCAAGCTTCAAGACATTAGACCATCTATAGGTGCTTGTGGTGAATTTAAGACATTTTTATAATCCTTTTATATTCAATTTCAAATTTTACATAGTCTCATAATGGCTTAGACCCATACCTTTATCATTCTTCCCTTCTAGGTTTGCCATGACCATCCTTGGCCCATACTAGGTGCTCAGACTAGTTGATGTTAGAGATCTAAGTGGTACGTATTTATCTTTTCCTCACTAATAAGGGAGTTAGAGCTCTCATGGAGTGTGCTCACAGTATTTTTCAACACTTATTGAACCAGGGTCTCTCTCATACTCAACAATCAAACATACTCTATAGCCATGCACACAAGCATGTGTGTTATGAATGTTCAATCAGGGCTAGAGAACTCTCTTAAACTTGACTCTACCTTCAAAGGTATTGAAAACCATACATATTCCATACACCACCATGGGGTCATTTTCACATAGTTTGTTACCTTCATCATTCAAACTAACTAGGTACTCTAACTAACTAGGTAGACATGTATGCATTAATCTAACTATGTATATAGAGTTAGAGGGTCCTGCTTTTTTTATTCACTCTTTCATAATCCTTTGTATTTTAATAAAATTTTTACTCTATTCATTTGTTTCATCCCCAAACCCAATGCGTGCATGGCATTTCACTTCCAAGGTTGGAGACAACCTGACTACATCCCTGTAGATGGTGATTTGGAGCACTTAACTACAATTAGAGCCTTTCTGTAGGTCAATGAGAAAGAGAAAGGTTATCTAAGCCATACATGGAATCCATTTGACTTATTTTGAACCTCAATAACCTCCCTCAATATATTCATCTTCACAAGTATATATCCTTTTCTTACATCTACCTAGGCTTGATTGTAGGTGGTGCTTTGGGAGAACTCTTGAAATTTGGGCTTGAACATGACCTTATAAACTATTTCATTAGCATATTAATAGTGTCCAAACTTGATTGGGATTATTTTATCATGGTTTCATTGGCCTTTCATGGCATTGTACAAAATTTTTACCTTAATTACATTCATAGTCTTGTGCATGAGGACTTAATCCTATAGGTGCATTACACAACCCTTTTGAAGTTCTAATTATGAAATCCAAAACTGATTATAAGGTGAAAATGGATTGATGAAGTCATTATATAGTAGATGTCTTTGGGAGACCTCATGTGGACTACTACTTCCCACTTAAGACTACCTATTGAGACTTTAAACATCCCCATCTAGGTATTCAACAAGACAAATGTATTTGGATAGGTGAATCAAATATCTTGAGGGACAAAATGAAACCTAGGAGTCCTAGAAAACCTTAAACCATGCTAAGAAACCTTAAACTATGCTAAAAAGCCTATGAATACACTTGGAGTGATTTTATTAGTTTTAGTCTTGAGGGCCATAACGAAACTTATTTATTTTGAAAGGGAAACTCCTCCACATTCTTACATCACTCCTACCACCTGAAGAAGACACCATTCATATACTTACAACTTAAATATGGATTGCCATGAGAACAAATTAAGTCATGCTTAAGGATTTTCTCCTTCTTTCACATGGTGGGTGCTGAGAGAACTTAAGGAGATTTGATATGACGAAATGGTGACTAGATGAAGTATATGAAGAACAAGGGAAAGGCATGGAATCTTTACATTAATACTCTTGTGCTCTATTTCTCCATGAAACACAAGAATTCTTTCACATGATCTGTAATCTACCAACCAAGGGAGGCAGAATGATTATCTAGCCCTATAGGTGCCATGAGAACATGCTCAGAGGGGCCTAATACTCTAAACATACCTAAAGAGACATTTTTCCATCCCTATTTATAGTTTAATAACTAATTAAGATATTTTATAGAGATAAAAAAATTATATCATAGTTCAACAGATTAAGATATTTACTAGAGATGTCATAAATTAGATCATAGTTTAATAGCCAATTAAGATATTTGCCAGAGATCATAGAAATCAACACATAGTTCAACAACCAATTAAGACATTTTATATAGATCATAGAAATCAGGACACAATTGAATATCTAATTAATATATTTTCTAAAGATAAAAAAAATTAGTACATAATTTAATAACCAATTAAGATATTTTCTAGAGATCATAGAAATCATAACATAGTTCAATAATTGATTAAGATATTTACCAAAGACCACAGACATCTCAACACATTTCAATAGACAATTAATATATTTGGCACAGATCATAGAGATTAGAGTACAATTTTAGTATGATAACTGATTAATTTATTTGCTATAGAGTCTACACATCTATCTACTAACAGTGTACCATGAGTAATATCAGTTCTAGAATATACTTCTACATCAACACAACATGAGTAGTATAGTCACTTATTCACCATGTCATCTAAGTTTAGATAGTACATGTTGAAATTACATGATCCACACTCAAATATCTTATGATACTCTTATAATACCCATACTAACAACTAGCATTCCTAATCCACTATACATGTTTACTTAAACATTCATAAATAGATAAATAACCCATTACCATTACCCAAACACATAACATATTTCCATATCACCATTTAAATAATGAATATAATCAAACACATGAAAATACATAATGCCACAATTCAAGATACCGATGTACGTGATACCCATATAACAACAAACATCCATATATATAACTCAATATATAGTTTTAGTACAATGATACAAGCCACTCAATAATCTAGGATTGGTTACCAGGACTAGCCTCCTCACTCTCACTCTCTTATACATCCATACTAGAGTTAGAGGCTCCACTATCCCTACAAGATCTCAATCAATACCTGAGTCTACTCTTTCTATCCCATAACACTACCAAATCAGCCAACACCTTTACATGCTCTCATTATAGATGTATATAGTCATAAGCTATCCTACTACCTACCCCACCTAGAACATCAAGTATAAGCGTAGATCATCTCTATAGCTCCACATGTGCCTTGTCCTTATCATCTAATGCTTACTTATATGTTTTAGTAGCAATGGTTGATCAATCAAATAAGTGAGCATGAACGTCAGAAACATTTATGGCCCTTACCACTAGTCCATCATCTATGACATTATTAATGATATGTCATGTCAATAATTAGAGTGTAGACTCAATGGTAGTCTCTAAATACTCATCATCATATGGACCTACACATACCAACACAATACATTAGATACCTACCCAAATAAATAAGTAATGAAGTAAACATAACACACAAATATACAATGATAACCTACCCTCAACTACCCTAAGGGGATTGACATCCACCACATCCTCCATGATGATCCCACCTATTGGGAATAGTGGTGCCCATATATGATCTCTCCACCATGATACATATGCATAATTCACTCTTACATCATCCACATCTGATATATCAAGCATTGGATCCCACTCTATCAATGGAATCAAAGCTAACTCTATAACTAATAGTTTGGGCCTACTCTTTGGCCTCACTAGAGCTTGAGAACTCTTCAACCACACTAATGGTTCTAGTGGCATATCTTTAGTAAGACTAAACCACTTCATCACTCACTCATACTAAAACCTCTCAAATACATTAAACTAATGGTTATGCAACTAGCATCTCAATTGCACCCATCTCATTTGAGCACCATCTTTAAGCCATCCCTCATAGCCCCTTTAGCATCTCCAAATAATATCTCTAGCCATCAACCTATCCAACACCTATCAACACTAAATCATGCTCCTCCTAGGCATGTAGGTCATACCAATCCACCTCTTTGGAAATAGATGGGGGTGAGCCCAATCACCTCATCAAGGTAATGCTAGTCTAATCATTATTATATGCTCATAAGCCTAATAATGTAATAATGTATAAGACCCAATACCACCTACACACATCTCCTCAGTGAAGCAATATAAATCATGATACAAGTGGGCTAGCATAGTACAACCCCATGAGTACACAATGTCATGATCACATATATCTTTTACTATCCCATGTATCCTATACAAGATAGATAACTCTCTCCCATCCATAGAAACAAACAAAACTAGTAGAACCATAAAAAACTTCCATAACCATGAAACATTAACTAATACTCAAAAAAAATAACACATCACTAGTATTCCCTACCTGATGAGTCCCCATGGGCATCAATGAAAAATACCTCACAACCTATTCTATAGCTTGGTCACTAGTGGCCCCCTGTAGCACTACCCTCTTACTAGTAATTGATAATCTCAGGATCCTATAGACATCCTCTAATGTGATAGTCATCTCCCAGTAGGTAACCAAAATGTACTAATATCCATGTTTCATCTCTCACAAAACATTATCATCATATGTTTTTCCCAAGGCATCAGAGCCAATGATTCCATGTGGCCTAAACTAGCTCTATCTACCATAACCCTCTCCTCATCTATAAAGGGCAATCCCTATAAATGATCCATCATCTGACCACTCCATAACTCTCTCATATGCACATCCACCTACAAAATATAACCAAATCTAGCATTAAAGTCATAAAATATGATATAAATATATAAAAATAGCCATGAAACACTAATTAAAAATAGAAAGCACCAAAAATTGGCCTAGTAGACACTAGCATCATGTCCTAGACACTAGCACCATTCTTGAGATAATAGTGCCACATTTCCCAAAATGGCCCTAAACTATCAAAATTTCACTAAAAATGATAGAAAATGTACTAAATATGTCAAAATTATGGAAAAAGGATATATTTCATACTAGGATAACTTCCTCTCTAACCTAGATAAGTGCCTCCACCTCATCATACTAGGTTACACTCACTCCTCGTCTCCTCAACATGCTTTCTTATTCAGAAAAAACAATCACTATCAAGTCAAATGGTTCAAATGGATTGTCAAACCAAACAATGAACCTTTTTAATCCAAATTTTACAAATTCCACCTACCTAAGGTTGACCTTGATTGATAATTTTGCCAACTAATACTAATTTATCCTAAACATGATATCTAGAGAACCATAGCTTTGATTTACAATGTATTTCTTGTGCATAGGACTTGACCCCGATATACCTCACCCTATACTAGTTACATTACTATCCTAATAAAATCCAACTCCATAAAATGAAAAAACCTATATTTCCTTAATAAACTCCATATAGGCCAAAGGTCTATCCTAATACTAATTTAAAAGCAAACAACTCCATTACAATTGACAAATTAATCAACCAAAAAAAAAACATTACCCTAGCTAACTATCACTAACATACTAACCAATATCACTTTTTTATAGACATCCTTACCATAATTATGACTCTCTCACCAAAAGTGGGACATATACACACTATTTATATAGATTTACATAGACACATAGATTGGTTCAAATAAATAGGTTTACTCAGATATACAAATATTTAGATACATAAATTTACTCAGATATATAAGTATTCAAATACATAGGTTGATTGAAATATACATATATTAAAATACACCTCTTTAATCAGATATATATATATATATATATATATATATATATATATTCAAATACTCATTTTTACTCAGATATATAGATATTTAGATATATAGGTTTACTTAGAAATACAAATATACAGATACATAGTTTGATTCAAATTTATAGGTTTCCATGATTTTGTCAAATATGGGTTTAGATACATAATTACATTACTTAGATATTAGGTTTGGGGGTATGATATAGGTCACATGTCCTCAATTCCATAGGGATCCACTATATTATATAAATGGAATTAAAATTTATGCAATTATTTATGTTCAGATTGCTAGGTTACATTTAGCTCGCCACTAGGATATCACTAGGATTTCACTAGTTTGGGTCACATGATCATCTAGAGTGATTGATCCATAACCTTTAACTAAACCCAGATTATATAGGCTAAGTGATAGTTTCAACCTCTAATTTCATATTACATACTTAGATTTAATCTAGATATCAAAGTGTAGGCAAGCAAGGTTTGTTTCTCCACATTTTTAGATTACATTCTCAGATTTAGTCAAGATATCATAGTGGGGGAAAGTAGGCCTTGTTTCTCCATATTTTTAGATTACATTCCCAAAGTTAGTCTAGATATCAAAGTGGGGGGAAATAGGTCTTATTTCTCCACATTTTTATAATATATACTTAGATTCAGTCTAGATATCAGAGTGCAAGCAAGTAGGCCTTATTTCTCCACATTTTCATATTACATTCTCAGATTTCATCTAGATATCAGAGTGGGGGTGAAATAAGGTTTTATTCCTCATAATTTAGTTCACTTTTCAAATTTAGTACAAAGGGCACACACATTGTGGATTTCCTCTTCACATATGTCATTCCAACTTCTTACCACTTCTTTGGCCAAGAAGTGGGCTAGGTCTAGAGCATATCTGCACAGGTAAGTATAGGTACACATTTCAATTTTTCTTGTAATCTGTTAATTTAATTTCATTGCATTACTAGAATAAAAGGGGAAAAATGTACATACCCTAATTTGGTCAATAAACCAAAGGACTATGTATTTTATTCCTCTTTCATAGGAAGGTCTTAGTGATGAATGTAGCTCTTTTTCACATGGTCATTTTGGGTATTTTGGTCTTTTTCATGTCTTGTTTTTCCTATTTTTTACACCCATAGTGGTCCTAAGTTATCTCCTCCCAGTCATAGGGGCTGATAGCCTATTCTACCAGTCTTTGCTCTATTTTGGGACCCTATGACACTAACACCGTTATCTAGATAGTATTACCATTGGTGTTAATGTCTACTTTTGGTGCTAGTGTCCAATGGTAATTTTTATTCTATGTTTTAAACCCTCCCTTGAGCCTTCTCTTATGTTTTTATCCCTCTTTTGCATCTTGTAATCTAGTAAACAAGGGTTTTACATTCAAATCAAAGTCCCTTATATATAAAGAGATTGATGAGGCATTTTACATCTATCACATACTATCTTGGTATATAATTACATAAAATTAATTAATAATACAACTCATCATACTACATATTTTTTAGCTATCACATATAGACTTGAATGCTTGATCAAAGAAGGGCCTAAGTGATAGTCATTCTAGATTACTAAGTGCATTGATTATGCATATTCTCTAAGGAAGAACTACATGTGATTTGAGACCCTTAGCATTGGGGTTAATGTAATAGTGGCTTGGATAACAAGGGTTTTGTCCCATGCAATCATTATATCATACACCCTAGTTTTTTCCTTTCTTTTGCATTTGATCTAGTTATTGTTTCATGTGTGTAGGTGTTCACTAGGGTTTGAAAGAGATTAAAAAAAATAGTGGCATAAAAAAACTTCCATAATTCATCAAATCACATAAAAGTATTTAAAACCCTCATGTAATATCTTTGAAAGTTTCAGGCAACTCTTATACAAAAGGACACTCATGCCATAATTAGACACTAGTGCCATTGGTGTTAGTGTCATCATAAGGGCACTATTGTCTAAAGCCAATTTTTAATTTTAGTTTTAGAATGAAAGATGCCTAACTGATCTTTCATCTTGTTTTAGCTTCTTGACTTATAGAAATAATGTTTTCTCTAGATAAGTACACTTTCTCACTGTCTTTACTATTTTGGGGAAAAACTTGTCAAATTAACTATTTCATGTATTTATCTAAAGTTATTACTATACTCAACCCTTTAACAACCTATAATTTACATCTACTAAGTCCTAAATAGTTAAAAAATTATGGTTTTGGAGAGGTAAATCAATTTATTATAGATATACATAGAATTTATTATAGATATACAAAAAATTATATATTTGTTTCAATTTTTCTAGGTTTTATTTGGCTAAACTTTTGACCTATTTTTTGTTGTATGTTTTTGACAATTGTCCCTAGATTTATGACAAAACACATATTCTTCTAAAATCCCATATTTACATTTATTTTTCATTCTATAATATTATTTATTATAATTAGGTATGATTTATTGTCTTTTTTTAGTTTGATTAAATGTAGTTGCATTCTATATGGGACATGCATTGCATTTTGATGTAAAACCAAATTTTTCATAAAACATTTTGGTAAACTTACACTAATTAGGGTTTGATAATTCAATCATTGTGGTAGATATGATTGTTCTAGGGTTGATTCTATTTCTTTAAAATCATTAGTCCTACTTTTTATTGTGCTTGATAGCAAGCCTTCTAACAATTCAATTTCTATAAATATATTAAAAAACCCTAGTATGCTTATGATGATGGGTCAACATTTAGATGTACTTTTTCAAGATGTTACAAATACTTCATGAATGTCATGTATTTTCATAATGATGTAGAAGATAGTGATTATGATTATTATGTTAATGCAAATAACATTAACGAATGATTATGGCAAATAATTTATACCCAAGTATAATAAATGTTATGAATATGTTTTACCCTATTTTTTATTTATTAGAGTTTAATAGGTATAAAACTTTAAAATATTATTTAGATTTTTAAATATGGCATTCAAGCATAAATATATATTAAATCAAAATTGAGAGTTGATATTGATTAATAAGTGGCATATACTAAATATATTAAGTACAACCAAGAGTAGGATACTTAACATTTTTGGTTTTTAGTTAACTGTACTAGGTGTCTAATAATTAGAAAAATGGTGAAATAGGACTATGAAAACTCAGATCTGGAAACAAAGTATGTCATTGTGTCTAGATAAGTTCTTGTTCTCTAGATAACAACACAATGTGGCCATGTCCATTGACTACAGACTTATCTTCTTTGACTGTGACAAGACTATGATTGCTCTACTACCTACATATGCATTTTTTGGGATGGATGAGATATTGTGATTCTATAGATGGCATTGAAAAATGTTTTCTTTTTTTCTCTTTACCTTAGAAACCCTAGGTTTACTTGTGAGAGTTATAAACCTACAAAAATAAGGGGAAGTTTAATAGGTTAAGCTAAACCTAATCACCCCCATTGATGATTGACCACTCCCTATGTATATAAATACTCTTGAGAGTGAATCATGCCATACGTAGTTCTACCACCTAGTGTGATTGTGCAATTATGCTCCTTGACTATAAGTATGCGGCTAGAAATTTTAGATTTGCTACTTGAAAATATTAGCACGTTACTTGATTTAGAATTCTTTAGACTTGATTTGAGACTAATCTTAGTGACTGATATTGAATTCAAGGAGAATAGGGCATATTTTCTAAATGTGCAGTAGTGTAATAAATATATGTTAGATATTATCATGTCATTTAATAAATGACCTTTGATTTATATTTATTGTGAACCTTTTGAATAATCTACTTTAGTTAACTTTTTAAATATGCAGGATGACTCAGATGGATATTTTGAATTTTGGAAACTAGTCATTAAATAGTGTGGGGACAAAACTGCACTAGGTGGATAGGTCTATGGTAACAAACCTATCTAACATGTCCTAGTATGAACACTTATCCTGAGATTGAAAGAAGTCTGAGAGTGATATAAAGATATTTGAGCATTGACTTGGAACTTTTATGTAGTAGTGATGATGAATGTATGGGTTAAGCCAAAATTTAGATAGATGGCCTAAGGAATGGTGAATAAGAGTCATGTATTTGTGTGTGAATAAAGTGGTTTAAGATATATAAGAGAGATGGTATTTCCATAGTCCATGAATTAAAGGAAGAATATTTTATGGATTAAACTATGTACAATAATTTTAGATCAATGTTTTGAATCACACTCTATGAACCATCATCAGGATAATATCCAAAGAGAATAATTTAAAAGATACGCCAATAATTAACATTGTCAAGTACTTATGACCAGATTTAGGTATCACATTTTAACCATTTTATTTTAGTAAAGTAATTACAAGACTAAAGGAAAAAGATAAATTTGAGTGTAGACAACACACTTTACCTTTTGATAGGAAAATCTAATTATGTAGGGCACTCATTTTATCAAACCCAATAATAATACATGAAGTAGTCATTATTCATATTTAAAATTTTAAAAATCTAAACTCTAAAATTTAAAAATTGAAAGGAAAGAAAGGAAGGAGTACACCTATAGGGAGATGGAACCATGTTGCCTTATAACTTTTAAAATCATTAGAGATGCATTCCCCCTTGTATGCATAGGCTAGGATTACCAAAAACTATCCTCTTTCTCAATATTCATGCAACCAATAACTCACTCACACCCATATTAGTTGAGAACCATCCTTAGGCCATCCCTCATATCCCTTGTAGCATCTCAAAATAATATCTCTAACCATTAACCTATCCTTCACCTATCAACACTACATTGTGATCCTCATGGGCATGTGGGTCATACCAATTCACCTCTCTATAAATGTATGGGGGTATGCCCAATCACCTTGTTGAGGTAATGCTGGTCTAATCATTAATATATACTCATAATCCCAACAATGAAATAATTTAGAATACCTAATACCACCTACACACATCTCTTGAGTGAAGCATTATAAATCTTGATATAAGTGGGATAACATAGTTCAACCCCATGAGTACACATTGTCATGCTCCTCTATATCTTGTATTATCCCATGCATCCTATATAAGATAAATACCCTGATTCCATACACAATAACAAATGAAAACATTAGAATCATAAAAAAATTATGCAACCACATAACATTCACTATAATAATCAACAACAATAATACATCTCTATTACTCCATTCCAATGAGTCCCCATTGGCAACATTGAAAAATACCTTGTAGCCTATTCTATAGCTCAATCACTAGTGGTTTCCTATAGCACTTCCCTCTGACCATTAATTGCTAATATTAGGATCCTATAGAAATCCTATAATGTGATAGTCATCTCCGTATTAGGTAACCAAAATATACTCATATCCGCATTCCACCTCTCACATAGGACTATCATTACATGTTTATCCTAGGGCATTAGAACCAATGATGGCCCATGGCCCAAACTAGCTTTATCTGCCACAACCTTCTCATCATTTTTAAAGGGTAATCCCCAGAAAGACTCCATAATCTAACCACTCCAAAACACTTTCATATGCACATACACCTATATAAAAAACTAAATCCACCATTAGCATCACAAAATACTAGGTAAATATACAACAATCATAAAACACCAAATTAGAAGCAACACACATCAAAGCTTGACCTAGTGGACACTAGTGTCATGTCTAAAACACTAGTGCCATTCTCAAGATAGTAGTGCCACATTTACCAAAATGGCTCTAAACTACCAAATTTTCACTAAAAATGATAGAAAACATACTAAATATGTTAAAAGTAGGGGAAAAAGATAGATTCATTACTAGGGTAACCTCCTCACCGGCCTAGATAAGTGCCTCCACCTCCTTATACCAAGTTGCACTTGCTCCTCATCTCTTTGGCATTATTTATAGCTCAGAACAAACAATCACTATCATGTCAAATGGTTCAAATGAATTATTAAACCAATAAAAAAACTTATTTAAGCCATATTTTACAAATGACACCTACCTAAGGTTGAAATTTCATGCCAATTTCACTAACTAATATCAATTTATTCCAAATATGATATCTAGAGAATTGTAGCTCTAATTGCAATCTATTTCTTATGCATGGGACTTGACCTTGGTGTACCCCACCTTGTACTAGTTTCACTACTATCCCAGTCAAATTATACTCCACAAAATGACAAAACCTATATTTCCTTAACAAACTCCATATAAACCAAAGGTCTATGCTAATACTAATTCAAAAACAAACAACTCTATTATAATTGACAAATTAATCAAACTTAAAAAAACATTACCCTATCTAACTATCGCTAACATACTAGTTGGTATCACTTTTGGTTAGACACTCTTACCATAGTTTTAGATCTCTCACCAAAATGGAGATATATACACACTATTTATATAGATTCACATAAACACACATATTGGTTCAAATACATAGGATTACTCAGATATAAAAATATTTAGATACATAAGTTTACTTAGATATATAGATATTTAGATACATAGGTTTACTTGGATATTTAGATACACATGTTTACTCAAATATATAGATATTTAGATACACAAGTTTACTCAGATATATAGATATTCAACACACATGTTTTCTTAGATATTTAGATACACATGTTTTCTTAGATATACAAATACATAGTTTGATTTAGATTTTTAGGGTTCTATGATTTCATTAGATATGGGTTCAATACATAATTACATTACTTAGATATTAGGTTTATGGGCATGATATAGGGTACATGTCCTCGATCCCATAGGGATCCACTAGATTGTATAGATGGAATGGCAAGTTATACCATTCTCTATGTTCATATTGCCAGGTTACACTCAGATCACCATTAGGATTCACCAAGATTTCACCAGTTTGGGTCACATGATCATCTATAGTGGTTGATCCATAGCATTTCACCAGACCCAAATTATATAGGCCAAGTAATGGTTTTGACTTCTAGTTTTAGATTACATACTAAAATTCAATCTAGATATTAGAGTGGGGTAAAGTAGGATTTATTTCTCTATATTCTTAGATTTAGTCTAGCTATTAGAGTGGGGCAAAGTACACCTTATTTCTCCATATTTTTAGATTACATTCCCATACTCAGTCTATATATCATAGTGGGGGAAAGCAAGTCTTGTTTCTCCACATTTTTAGATTATATACTCAGATTTAGTCTAGATATCAAAGTGGGGAAAGTAGGCTTTATTTCTTTACATTTTCATATTACATTCTCAAATTTTGTCTAGATCTCAAGGTGGGGGAAAAATAGGGTTTTGTTCCTCATAATTCAATTCACAATTCAAATTTAGTACAGGGGACACCCACATTGTGGATTTCCTTTTTGTATACATCATTCTATCTCCTATTCACTTCTCTAGCCAAGAAGTGGGCCAGGTCTAGAGCACATTTACACAGGTAAGTATAGGTGTACATTTCTATTTTTATTTTACTCTAATACTTTCATTTCATTTCATTACTAGAGTAAAAGGGGGGAAATATACACATTTTAATTTGGTCAAACAACCATAAGTACTATGTCTTTTGTTTCTCTTTCATAAGAAGATCTTAGTGATGAATGTAGCTCTTATTTGTGTGGTCATTTTGGGTCTTTTGGTCTTTGTCATGTCATGTTTTCCCTATTTTTATACTCTCAATGGTCCTAAGTCATCCCCTCCTAGTCATAGGCCCCCATATTCTATTTTTATTGATATTTACTCTATTTTGGGACCCCAAGACACTAACACCCTTATTTGGATAGTAGTGCCATTAGTATCAGTGTCCACTTTTGGTTCTAGTCTCCAACAGTCATTTTTATTTTGTGTTTTGGATCCTAACCCTCTTTTGAACCTTCTCTTATGTTTTTATCCATATTTTTCATCTTGAAATCTGATGAACATGGGTCTTACATTCAAATCAAAGTCCCTTATATATAAATAGCCTCAAAGGCATTTTAGATCTAACACTTACTATTTTGGCACATAATTACATAAAATCAATCAATAGTGTAACTCATCACATTGCATATTACTCCCTTATCACATATAGACTTACATGTTTGATCAAAGAAGGGTTTGAGTTAAAGTCATTATATCATATTGTGTATGCAATGGGAAATGTAGTAGATCTACAAATCAATCCTAGCTTGGAGAAGATAAATCTTATTTACACTTTCAATTGGTGATACATTAGATAATTAGGGTCATGACCAATAAAGATCTGCTAGACCTAATAAAGGCATCTCTTACTATAAATAATATAACTAGGGAGGGTTTTAAAGCATCCAGTCAAGCAAAATTATGCAATATCCCTAACTAGGTCCTATGTTTTCATATTCACTAAACTAATACCAAGTAAAGCATAGTCTAATCTAGTGCTCACCAAATCTTGTGGCATAAAATGGGGTATAATAAACATAAAAAGTTAACATGCATAAGATAATCCTATTTAAGATATGTATAGGTAAAACCCTAATACATGAAGAAAGCAATATTATTCAAAATCCATTACTTATTCAACTTCTATCTACTAAAGAGAGGAACATAACTAAAGATAATTACCTTGATGATGAACCCATAAAGACTCAATCTATCCCTTCAAAAAATGTAATTTTTAAGAGGTTTTTGTGGTTTGTAAGGATCACTAAGAAATGCCAAAGCATCAATGACTTCTCCACAAGACTAGATTCTTCTGCAAGTAGAAACCCTAAGCTAAGATTCCTCAAGTAAAATGGTGGAAGAGTAGATTATTAATAAGAACAAATGAATAATGAACTCCTTTTGTCTCTATAAAAATAAGTAAATGAATGTGTTTATGTAAGTAGATCTAACCCTAAACCCTTTTAAAAGTTTGGGCTGATAAGGTCAACCCAGTCGACCTAATATTGTAATTGATAAAAACAAACTAGGTTAGTCAGGGGCTAACCTAATCCCTAATAAGCTATGTCATTAACAATAAAAGGTTGATGTGGTTGAATATGTCATTTAAATTGCCAAAATTGGGTTTATGTTAGGGAAAGGGCTAATGAAGATGAAAAATGACTAGAGGAGGGTGAAAAATAGGAGGCAAAGCTTAGGGGAATGGTTTTAGGAGATAAGTGTGTAGATAATAAGTGGAAAGAAAGGATAAAAATCCTATGAAGAAATAATGTGTTAGAAGTAAAGATACTAAGAGGGGGTGAATTAGTTTCCTTCAAATAATCCTTCAATTTCACTTCACATCCATGAAGCATTCATTTACATATATATTTAACCAATGCATAAACAAATATCTATGAAAGCAAACAACATAAGAACATAGGAGATATGTGGGAAACCATATTGGGGGATAAACCCACTAATACATATATTTTAATATATTCCTATAAGTAATGAATAAAAATTTAGTGAGACACCAACCCCACAAGGAGCATGAACCCCTTCTCTAGTCAAGCACCAACTCAACTAGTCCTTTAACAAGCACCAACTTACAAGGAGGCACCAACCACCTAGGTAAATCAACACCAACTTAGATACGTTAAATATTTTATCACAATTAGACACCTATTTCTTACTCAACTAAATATGGCAATCTTATTTTTCTCTTCTTACTCTTTTATCTCTCTCAAATAGACTATTAGGCCTGTTAGGTTGTGGAGCTAAAAGCTTCACATGGATGTAGACATAGAGGAGGATGCTGTTGTCACAGTCACTAGTGTTGGTCAGGCCAACTGACGTCGGTAGGGTAAAGACAGGAAGAAATTGATGACGGTCAGAAGTTGGCCAACGTCGATCACATCTAGGCAGACAGGGACCGATGTCAGTCGCCTGTGCAGTTTAAACTGCAAGTTTTATAGATAGTTCGTTAACGAACTGGGTGTTTGCATGAATAAGGCTAATTTTAGTCTTGAGCTATGGATCTAATTATTGTAATTAGATGTCTAATTATTGTTGTCATGAGATCTATATAATAGACTCATGGGATATATTATAATTTGTACTAGAGATTAAGAGAGTAAATATTAGCTCCTTCTGTGTGTGAAGAGAGCGTGGTGTGTTCCTCCTACTACCACAGTGCCAAGTGTGGGTGCTAGTTTAGAGAATCAAAAGGGTTATTCATGTATGCATGATCTTTGTTAGGAGGTGTGCATGGCTACGTTAGGAGATCTGCATTGTAAGTAAGATCATTGATCTATAAGTGTATGTGTGTGCAAGATCTAGGTTTGCAAGTGTGTAGAACTAGATTGATTTGCAGGTGTGTAGAACCAGATTGATTTGCAGGTGTGCAAGATCAGGGAGGACAACAACACAACAGGGAGCAAGATCAGGTAGGATCTACTTGGAGTACAGTGTGTACTCAGAAAGAGAGCAAAGAGGAAGGCAAGGAAGATCCTTCCAAAGTAAGATCATTTGAGTTGCAGGGTGTTACAAGTTCATGGGAGATCTACTTGGACTGTGTTGTGCACTCGATTGAGTATGTGTATATACTCAGAGCACTAGCAGTAGTGGATACTGACTGGTTAGAGGTGAACACCAACTCTGTGTTTGAGTTGTGTGTTGGGACCATAAGAGAGAGAGCTTTGAGGAAAGAATTACTTTACACTTGAGGTGTGGGAAGCCTCTGAGAGGTGTGAAGAAGAAGTGGCATCTTCTTTATTGTATTCTTTTTTGGATGAGTATTAATACAAGTTGTGTATTGTCTCTCATATTCTGTGTTATTTCTGAATTCTAGTTGCTTGTGATTCTGGTTAATTCCGCATATTTAAGTTGCTTGTGCATGGTAATCAATTGTGCTTGTGCATGTCTACATTAGGAGATCTACATGGTAAGTAAGATCATTGATCTGCAGGTGTATGTGTGTGCAAGATCCAGGTTTGTAGGTGTGCAGAACTAGATTGATTTGTAGGTGTGCAAGATCAAGGAGGACAACAACACAATAGGTAGCAATATCAGGAGAGATCTACTTGGAGTACGGTGTGTACTCAGTTATTGACCAAAGAGAAAGGCAAGGTAGATCCTTCCATAAGTAAGGTCTGTTGAGGTATAAGTTGTTGCAAGTTTAGGGGAGATCTACTTGAAGTACATTTGTGTACTTGGAGTGCATGGAGCACTTATGTACTAGCAGTAGTGGATACTAACTGGTTGGAGGTGAACACCAACTTTGTGTTTGAGTTGTGTGTTGGGACCGTAAGAGAGAGAGCTTTGAGGAAAGAATTACTGTACACTTGAGGTGTGGGAAGCCTTTGAGAGGTGTGAAGAAGAAGTGGCATCTTCTTTATTTTATTCTTTTCTAGATGAGTATTAATACAAGTTGTGTATTGTCTCTCATATTTTGTGTTATTTCTAAATTCTAGTTGCTTGTGATTCTAGTTAATTCTGCATATTTAAGTTACTTGTGCATGGTAATCAATTGTGCTTATGTATTTCCCAACAAGTGGTATCAAAGCTAAGGTTGTAGGGAGTAGGTTTGTGTTTGGTTACAAGTCACTCTCAGGGGTTTCTAATTGAGTGGGAGTATAGCAACAGTAGAAGAAAGTAAGCTAAGAATGGAGGAATTGAAAAGCACGAATGGTCAATTATGGTCCTATGGAAAGAAAGAGCAGGCAAAGAGAAATTGCTAGTTGGTAGAAGATCAACATGAAGGAACTGAAGAAGTAGATGTAGCAGGTCTTGTTGCATAGGATGCTCTGGGAGGTTTCTTGGATAAAGTAGAATCTTGGTTTATAGATTTTGTTGCTTCTTTCCATTCAGCCCCAAAGAGAGTTGCTGGTGAGCCTTGTCAAAGAATTGGCAAAGGGGAAATGAAGCTGAAATTGTAGGTGGCCAACACATGGGTGTTAAAGAAGGTCATGCAAGTCCCAGTCTTGAAGATGTGGCTAATTACTTTAGGAAAATTGGGTGATGAGAGATGCACAAGAACTCTCACAGTGGATGCACTTAAATTAGCTGGTGGTAAGAAAGCAGGTACTCTTTATCTACTTGTTTATATTATTGATTCTTCTTCTATTGTAGAGACGTGGCTTTGTAGGCTTGGTCACATGAGCAAGAAGGAGATGCATGTTCTTAAGTGGAAGATAGATGTGTTTGACAGACTTAAGAACTAGAAAGCCTTGGTGTTTTTAGAGGAGATGACAGACAAATATTAGTGGATGGGACTGAGTAACTCTAAGCAGGGTAGTTTGGATAGGGTTTTGATCCATGGAGAGCTCGTGGGTAAAAGTTCATCACTCATAGGCGAACACAGTTACCAGCGTTGGTTAAGGGGAACCGATGTCAAACAGATAGGTGCCGATGTCGGTCATGTGCAGACTGAAGCTGGTGGTGTCAGGCAGGGTAAGACCGACGTCGATTAGGAGGATCGATGTTGGTGATAGTAAGACCGACGTTAGTTAGGAGGATTGACATCAGTAGTAGGTAGACATCAACATCGGTGGGGTCGGTAGTCAGGATAAGTGCATGGAACTGACGTCGATCGGATGCAGACTATGTGGTGATCGAGGTCGGTCACTATAACAGATTTTGGGTGGACAACAAGCTGTCAAAGAGTCTCAAATGCCCATGGGGAGGACTAAAAGTGTAAGTAAGCCTCAAATTTGTTGTTCCTCTTCTTTATACTCGTTGATTACTATAGAGTAGGAAGGATCTAGGAAACAGTGGGAACATGGCATGAATAGGATGCAGAACCAAATGGGAGATTTGGTAGGGTTGCCAGTGGGTATGAAAGCACTGAAAGATGAATGGATACCTTAGTTAAAGAATAGAGAGAATGGATACATGAGATGAAAGGCCAGGTTATATGGTCTTAAGGAAGCTGTAGGACAGTGGTACAGGTTTTGATAAGTGGATGATAAAGTAGGGCTTTAGTCAATGTCAGTGTAACCATTGTGTTTGTCTTACAAGGTGGATGATGATTGCAACATTATCCTGTTACTATATGTGGATGGTATGCATGCTAAAGGTTCAGACATATAGGGTTTTGTTGAGCTAAGGGTAAGGTTAGTTTAGTGGCATGTCATGAGGAATTTGGAGCAGGAAAATTCTTTGGCATGAGAGACATGGAAGATCACAAGTTGATTTTGTCTCCAGTGGGAGCTGATGTGAATCAGGTGTTGGCAAGGTTCAATACGCAAGATGTAGAACCAGAGCACACCAAGGGCTAGACAATTCAGTGTCCAAAATCACATGAGGTCTGGTATAGACCTGAGTTTGCCCAAGTAGTGGATGCTGTCAGAGAGTTAGGAGCCAATTTAGGGAAGTGGGTTCTCAGGTATCTTAGAGGGACCAGTAGCAGGGATTCATGCTATGAAGGGTCAGGACTTCACTACATGGGTTTGTAGGTTTAGATGTGGCAGGTTACTCAGATGATAGGAGGTACACCATAGGATTTGTGGTGGTTGGTCTTCAAGGTTGAGCTTGAAGAGAGATACAAGCTAGGAAATAGATTAGACGGGGTACAAGTATAGGTATAGTGCAGCTATTTATCTCCAAGTGGGAGATTGTTAGGTTGTGGAGCTAAAAGCTTCACATGGATGCAGACATGGAGGAT
This sequence comes from Torreya grandis, assembly GCA_037957365.1. Classification (NCBI taxonomy): domain Eukaryota; kingdom Viridiplantae; phylum Streptophyta; class Pinopsida; order Cupressales; family Taxaceae; genus Torreya; species Torreya grandis. The sequence continues at coordinate 816,047 of JARHVA010006031.1, forward strand.
GCTATTGTCACAGTCACTGGCATTGGTCAGGCCAACCAACATCAACAAGGTACAGATAGGAAGAAACCAATGATGGTTAGAAGTCAGCCGACATCGATCACATCTAGGTAGATAGGGACTGACGTCAATCGCCTGTGTGGTTTGAACTACAAGTTTTACAGACAATTCATTAACAAATTGGGTGTTTGCATGAAGAAGGCTAATTTTAGTCTTGAGCTGTGGATCTAATTATTGTAATTAGATGTCTAATTATTGTTTGCATGAGATCTATATAATAGACTCATGGGTTGTATTGTAATTTGTGCTAGAGAGTAAGAGAGCAAATATTAGCTCCTTCTGTGTGTGAAGAGAGCATGGTATGTTCCTCTTAGTGCCACAGTGCCAAGTGTGGGTGCTAGTTTGGAGAATCATAAGGGTTCTTCATGTATGTATGATCTTTGTCAGCAGGTGTGCATGGCTACGTTAGGAGATCTGCATGGTAAATAAGATCATTGATCTGCAGGTGTATGTGTGTGCAAGATCCAGGTTTGTAGGTGTGCAGAACTAGATTGATTTGTAGGTGTGCAAGATTAGGGAGGACAACAACACAATAGGTAGCAAGATCAGGGGAGATCTACTTGGAGTATGGTGTGTACTCAGTTATTGAGCAAAGAGGAAGGCAAGGTAGATCCTTCCATAAGTAAGGTCTGTTGAGTTGCAGGTTGTTGCAAGTTTAGGGGAGATCTACTTGAAGTACATTTGTGTACTTAGAGTGTGTGGAGCACTTGTGTACTGGTAGTAGTGGATACTAACTAGTTGGAGGTGAACACTAACTCTATGTTTGAGTTATGTGTTGGGACCATAAGAGAGAGAGCTTTGAGGAAAGAATTACTTTACACTTGAGGTGTGGGAAGCCTCTAAGAGGTGTGAAGAAGTGGCATCTTCTTTATTGTATTCTTTTCTAGATGAGTATTAATACAAGTTATGTATTGTCTCTCATATTCTGTGTTATTTCTAAATTCTAGTTGCTTGTGATTCTGGTTAATTCTGCATATTTAAGTTGCTTGTGCATGGTAATCAATTGTGCTTTCGTATTTCCCAACAAGGCCTTCTCACTCAACTAGCACTTTCCTTGGTAGAATTAGGTCATATGTTCTTACTCATAACCTAATATAACATAGTTATATATTCATGAAATATTAATAAAACATATATTATGATATTTAATCCCTCTACCTACTTTCAAAAACTCTTTATCATTCACTCATACCCTCAAAAAAATTCTAACTAGTCCATGATGCTTATTAGACCTTCTCTTTATATTTGACTCTTGCTCTTATCCATTTTGGTCAGAAAAGAACCTTTAAATACTTGGATAACCCATGGAATATAAAAAAAAATATTTTTCACAAGTGAAACAACCACTACATAGGTCGGTCATTACCCTTAAGGGCCAAAACCACCATTAGGCCTAATAGAGACCTAATGCAATTAGGCCTTCTCAAAGCACATGTTTCACTTTGTCCTCCTTAGAAAACATTGAGCTTGAAAAAATGGATTAAAAAATTAATAAATGATTAAATTATATATATTATAATATCACCTTATGTTCCCAACACCATTTAGCTCATTTCACTCTTTGAACCACATAATTAGGTCTACTTGCAATTAGGCCTTCTCACCACCATAAAGTCTATCTAACAAATATGAAACATAAAACCAACTATAACACATACAAAAATTATAAAATAACATTGATATAACATAAAATACCTCAGGTTCATCATCATGTTAATTATATTTCACCAAATAGGGTAGAAAACCTCAAACCAACCATTTTCATATGCTTACTCAGAACTACACATAGGCTTCAAAAACCCAATCAATAACCTTTAAATTTTCACACCTTCATAGGAGTTTATAATGAATATAAATAAATTATAAATAACCAATGATAAATAAAAAAAATTTCATGTGCATTTTATTCTTAAACTCTATGCAAAAAGACTCAGGAACATCATTCTCACTCATACACAGAAAACTGCCTATAGCTCCAAAAACATAGTCATGAAAACTAAGTTTTAGAACACTTTTGGAAACACTTTTATGAACTTATAATGGGTTTATATTATCATTTATAATTACGATATCATATTTAAATAAATATATATATATATATATATATATATATATATATATATATATATTACATGGTTTAATATCAATTGGTCTTACAGACCAATCTCATGTCTTCACCATACATAAACCTCATTATGTTAGATAAGTCACTTTGAGAACAAATTTTTTCTTGTATATGAGCATAAAAAAAAATTATATTCAAGGGGGAAAGGTGATATATGTTTTTAAAAATTAACTCATGCATTTAGATCTATCCTTAATGTACTATAACCCATCCCTAATCTCATTCTCACTTCTACCTAGTTTTTTCACTATCTTCCTCATTAGGCCTGTTTAGTGATAGGTCAACTTCCATGACTGGTTTAACATATTTAAGTTATAAAAAATAATTATAAACCACCATGGTAATAATATAAATTTCTCAAGCTTCAACCTCTAACAAATTTCATGCTTTAACCTGGTCAACCTTGCCTGTTACATCAAAAATATGAGAAACAAGGGTTTTTATGTAGCTTCCATTCACTCTTATGATAGAAAAATTCTACTTGTATAAACCTAGGAGAGTCCTCTACATGATAAAATAATCAAACTAGTTCATCTAATCCATTCTGATCCATTTCCAACAAGATTTTTCCTATCGGGTCATTATGAGGGTTTTGGGAGGGTTTTGCCTACTTTCCATTCTTAGAAATTATTCATAAAGGATTTCCCCTAAAATCCAATAATAATGCTATGAAATTCAAGATATAACCTTTCCATAACTTACATTAACTACATATGATATCATGCAAAGGTTGCAGGTGCCAATGAGCATAAGAAAAACCTTCTCAAGTCTACAACATGCCAATCTATGCATACAAAAACCCTCAACACCAAATTTCATGATTTATCCTTTATAATTTAACTTAACCCCTCATTAGGTGACACTAGGTCTCTTTGTATATTAAGCCTTAAGTTACCAGTCATACTTAAACCTTGATCACACCTTGAAACCTATTTTAATATTATAAAAACCTAATTATCATTTCATAAAACCTCATACAATGATAAAAAACTACTAAACTTCTTCACACAAGTCTCACACTACTCATCTCATCATGCTACTAGGCCTATGCCTTATCACTAGGTTTCTCAATGCAAGGACTAAGCTTCAAATCTGACCTTGGAACTCTTATGAAGGTTTATTTGACTATTTCACATGTTTAAACAACTTTATACACTCTCTCATGCCTTTACTAACATAATTCACCAAGATTCACTATGTTTTATGCATACACCTTCTCATAGGACTAGATTAGGCTTCTCAAGACACCTAATACTCAATAATAACTTACCTTGCATCATGATATTGACCTTGACATGCCATAAAAATTATAATAATTACCAATTTTCCATAAAATTATCCCTCCATAGAGAAACAATAGGCTGCCTTCAAATTTTCTCTTTGCCATAAGACTTCTTTGTCTCATACTACTCTACCATGTATGGCCTCAACTCTTGAGCTTGACATTAATGACATCCATCTTGATTTGACATCAATGCCTCAAAACCAATCAATAGGAACACCAATGCCTCAACACCATTAATGATAAAAAACCTAAATAATATCCCCTTTTGTCATTGATGGTAAACACTTAATCAAAGCTGATTATTCACATCTCCCCAAGCTGTATCTTCTTAAAACTAACCTTTCTTCCAAACAAAAACTTTCTCCCCCTTTGAAATTAATGACAAAGGGTCATCTTCTTGGAAACTATCTAATCTTTGGAATTGGAACAATATACCTTTTCTTTAAAAAAAAACTCATTATCTCTCTTTGATAAAAAACAACATAGACTAGGCTCACATACCTACTCTTAGAGCATGATTGGCTCCCCTTATCTCCATGAGATAATAAGTCACTATCATGACTATGACTTGGTTTGATCAATTCATCATACAAACTCTTTATGATCTATATCTTGTAATCATGCCTCTTAGCATAATCTTGATTGAACCTTGGATCTAAATGTTAACAAAGAACACAAATCTCCCCCTATGACCAAGCATATTTCATGCTTTTACTCACTAGCTAAGTGCCTCCATGAAGCCCAATAGAGTCACCTATACTTTAGGGTACTAAAATAACATAAACACAAGAGATTACCATATATCCATGTCCTTACTACTCTAAACTTCTTTCGTTATCCTCTTAGGCTTGACCTTTTCAATTTATGTTTGAATAACATTTTGGCTTGGTCTATTAGTCTTGACTCCATAAAAAATCTAAGTTGATAGGGAGAATTCTTGGCACTCCTTTGAATCTGGATGATTATCCATCATGGAAAATAGTCTACTTGGACTTATAGATTAGTCATCAACCTTATCTACCTTGGGTTTCCACTCATTGTCTTATCTTCTTTCTTGTACTCTAAGGGCCTCAAATTTCTTATTTTGACTTGAGAATCCATGCTTACATAACTTTTCAATATGACCAACCTTTTTACAATTAAAACACACTATTCATCTTGATGGAAACACACCATGATCCACACTTATTTAATAATGACTCTCCTCATATTTCCATGTATATTCATTCTTGGAGTACATTCTACAATATCTTGCTATATGACCAAATTGGTTACATGAATAACAATATCCATTGAAAGGATTAGCATACCTTATACCATTATGATTCTTGATAGGATTAGTGTTCATTCTACCAGAACCATCACTATTTGATTGACCATTGACCTTCTTGATCTCATTAGAGTTCTTATTTTGGTCTTTAATAAAACCAAGACCTATTTTATCATTAGAAGTCTTTTAACTACTTAGAATGTAGTCTAAATCATTGATACTCTTTTCAAACTTCATAAAGGACTTAACCTTGATTTATGCCTGATCCAAATTAGATCTTAAAAAATCTACTTTAGTTACATACCTTACACATTCTTCTTCTTTAGCCTTTAGGCTTGTAGTCATAATCTCAATTTGAGTCTCCACCTGTTTGACTATTTCCTCTTGTTCCTTGGAGTTGTTGCTCAGTCTACCTTCAAACAAGTTTATTACCCTATTATTATTCTTCACCATATTTAGTTCTAGATTATTTATCAACTTAGCCTCAAAGTCTACCTCATCTTCTTCTTCATCTAAATCACCAACAACATCTCCAATCCATATGGACTCTTCTTTATTTGAACTAATTGATTCTTAAACCATGAAGATTACTTCATTGCAATTAGGACCATCACCTTCATGGTAAATATTAGAATATCTTCTCTCACTCTTATCAGATGAGATCCAATCTTCCTTGGCATAAAAGATTCTTTTGTTTTTAAAAAAAATTCTTCTTGTCATCATACTTTTTGAAGCTTTAATTGCTCTTATCAGACCTATAGGAATTTTTATCATTATCATGACATTCGTCATGATATTCATCATATTTTAACTTATTATTATGAGGGAACTTGTTATAAAAATGTCCAATCTCTCCATAATTATAACATTTAAAGGGAAACTTACCCTTATATTTACTTGAACATATTTTTAATTTTCTTGCAAACATAAATATCAACTCATCATCATGAATATCATATTCATCATTGTCTTTGAATTTATTACCTTGTGTCTTATTATCTTTTGACTTATTTTATACCTTTAATGCAACTTCCTTGTTTTTAGGTCTTCCTTCACTTGTCCTCATTTCATAGGCTGTTAGCATGACATGAAGTCCATCCATCTCTATTTTGTCAAGATCTTGCATCTCTTCAACAAAAGACACTTTAAAATAAAATTTGGGAGTTAGATATATTAAAAACTTTTGAACAATGTTAGACTCTTTCAATTATTCATCTAGGCCTCTTATGATGTTGACCACTTCATCAACCCTCAACAAGTAGGGTGCAATGGTCTCATCTTCATTCATCCTTAGGATTTCAAATTATCTTTTATGGGTTTAAAACTTAGCCAAATTGACCTTTAAGTATCCCTAATTAATAGTCTTGAACTTATAACACATTTATTTATCATACATACAATGCATCACCTTCACAAGTTCTACCTTTGATAGGCCACATATAACATAATTCATTGTTTTTAACTTATTGTCACTAACTTTCTTGCCTGTTATGTCTGTAGGAGGAATATGGGGTGAGATATATCCATCCAAGAATAATTTTCAAACATTATGACCTTGATACATCAAATATTTACTCATCATAACACTCTAAGAATCATGATTGGATCCCTTAAATAATGGATCCTTATTTGTATAAAAACCACTTTGTGCTTGACTAGCCATATTTACTTGCTTAAGATCTCCTTTAGGTTATTAAGCCTCCTTAAAAAGACCTAATATGATACCAAATGTTTTAATTATAAATAATAATATGGGGGGGGTGAATTATTTTCCTTAAAATAATCATTTGATTTCCCTTAACAACCATGAAGCATTCATTCACATATATACATTAACTAATAAATTAAAAAACATCTATGAAAGCAAACAACATAAGAAAACATGAGATATATGAGAAACTGTATTTGGGGATAAAAAACAATGATACATATCTTTGAATATATTATTATTATAAAATAATCAAAATTTAGCAAGGCACCAACCCCATAAGGAGCACCAACCCCTTTTCTAGTCAAGCACCGAGTTAACAAACACTAACTTGTAAGGAGGAAACAATGCCATAGGTAAATCAACACCAACTAAGATAACTTGAATATATGATCACCCTTGGAAAAATATTTCCTACTCAATGAAATATGACCATATTTTTTTTCTCTTCTCACTCTTCTATCTCTCTCAGATAGCTTATTAGCCCTTCTCACTCAACTAGCCCTTTTCTTGGCAAAATTAAGTCATATGTACTTGATCATCACCTATAATAAAAAAATTATATATTAATGACACATTATAAATTTTTTTTTGATAGTATTAAATAATTTCACTTCATTTCTAAAATTCTTTATCTTTTTCTCATATCCTCAAAAAAATTCTAATTAGTCAATTATGCCTATTAGACCTTCTCTTTATACTTGACTCTTGATCTTACCCATATTGGTCAGATAAGAACATTTAAATACTTGGATAACCATTGGAATAGATCAAAAAATACATTTCACAAATGAAATAACCACTACATTGGTTTGTCATTACCCTTAAGGGCCAAAATCACCATTAGGCCTAATAGAGACCTAATGCAATTAGGCCTTCTCAAAACACACATTTCATTTTGGCCTCATTAGAACACATTAAGCCTCAAAAAATGGATGAAAAAATTCATAAAAACTTAAATTATACCATATATAATCTCACCTTATTTCCACAACATCATTTGGTTAATTTCACTCCTTGAACCACACAATTATGTCTACTCACAATTAGGCCTTCTCATTACCAAAAAGTCTATCTTGAAAATATGAAAAATAAAATAAAATATACACATAAACCAATAAAAAAATCACATTAATATATATTAAATTACCTAATTTTCATCATAATGTTCATTGGATTTCACCAAATAGGGAAGAAAACCTCTAACCAACCATTTTCATATGCTTACTTAGAACTGCACACAAGCTTCGAAAACCCAATCAAGAACCTTTGAATTTTCACACATTCATAAGAGTTTATCATGAATATACATACATTAAAAATAAAATATGAGACATATATAAAAAATTTATGTGCATTGGATTATTAAAATCTATACAAAAATACTCAAGAACATCATTCTCACTCATACACATAAAAGTGTTTGTAGCTCCAAAAACATAGTCTTGAAAACTAAGTCTTAGAACACCTATGGGAACACTTTTATGAAATTAAAATAGTTTTATATTATCATTTATAATTATTATAATATATTTAAATATATATATTACATGTTTAAATATCAATATTGGTATTACAAACCAATATCATGTCTTCACCCTACACAAACCTCACTCTGTTAGATAGGTCACATTGAGAACAAATTTTTGCTTATAGATGAGCATCACAAAAAATTATATTCAAGGGGAAAATATGATATATATATATATATATATTTATAAATTACCCCATGCATTTGGATCCATCCATAATCCATTGTAATCCATCCCTAATCTCATTCTCACTTCTACATGGTTTTCTCACTGTCTTCCTCATTAGGCCTATGTAATGATAGGTCAATTTCCATGACTAGTTTATCATATTTAAGGACTTAAAAATAGTAATAAACCACCATGTTAATAATAAATAGGTCTCAATATTCAACTTCTATAAACTTTCATGCTTTGACCTATTGACATAATTAACCAAGATTTAGTATGTTTTATGCATACACCTTCTCACAAGACTAGACTAGGCTTCTCAAGACACCTAATACTCAATAGTAACTTACCTTGCATCATGATATTGATCTTGAAATGCCATAAAAATTATAATAATTACCATTTTTCCATAAAATTCTCTCTCCATAGAGAAACAATAGGTTGCCTTCAAATTTTCTCTTTGTCATAAGACTTCTTTTTGTCATACCACTCCACTATGCATAGCCTCAACTCTTGACCTTGATATTAATGACACCCATATTTATTTTGACATCAATGAAAACATTAGTGCCTCAAAAATAATCAATAGAAACATAAATCCCTTAGAACCAAAAATAAGAACACACCTCAACATAATGGTCTACCTACCCCTTTCCCGGTGCACCCCTTAAGGCATGCACTCAAAGAGAATGAGACTCGATGGGTTCATGAAAGATAGAAAGCATCAGTGATTGATAAAATTTGAAAATATTATGTTTATACATATTCCTAACTCTAAGGTCATCATATGTCATTCAGGTGCAATAGGGGATGGTGCTCAGAGAAAGAACATAGTAATACACAATGTTGAAGCTAAAAAAATTGTAGTATTTTAAAGTAAAAATAATTAAAATTTAAAATGATAGAAATGGAAATAACTAAAAAGTAAAAGGTCATGTGTATCTTGACATAACTTTATTATTGGATGGTTTTCTACTATGTTTTTAGTTCTAATCATGGAGGGTACAGAGACTACTTTTGACAAACCCAAGGATACAAAACTAAAGAGCAAAAATAAATAAACGTAGGAAAGCCAAGATAATTGGTGATATGTAGACATGATGTACTTGGAAATTTGGAAAACTAAGATGATAGGTGCTATTTTAGACAAAATGACCAAGTCAAAATTTAAAGTAAATCACATAACCAAAAATCCAAGGCTATTAACGGCCAAAAAAATTAAATAAGTAAATCTTAAGTAAGAAATGAAAACTCACCAAGTCAAACCAAGGATACATGTCAAAAAGGATGGTAATAAAACATAAATGTAAAATTAGTAACAATCCTTACTTAAACAAATATGGGCAATCAAAAATAGTAAAACAAAACTGATGAGTGAGAAGTAACAATCCTTAATCATTAATGGAAAAAGGTACATAAAAGGGAAAAACAACATTGATGAGTGAGAAGTAACAAGCCAAACACACTCACCAATGAAAAAAGTACATGGAATTAGAAATGAACTCAAGTTTCCACAAAAATGGTGGTACCATAATGACAAATGGTAAAAGAAATCAAAGCACATCTAGAAGTGTATAGCCATGGTGTAAAAAAGTAATCCATAGTTTCTCAAACATATTATTTTGTTTGAAAGATAGATAAAATTGAAACAAAGTAGTGCTAACATGTTTTTAAGATGTTAAGAAGAAGTATATAAGAGGGGGAAATAGATTTAGAATCACACTTGGCCTATCAAGGGGATAAATGAAATGGGTGGAGGGGATAATGAAGGAAAAACAAAGGTAGAGGAACTCTTTATCTAAGTCAAGAAACTTAAATTAGGTTTGTCAAAACAAGAAGACTTTCAAACTTAAATACTTTGAAGAACTTATTCTAGCCACATAAGTCATAGGTCAACAAATGAAGTATTTAGATCATCCCATGAAGATTATATTCATGAAAATTAAAATGGACCTACCTTCCCACAACATGTTCCTCATTCCTCAAGACCCTTTATAGAGATGTTGGTCTACTATGAATATTGGGTAATTTCATGATAAATTAGGCAACACCATAAAGTTTGTTTAAATTCTCCTATTCCAATCTATTGGCCTACTGCACCCCAATGGACCTCAGATCTATTATGAGGCCAACTATGGAGTTTGAGCTTCCATTGGAGATAGGCTATGTGCTTTTAATCACATCTTTTGGTGTGATTTGATCTTTAAGATTTGTATGTTAACTTTTATATATCATTGAATTTTGTTTCAAATGATTTTTATTTTAAATTTCTTGATGGATTCTTCTATTCCTCCTCCACACGGATTCAAAAGACCAAACATGGGTGCTAAAGATGAATTTCATTTGGATACTTGGGACTTGGTTTCTAAGAGAGGGAACTTAGAGAGCATGGTGTCTAAGAGTCTCATAAATTTAAGTGAAATAAAAGTTATATCTTGACTTATACCTTGTTTTATTGAATGTAGAGTGAAAGGAACAAAAATTAAGAGGAATAAAACATGAAACAATTTGAATGACTTAAACTCACAAAAATGTAATAAAAGGGAAAAAGGGAATGATTACTTACCATAATAATGAGTGAAATTTAAGAAAACATACCAAAAAATATTTTTGTGTAAATATCATCTATCAAAATAAGCAAAATCTAAAGTTGAGAACAAGGATAAGAAAATCATAACCATTGAAAAACAAATTCTAGATAAGGAATGAAAATATGGTGATTTTATGAGGAAGGCCAAGTCCTATCCATGGCCTTACATTGTAAATAATAAAAGATAAACCCAAGGGTGTCAAAATCATGTGAAAAATAAATAAGATAATGATGGTATTTTTGAGAAAGGCCAAGTCCTATCCATGGACTTACACTATAAATCACAAAATAAAGACCCAATGGGTGAAAAAAGTATGGTAAGCAAGAAAATAAAGAGGACAAAAGTGGTAATCATGAGGAAGACTAGATCCTATCCTCAATTTCACAATGTAACTCATGAAAATAAAGGTAAACCAAAAGAACAAAAATAAGGACTAAGGTTTGTGAAAAGAGAGAACTATTGCAGAGGGTAAGACCCATGTAAGTATCCTAAAAAAAGTGTAAGATAGATAACATATAGAAAGTAGGAAAAGAAGGGAAGGATTCTATTCTAACATCTATATCAAGGATAAACATGTGAGAGACAAGTTTGTTTCTCAAAAGGTTTCTTGAATTTGAATTAGTTTGGTATCATGAAATGTAGAATAAGAGTGGGAATTATAAGATACCCTAATGAGTAATTGGATGTAGGTATGGGTATCGTAAGATGCCCCAAAGGCTGAAGTAACATGTGAGTGGGAATCATAAGATGCCCCAAAGGCTAAAAAAAAATGTGGATAGGCATTGAAATATTCCCCGAAAGATGAAAAGAGGAAGAAAAGATAAGAAGAAAAGAGCACCCCATATAGTGTCTAAATGGATTCAGGTTATCCAAGAAGATTTTGATAGGGGATTTCATGATTCTTTGAGGAAAGAAGCAAAATTTTAAACAAGAAGAAAATGAAATTAGGGACATATAAATAAGTCAATTTTATAGATTAGGAAAGGCAATAATCAGATATAAGGTTGACTGGGTTGACTGTGTATTGATAAAAAAGGGGTTGAGAAGAGTACAAAGTTGATTGGGTTAACTGTGTACTACTGGATAGAAGGAAGATAAGGATATAGGGTCAACCAAATCAACTTAGTAATGTAATTAAAGAGGTAGATAAGGGTAATATTTTCACTTGGATTTTCACCCCTTGTGGAGATTCTTAGCTCTCCTCATTTAAGTGGCACAATGGAAACATCTCTCTTGCTATGGGTGATAATTTTGGAGAGATGAATCTCTAGAAGGGCTAGTTCCCTTGATGCAATCTTTGAAGCAATTTATTTCTTATCAACCTTAAATGAAAAGGGTTAACAAAAAAATAAGAAATCTGAAAAATGTGATGCCCCAATATTATATTTCCTCCTATTGAATAAAATTTTACCATTTAGAGTCAAATAATACTTCTTTTACACAATACTCACAATTCAAGTTGCATTGTCACATCAATGTTTTATAAATTAGGTCCAAAAGAAATTTTGATGCTTAAGAGGGTAATGAAGGATTAATTTATAGGATAAAGTCATGAACCACTTCTAATACAAATATATGCTTAGAAAATAACACTAACAAAGGCCTAAAACAATTGTTCTTTTGCACATTTGGTAAACAATCAAGGATAACATGCTAGAAAAGATAATATTCTACTAGACAAGACCAACAAGATTGAACTAACACACAATTAAAAAATATGTGAGTAGGAAAAATAATTTATTTATTTATTTAAGAGTCATTAAAGTACAAATTTGGCTAGGGTTTCACCATTAACCAATGGATGCTGCTCAAAAGAGCCAAAAAAGTCAATATTTGTAGCCTTTAAGAGAAAAGTAAGGCAAGGGAAATCCAAAAGTCACTTTGAAACTTGTAAATCTCAAAAAGGGGGTTAAAATTTTCATGAAAAAGAGTAAAATTATGAAAAATTTAATTTTAATAGGTCTAATTATCCATACAAGTCATGAAACCTATGAAAAGTGTCATGAAATTCCTTATCCTGGCTAAAAAAATTACCTTCATTATTTAGAGCTATTTAAACATCCCACAATTAAATAGGGATATTTATGATGATTTGGATAAGAGGTAAGGTATTAAATCATGTAATTCCATGCATTGGTGGTAGTCTTACTCATTGGGAAACTCTTGGAAGGAAGCAATCACTGTCTACAGTCTTAAAAACTCCATTTTTAGTCACCCCTCATACTTGGCCTTAAAAATACCTTCATTTTTCCATGAAAATATATGTAAGGGAGTTAATGAAATTTTTTAAGGCCCTAAATTGACTTAGAGGCATTAGTAATTTTTAAAAAAGGCTCATACTTAGAGTTTTCACCCTTCTCACCCTTGTGTTCACTATGCCATATGCCACTTTTGACTGGCTAAAAGGAAGATACTTGTTTAAACACTTATAAGTTTATTAATAAAATAAAATTTACATATGGGGTTATTATAAGTCCTAATATTATACCCAAAATTTATTTTGATTTCAAACTCCTCCTGTAGCTTGTAAAACACATAAAATGGTGAGAAAAACCCTATTTTACGTGTTGTTTGTACAATTATATATAAATCATCTACATGTGGGGGAGATTGAGTGAGACTTATCCATGATTCAATATATTTAATTTCCAAAATATTCCATTTTCATGGCTTTCCAATATTATTTTCTCCATTGGGTTCATTCAAGGGTTATAGATACTTTTCTACTCTTAACCATTGTTCATAAAGATTGCACATTCATGTTTCAAAAAAATGACACAAATTGGTTTATAGGAAAATTATCTAACTTATTTTAACTCCTTTTACTCCCATGCAAATCCTTCAAGTAGATGTGAGCTCTAAAAGTTGTCCTATCGAACCTGCTCCTCTAATTTTACATTAGTGTGAGTGGTTTTGAGCTCAAGGATGCCTGTCCTATTGTCTCCTCTACACTAATTTTTTTTATAAAACCTATATTTTGACCTAAAAATCATGCCTAAATCATATATATAGTATACCAAGAGTTAGAAGTGAAGATGGACTACCATTTGACATTAGGCCTTCTCAAAGCCCAATAGGTTTACTAGGTACCTTGATGGATTTAGATGTTAGGAATAGTAGCTTATTGTTGTATTTGTGTATTAGGAATATTTACATACCATTTTATCTCATAAGACCACTACCTACCCTTTCAAGCACTTTACCTCATCAACTTCTCTCATTCACCAACTAGAACTAGTAGAAACCTTGTCTAGTTGGACTATGTGCAAAGGGAAAATGGGTAATTTCAAGATTTTGAGCTTGATATATTACTTATTATCAATTATTTTCCTTATATAAACATCATAAAATGTTTATTGAGGTACTCAAAGCTTCACATCAAGTCTCCTACCCATTCTACACTCATTAGGTCACTTTGCCAAACTTTGATTTTCCTAGACTAGCTGACCTCTGAGACAAAATAGAGAGATATAGCTCTTATTTCCAAGTCAAAATGAATATTTTAGGCACTATTCCAAGTTATTATTATGATTTTTTACTTGAGGGTTTTGTTTGATTCCATTATTTAGGTGTTCAACTATCTCAAAATGCCCAAAAAGGCCTCAAAAACCTTGGTTTCCTACACTTTTTCTCCAAATCCACTTAGGAGTCATTCCTCCAAGAAAAAACCATGATTATAGGATATCTCAAAATTCTCCCCACCTTAAAATTTTTCTCATGGATTTTTTAAAACAATCTAAAACACTCCCTTCCTTAGATTATTCATGCTCACCTATTGAACCAAGAGGTTTCTTAGCTCTCTATATAGACTGTTATCCCTTTAATAAGTAAGGAAGGTACATGATCACTTAAAAAAGGTATTGGAAATTTTAGGATATGCATTGGAATACCATGGATCACTTTTTAGTAATTATAACCTTCCTCTCACCTCTAGATAGTCCATGTTTCACTTGGCTTGCTAGGTTATACCCTACTGACTAGACTGAGACACCTCTTAAGGTCTGTTGTAGGTCTCTTGTGTTTGGTTAAGGTGATTAGTGATGAAAACATCCTCTTAATTTCACCTTGATAACTTAAAACACTCTAGGTCACCTTTACTCATCCTAGGTTACCAAAGGAATACCATGACTCATGTCAATACCTCTGTTTGCATCAACTCACCCTTGTGGCCTATAGGTGTATATTTCAAGCTTGAAAGGTGCTAGGTAGGTAGTTTATAAGGCCTTGTGAGCTCAAAATCTATTGATACTTCATGGGTTTCAACCTATCATGCTCATATCATATTTATTCTAACTCCAAAGATTGAGACACTTTTCCCCTTGACTGAGAAATCTTCATCATGGTCCTACCTATAGGTGAATACAAGGGTATTATGCATTTGGTACTGGTGTTTATAAGATACTTATAACACCTTATAAGGTCACATAATGTGTATTTCATTTTCACTCAATTTTTTTTCCCATGGAAACTCAAACTGTTCCCTTCCCTTGACTGAGACAATTTTCCCTTCAAAACCATGCTATAGGTCATCATTTTCTAGCCTGAGGGGTACATGTAGGTGGGAATTGGGGTGATAGGACCTTCCTTGACCTTATATTGATGACCTTTGACTTAATTTTTCCTCATTACACTAGTTTAGTCATCCCATTCATGATGTTATGCCCAAAATTGTTCCTCAAGGTAACAAAAGGCCTTTTCCTCCTACAGGCTTGTAGATATCCTTGAAGTTTTTCAAATTTGTTTTGAGGCATATCTAAGGCTCCAAAACTCTAATTTATCCATACCTTAAAATACCCATCTTTGGCATGGTTTTTCTATATGCTAGGGGATATACATCCACCTACTATTAGGCCTGGAAACCTCTTTCAAGTGTGTTATAAGGGGTCTACAAAAATCCCTTTGGTCTCTATTTTCAATTTTTAAGGTAGACAATCTGAAACACAACCAAGTTGTGTTTCCAAATGGTTGCAAACCTAATTTTGAATTATAATATCTTTACATATATTTTCCATGGATTTCTTGTCAAAACAAGATGAAAAATAAGTGTGACATTACTTTATCCCTTTTGTACAACACTCTAACCCCTTGCTTAGCCACTTGTAGGTGGGTGTTTTGATGTTCACACAGTGAATTAAGCATGAGAAACTTGAAAACATGAGTGAAAATGAAACTCATATGATTTTTAAAAACCTCCTAATGCACCTAAAGTAGAACCAAGAAGTTGTGACACACATCAACATTCTCATATCTCAGTATGATGTCAGCAAATGGCTTTGTGGGTGTTCATTGGGCAAATTATAGAGGCAAAGCATGAAATATGGCAAATTATGATGTTGAATAGCTTCACAACAACTCAAAATGTATTATAATTCTTTGAATACATAACCTTAATCAATAAAAACCATGGAACTAGCTTCAAAACACCTTTCCCAACTTGAAAACACTTGCATACATGTGGAAAAGAGTAGACAAAGGCATCAAGTGATTGTTTAGCATGGCAAATTTCCTTGGGGTCACATTTACACCTTTTTAAAACCACTCAATGTGATTTATTCAACTCTTAATGGTATGAACAACTGAAACACCATGAATAAAACTCCAAGAATAAGATAAACAAGCCCATACATGTGAAATCAAGTGAAACTAAGCATGAAGTTGACCATGGAGTAAGATAGGGTTGCAAACTACTCAAAGAATGTCATGGTGAGAAAAAACATGGAAGGATGTGGTAATATAATATAAAGACTTGTGGAGAACCATTTCATAGCTATTTGAGACACTTATAGGAGAAAACACTCAGTAGACAAGGATCACTTTAGCTGAAACTACACCTGATGACACCCTCTTGTAAAATAAACTAAATTACTCATCCAAACATTAAAAAACTTGAATAAATGAATTTATTCCATATAATAAGGAATTAAACATCATATAGAGCCAATATTATTGATTGGTTTATATAGATTTTGTAGAAATGGAGAAAAACCTATAGGGTGCATGAAATAACTAGTAAAAGAGCACAATCAACTTGGTAGTGATGGTTCATAAAGAAAAGTTGAAAATTTATCAATTTAATTATATATAAATTAAGGTGTTGGAGTGTAAAAATACTTCCCAAAAGCATATTCCTTGAAACTACCTATGCTATCCTTACCAAGAAAAAACCTAAAGGTCACTTTAGTGTGTCTAAGAAACCCAAAAATGAGTAGAATGGTTTTAGCTATAAAATCAAACTTAAAAATAAATTTAAGAGTGTATATGAGTATGTTTAATATTAATATTCCTCCCAAGGTTTTTTCCATGTGACACACTTCCCAAGAAGGCCATACAAGTGCCATTTGCTCTATTTTTTAGTTGTTTCTAAAATTTCAGTTAGGGAACTTACCATATTATGATTTTTTGACATAATTGATATGTAATATGACATATTTTATGTTATAAATGAAAATATGACATTTTTTCCCCTTGGAAAATGTGCCACTTGCATTTATGACCTTTAAAAACCCATTAAAATGACTCAAATTGATAAATAAACTAATAAGGCTAAAACCAAAGCTAATATAACATAAATAACATCAAATGAACTATCATACATCTCATTAAAATATTTATACTTCCTAAAACATCTAAAAATCCATGTTTTTTTTACATAGAGGTACCCCAATTTGGCCTCAAGGCCAAATTTGGTCAACAAATTAGTGACTCATAGGGGTAGTATGCCTACTATACTAAGGACCAATAGCCTTATCATATCAAGGGCCAAGGTATTTAGTTAATTATTGAAGAGAAATAGAAAATAATTTCCTAAAACACATAAAAACTAATACAGCACACCAAACAAACAAAAGATAAAGTAAGACACAAAACCAACTCGTACAAGTGCATAAGCACTTAGGGAACACAAGGAAAATAATAAACTATGTACAAGGAGAGAGGAGAACCTTAGTAAATTTTTTTGAGATATATCCCATTGAGTAGGATATGCGGCTCCTCTCCATCCAAATTTGAGCATTAGAAGGCATTGCGTTGCTTGTATTGGGTGATAACATATGGGCCACTCCATAAAGCATAAAACTTTGTGTGTCTTCAAGGCTTAGCCCTATCTTCATCCCAATTTAGGACAATTTTTCCCTCTTTTAAACTCCTTGGCATGGTATTTTTGTCAAATTATCTCTTTGTTTGATCTTGGTGAGCTCTCATGGTTTGCATAACTTAATCTCTTATCTCCTCAAGCTCTATCAACTCACATAACCTAACTTACATGATCTCATTTTCCATCATTTGTAGTTGATAAGTGAGATCCAAGGCTGGTAACTCAAGTAAAATAGTTAGTCTAGTTTCTCTACCATAAACAAGTGTGTATGGTGAGTTTAAAATGGCTCTTTTTGGGGTGATCTTATCAGCCCAAAGAGTTGTCTTCAATTTGGAATGCCAAGTCGTTTGGTTCTCCTCCATTATTCTCTTTATAATCCTGATTAGATTCTTGTTGGTGGACTTAGCTAGTCCATTCCCTTGTGGATAATATTTGGAGGAGGTACTAAGATAGATGCCATGTTTCAAGGCCCATTCACTTATCTTTGTCCTAGGGAAAGCTAATGCATTATCTAAAATTATTGTTGAAAGAGCTCCAAACCTTGTCATTATGCCTTCATAGAAGTCTAGAACTAAACTTTCATTTTATTCCTTGAGATAAATAACCTCTACCCACCTTTTAAAGTAATTTGTAGCAGTCAACACCCACTTATGACCAGCACTAGAAGGTGGATTGATTAGGCTTATGAAATCCAAACCCCATTTCATAAAGGGTTGATCAAATTGAATTGGATAAAGAGGTAAGGCATCAAGCTTTTGTTTACCATAAAAAATAGCACATTTTTGACACTTCCTTACCCAAGCATGGGTGTATTTTAACAAGTTAGGCCAAAAGTATTTAGCCCTTATAATCTTAGCAATTTTGGTTCTTAGAGCAAAGTGACCACCAACTGGTCCATCATGAAACTCAAACAAAATTTTCTCAATCTGATATGATTCAACACACTTGAGAAGTCCTTTATAAACAACACTCCACCAACAAGTACATAAGGAATGGATTGCAATCTAAAGTACCTTCTTCTAGCTCTATCAAGGCCTTGTGGACACTCACCAATTTACAGAAAATGGATCATATCTTGTGTCCAAATCTTCATTGATGAAAATGTAGTTGTCCTAGGGTCATCATGACGTGATAAAACAACCTCCTTTTGTTCCTTCAAATCTGAATCAAGATGCTCACATACCCCCTTCCCTTTCACTAGCTTGGTTATCTTGATTTCTACATCATACTCCATCACTTTTGTGATCCAAGCAGCCATTTTGTCATTCAAATCTATGCTAAAAAGGAAGTTTTTTGACACTAGGATGAGGTACCAATATGTTAATTTTATTTTTAGATAACATATGCCTACACTTCTTTAGACTTATAACAATTGAAAGTACTTGCTTCTCAACATAGGTGTATCTTACCTCATAGCCCTCCAAACCTTGACTAAAGAAAACAATAGGCTGCTCCAAATTTTATTAATTTGATTGAGTAAACATGGAAAATATTACCTCCTCATTTATAAAGGTATACAAGTTGAAATCCTTTTAAAAATCAAGACTTTCAAGAGTTGGAGCTTGGGCAATGGCTTGTTTAATCTCTTCAAAAATTTCCTTCCTTCTTCTTGTCCAAGTGAAAACTTCATCCTTACTTAGCATAGAGGTTATAGTATTGAGTAAATTATAAAAATAAAGGATGAAACTCATTATGAAATTAATTTTCCTAAAGAAACTTTGTAAACCTTTCTTGTGTTTAGGCAAAACCAATGCCAAGATTGCACTCACCCTTTTAGTATCTATGGACAAGTCTTCGTTGGAGACAATGTGTCCTAAAAGTTTTAATTTATGGATAGAAAACATGTATTTTTTTGGGTTGAGAGAGATTCCAAAATCTATACATCTCTCAAAAATATACCTAAGGTGATTCAAGTGATCCTTTACATCCTTAGAAAAAACTTTGATGTCATCAAGATACATGAACATAATGTCATTTATTTAGTCCTTGAAAATCCATATCCATTGCATGTTGAAATGTAGCTCCAACATTAGACAATACAAAAGTCATTTTTATAGAAGAATATTTACCCAATTTATTAGTAAAGGTTGTGTTATATTGGTCATTTTCGTTCACCAAAATTTGATTATACCCAGAATACCCATCAAGGAGAGAATACCTTTCACTACCTACCATAACTTGTAAAATTTGTTCCATAAAAGGAAGAAGATAATGGTCCCTTAAGGAAACTCTATTCGAGTCTCTAAAATCAACACACAACCTGATTTCTCCATTCTTCTTCCTAACAGGGACTAAGTTTGCCAACCAAGATGAATGCTTAATAGGAAAGATGATTTTGGACTCAATCAACTTAGTAAGTTATTTCTTCATAAGAGGATCAATATTAGGATTAATTGGACTTTGTATTTTATTGATGTGCTTATCATTTCCATATAACTCTATGGTATGTTGAGATAAGTTTGAATTGAATCCCTTAAAATCACTATATTCCCATGCAAAGACATCAAAAAACTCTTTGCATAATTTAATGAAAGCATGTTTCTCTTCACTAGTACATACCTTCAAGTGAAATCAAATTATCCTTGAATATTTGTACTTTATCATAGTTTTCTTGCTTATTAGACATGCTTACCTTTTCTTTCTTCAACTGGTCATCATCATTGAAAATACTCTCAAGTGTGACTAGGCCTTTGGGGAAATTGTTTGGCTTTAATTATGCAATCTACCCTCCATATTACTATTGTAGTTTGGATTGATTCTTGGAAGAAAACTCAGCCTCCTCTTATAGAAAGTGATATTTATTTGTCACTATAAAACACTTAAAAATTAGTGAAATTATCCAGTATGGAGGGCCTTATAATCACCTTGAGATGTGGCTAGTTATTATCCTCTCCTATCCCCTTTAGAATATCAAATTGAGATCCAATTGATGCTAATATATTAGCATGCTTGTTATCTTCTCTTGGGATAGATGTGATATTGAAGGATTGGAAATCCTCCACAATACCCCACACTCTATGCTTATAGGACTTAAGTAAAGAGTTCTTAGTCACATTTTGGCTTCTTACTTGATTCACAATCAACTCACTATCACCATACAATTTTAACACTCTAACACCTCTTTTCCTATCCCACTCAAGGCCATGAATGAGGGACTCATATTATACCACATTACAAGTACAATATAATTGAAATATAAAAGTAGAATAGTACCTTTCCTTAGAAGGAAAAGCTAACATTGCTCCACCACTTGCCCAAATTTTGCTTCTTGATCCATCAAATAAAAGCTACCATAAACCATCCATATATTCACTTGGATTCATCAAATTTTATGTGAAAGATTCCCCCTAATGCATAAAATACACCTTAAGATCAAATTCCTCTATGAATTTGTAAGGATCATGCTTATAATGTTCATCTCCCCATTCATCAAGTATAAATCAGAAACTCCTTCAAGAGAAGATGTTGGAGATTGGTCTATGTGGAGTTCTTCCTCATCAATAATGTCATAGTTGACATTTACCACTTTATGCATGTAAGTATACAAGTGATTATGATGGATAATTTCTAATTTAATCTTCACCTTAGTACCATACTTTGTCCTAAACACCATGTAGGACCAATTGGCTGCCAATTATCCACCTATCTTAGCTGTAAACTCTCTTGACAAATAAAGAGCAAAATATGGAGGTAAATCTGCCACAACCACATAATGAGGAATGGAAAAATTAGGAGAATCATGTAAAATCAAGTTCAAGTCCTTGATTACTCCCAAGGTCTTTTCTAGTTATCCATCCAATTGTAAGACTCCTTTAGCCATTGGATCATATTTGAGGCCTAGTTTATCTGCTATACACTTGGGCATAACTAAAGTACTATCCAACTATATATGATAAAATAATAAATAAAAATGATTAGAGATAGGTATAAAGGAGGATTTTTATCAGTATTCTTTACTTTTCCATAAATGGGTTGAGTCCCATTCACCAAGACAATGTGCTCATCCCTAGCTGATCCAACTTGCTTACCAAGTCCTTGTAATTATTTTTGAAGCATGTCATTTTTTATGGGTATTTCTAGTTAATCCCATAGTGAAATACTCATATGAAACTTCTTCATATATTCCATAACATTTATATAATTATTTATCACCTTAGAAGGTTCCTTGGAAGCACTAGTACTTTGAGGTGTAGCTTGTGCAGGTGGATGTGTAGGAGCAAGCCTTACATTCTAAAACTTATGATTTTATTACAATTTAGGATTTGTATTAGATCCACCCAAAATTGAAGATGTTTTAGGATTCAAAATATGTCATTTATCATCCGTTTGTGTCTCTTCAACAACCATTTTCTTAGACCTAATGTTAGAAGCCACACTAGTATTCACATTGCTTGAATTCCCCAAATGATTGATGACACAAAACTCTCCCTCAAAATGATTTATGCGAGTAAAATAAGATTGTGTTTATTAATTATCCATTTCAATTTTAATTCCATTTTGCATTGGAATCTCAAAAGTGGAAACTTGAGATGCTTGATTTCCTTGCATTGTCATGTCTTGACTAGGTATTTCATTGACATATGCAACTTGGCCTTAATTTTGGTCATAGGATGGATAACATGTTTATTATTGAACAAAATTGTTTTATGCAAGAAAAATAGATTTGGAAGAAGATTAAAAATTAGGATTTTAACCTTGGTAAGGTCTAACTTGAGTGATTTGACCTTGTCCTTGAGCATTACCTTGAAAAAGAGGTCTATTTACTTATCCAAACTCATTATAGGGCTGATAAGGTCTATAAATTTGATCTTGTTGCATTTTGAGGGAAAAAAATTAATTAGTGAAACTTTTTTTTATCAAACTCTTGACTTCACTAATATCATTTCTGGGAGAAATGGTATACCTTTCTTGACTAGGCAAAGGAGCCAAGATAGGTGATGAAACTTGACTAGGAGGCTACAAATCAGGGAACAATGACATTGGTGGCCTAGGAGTAATCTTCCCTACCTAAAAAAGATAATTATTAGAATTTATAGATATATAATAGGCATAAATGAGTGTATTCCCACCCATGTATTAGATCATCATGGCTACATCACTATTCAATGCTTTTAGATAATATAAGAAGACATAGTTTGGAGTAGGTCTCACAAGGGTTGGAATCCTATCCCATGTTTTTTGAAATATAGTTTTAAAATATTGAATAAAATATTATGGTTCCCTCTTGATAGTGGTCAATTGATCAGCTAGATATAGATGATCACTCTTCTCTCCAAACCTCTTAGTCAATAGTTCTCCTAGTTCATCCTATGAACAAATAGAATTTTCAGGTAGAGTCCAATACCAATCTAAAGCTTTTCCTTTGAAAGACAATGAAAAAAACATAATAGAAACATTCTATTTAATGATATTATGGATATTACAAAAGTTTTATATGTTTCTAATGTGTTTAATGGTATTAATAGGATCCTCTCCACTAAAATATGGAACACTCTTAAGGGCTTCTCCTAGAATTTGGTCATATTAGACATGGTTCAAAGGAGATGATTTGGTGAAGACTAAAAAATGTTGGTTCATAGCCATGTTGGAATGTGAAATATTAGTATTATGGATTGAAATAAACAATAACTTAGACTTATTAAAAATAACCTCTCTTGAATAACGATGGGTATTCACAAACCTAAACCTTTTGGTAGAATATAAAGGTAGTTGCACGAATTCAAATGGTATACCTTTAGCATCAGACCTAGTGGTCACCTTTACCATGGAAATTAGGAACTGATTAACAACCAAAGAGTTTAAAAGTTTAGTGGAGTCACTAGGTACTGAGTGTAGTTGTTCTTATAACTGCAACTATGCCAAGACCAATGCCAATCTTGGACAATCTTCTATGACTTAGAGTCCCACCAAGCATGCCAAAAAATATTGTCACTTGGATTTAGAACCCTTGAATAGATGGATGTCTCTCCTCATCCAAGTGGCACAATGGAAACATCTCTCTTGCTATGGGTGACAATTTTGTTGAGATGAATCTCTAGAAGGGTTAGTTCCCTTGAAGCAATCTTCAAATCACTTTCTTGCTTATCAACCTAAGATGAAAAGGGTTAAGAAAAATAAATAGGAAAGATAAAAAAGGTTATTAAATAATAGTATATTTCCTCCCATTGATTGAAATTTTACCACTTAGAGTCAAACAAGAATTCATTTACACAAAACTCATAATTCAAGTTGCATTGTCACATCAATGTTTCATAAGTTAGGTCCAAAAGGCATTTTGATGCTTAAGAGGGTAATGAAGGATTAATTTTTATGATATAGTCATGAAATAGTTATAATACACCTATACACTTATAAAATAACACTAACAAAGACTTGTAACAATTTTTATTTTGCACGTTTGGTGAACAATCAAGGACAACATGCTAGAAAAAACAATCTTCTACTAGACAAGACCAATAAGATTGCAATAACACTCAATAGAACAACATGTGAGTAGGAAAAATCAATTTTTTGTTTCTTAAAGAGTCATTTAGGTATAGATTTTTCCAAAGTTTCAATATTAACCAATGGAGGCTACTCAAAGGAGCTAAAAGAGTCAATATTTATAGCCTTTGAGAGAAGAGTAAGGCAAGGGAAGTCCAAAAGTCACTTGGAAACTTGTCAATATAAAAAATGGGTTAAAATTTTCATGATAAAGAGGCATGGGATAAACCATGCAATGGTAGGAGGTCCAATTATCCATACAAGTCATGAAACCTATGAAAAGTGTCACAAAATTCCTTATCCTAGCTAAGAAAACTACCTTCATTATTTGGAAATGTTTGAACATCATAACACTAATTATGGACATTTATTATGATTAGGATAATAGGGAAGGTATTTATGCATGACATTACATGCATTTGTGATAGTCCTAGTCATTTGGAAACACTTGAAAGGAAGTAATCATTGTCTATAATCTAAAAAACTCCATTTTCAATCACCCCTGACACTTAGACTTACAAATGACTTCAATTTTCAATGAAAATACATGGGAGGGAGTGAATTACATATATGAAGGCCCTCAATGTCCTTAGAGGCATCAAATATTTTAAAAAAAGGCTCATACTTGGAGTTTTCACCATTCTCACCCTTGTGTCTTCTATGTTAGTTTTGACTAAATAAAACAAAGGAAATTTTTTGAACACTTATAAGTTTTTTCCTAGAATAAAATTTTCATATGGGGTTATTATAAGTCCTAAGATTCCACCCAAACTTTATTTCACTTTTAAAACTCCTCCTATAGCCTGAAAAAGACACAAAATGGTGAGAAAAACCCTATTTTACATGCTGTCCATATAATTCCATACAACTCATCTACATGGGGGGAGATCCTGAGAGAGTATTATCCGTGATATAATATATTTCATTTCAAAACTATTCCATTTTGGTGGCTTTCCAAGATTATTTTCTCCATCAGGTTCATTCAAGGGTTTTACAAGGGTTTTAGATAGTTTTTTGCTCTTATCCATTATTCATAAATACTAAACGTTAAAGTTTAAAAATAATGCCAAAAATTGGTTTCCATGGACCTTATCTAACTCCTCTAAACTCCTTTTTCTCCTATGTAGATCCTTCAAGCAGACGCGAGCTCCAAAATTTGTCCTATCAAACTTGCTCTTCTAATTTTACATTAGTGTGAGTGGTTTTGAGCTCAAAGATGGTTCTCTTGATGTCTCCTCTACAATCCACAAGTTATCACACATATATTGTGACCTAAAAACCATGCCTCAATCATATATATATTCTAACAAGAATCATAAGTGAAGATGGAATACCATTTGGCATTAGGCCTTATCAAAGCCCAATAGGTTTACTAGGCACCTTGATGGATTTGGATGTTAGGACTAGTACCTCATGGTTTTATTGGTGTATTAGGAATATTTACATCCTAATTTATCTCATAATACCACTACATACCCTTTAAGTCACTTTAACTCATCAACTTCTCTCATTCACCAACTAGACCTAGTAGAAACCTTGTCTAGTTAGACTATGTGCAAATGGAAAATGGGTACTTTGAGGAGTTTGAGCTTGATATATTTATTATTATCACTTATTTTATAAACCTAATTAGATGTTTATTTATGTCCTCAAAGCTTCACATCAAGTCTCTTGCCCATCTACACTCATTAGGTCACTTTGCCAAACTCTGATTTTCCTAGACTAGCAGACCTTTGAGATAAAATAGAGAGGTATATCCCTTATTTACAAGGAAAAATAATATTTTTAGAGCTATTAAAAGTTATGATGATGATTTTTAATATAGGTTTTTGTTTTATTCCATGATTTAGGTGTTCAACCATCTCAAAATGACCAAAAAGGCCTAAAAAACCTTGTTTTCTTGCATTTTTCTCCAAATCCACTTAGGAGTCACTCTTCCAATCAAAAACCATGATTATAGTATTATTAAAATGATCCCAAAATTCAAATTTTACTGATGGAGTTTTAAAAACCATCTAAAACACTCCCTTCCTTAGATTCTTCATGCTCACTTATTGAACCAAGATGTTTCTTAGCTCTCTGTATGGATTGTTGCCCCTTTTCTAAGTAAGGAAGGTACATGATCACTTTATAAAGGTATTAGAAATTTTAGGATATGAATTTGAATATTATGGATCACTTTTTAGTCATTGTAATCTTCCTCTCACCTCTAGACAGTCCATGTTTCATTTGGCCTTCTAGGTTGTACCCTACTAACTGGACTGAGACACCTCTTAAGGTCTATTGTAGGTCTATTGTGGTTGGTTGAGGTCATTAGTGATAAAAACATCCTCTTAATTTCACCTTGATAACTTCAAACACTCTATGTCACCTTTACTCATCCTAGGTTACCAAAGGAATAGCATGACTCATGCCAATACCTCTATTTGCGTCAAGTCACGCTTGTGGCCTATAGGTGTATATTTCAGGCTTGAAAGGTGCTAGGTAGGTAGTTTATAAGGCCTTGTGAGATCCAAATATATTGATAATTCATGGGTTTCAACATATCATTCTCATCTCCTCATATTTATCCTAACTCCAAATACTAAGACACTTTTCCCCTTGATTGAGAAAACTTCATCATGATCCTGCCTGTAGGTGAATACAGGGGTATTATGCATTTAGTCATGGTGTTAATAAGCTCCTTGGAACAAATTTTAAGGTCACATAATGTGTATTTAATTTACACTCAACTTTTTGTTCTATGGAAACTCAAACTATGCTCTTCCCTTGACTGAGACAATTTTCCCTTCAAAACCTTGCTATAGGTCATCATTTTCCAGCCTAAGTGGTACTTATAGGTGGGCATAGGGGTGAAAAGACATTCCTTAACCTTATATTGATGACCTATGACTTAATTTTTCCTCATTACACTAGTCTAGTCATCCCATTTATGAGGTTATGCTCAAAATTGTTCCTCAAGGTAACAAAAGGCCTTTTCCTCCTACAAGCCTATATATATCATTGAAGTTTGTTAGTGTGTTTTGAGGCATATGTGAGGCTCCAAAACTCTAACTTCTTCATACCTTCAGACCCCCATATTTGGCATGTTTGTTTTTTTTACTAGGGGATATATATCCACCTAATATTAGGCCTTGAAACCTCCTACAAGTGTGTTATAAGGGGTCTACAAAAAACCCTTTGGTCTCTATTTTCACTTTTGAGGGTAGACAGTCCCAAACACAACCAAGTTGTGTTTCCAAATGGTTCTACACATCCTTTTGCACTCAATGAACTTTTTATAGATTTTCCATGGCTTTCTTATCAAAACAAGATAAAAAAGAAGTGTCACATTGCTTTATCCCTTCCATACAACACTCTAATCCCTTGCTCAAACACCTAATATTAGGCCTTGAAACCTCCTACAAGTGTGTTATAAGGGGTCTACAAAAATCCCTTTGGTCTTTATTTTCACTTTTGAGGGCAGATAGTCCCAAACAGAACCAAGTTGTGTTTCCAAATGGTTATACACCTCATTTTGCACTCAATGAACTTTTTATAGATTTTCCATGGCTATGTTATCAAAACAAGATAAAAAGGAAGCATCACATTGCTTTATCCCTTCCATACAACACTCTAATCCCTTGCTCAACCACCTATAGGTGGGTGTTTTAATGTTCACACATTGAATTGATCATGAGAAACTTGAAAAAATGAGTGAAAATGAAACTCGTATGCTTTTAACAAACATCCTAATTCACTTGAAGTAGAACCAATAAGTTGTGACACACATCAACCTTCTCATATCTTAGCATGATGTCAATAAATGGCCCTTTGGGTGTGCATTGGGCAAATTATGGAGGCAAAGCATGAAATGTGTCAAAGTATGATTTTTAATAGCTTCAAAACAACTCAAAATGTATTATCATTCATAAAATACATGACCTTCATCAACAAAAAACCTTATAACTACCTTTAAAACACCTTTCCCAACCTGAAAACACTTGCATACATGTGAAAAAGAGCAGATAGAGGCATCTAGTGACTATTTGGCATGGCAAATATGCTTGGTGTCACCTTTTCACCTTTTTTAAACCTCTCAATGAGATTTATTCAAATATTTATGGTATGAACAACTAACACACCATGAATTCAACTATAGGAATAAGATAAACAAGCCCATACACATGCAACCAAGTGAAACTAAGCATGAAGTTGACCATGGAGTAAGATAGGCTTGAAAACTACTTAAATAATGTCATGGTGAGAAAAACCATGGGATTATGTGTTAATATTCTCTAGATACTTTTGGAGCACCATTTAACATCTATTTGAGATCCCTACAAGAGAAAACACTCAGTAGACAAGGAACACTTTAGTTAAAATTTCACTTGGTGACACCCTCTTGAAACATGAACGAAATTACTCATCCAAAAATTATTAAAATTTAAAAAAATAATGGATAAAATCTAATAATAAATTAAAATTCCTCTATATCCAACATCACCAACTAGTTTGTACAGATTTGGTAAAAATAGAGCAAAACCTATAGGGTACATGAAACAACTAGTAAAAGAGCACACTCAACTTGTTAGTGATGGTTCATAAATAAAAATTGATAATTTTTCAATTTAATTATATTTAAATTAATTTATTATATTTTAAATATATCAAATTCATTTGACTTGAAACTACTTATACTATCTGTACTAAGGAAAAACCTCAAGGTCACTTTAGTGTGTCTTGGAAACCCAAAATGAGTAGAATGGTTTTTGACATAAAATGGAACTTAAATATCAATTATATCATGGATATGAGTTTGGGGAAGATTAAAATTCTTCCTAATATCTTTTTACACATGGCACACTTCCCAAGAAGGTTGTATGAGTGCCACTTGCTCTCTTTTTAGTTATTTTAACAATTCAGTTAGGGAACCTACCATATTCTAATATTTATGACATAAATGACATGGAATATGACATATTTTATTTTATAAAGGAAAATATGATTTTTGGTCACCTTGGTAAATGTGCCACTTGCATTTATGACCTTTAAAATCCTACTAAAATGACTCAAATTGATAAATAAACTATTAAGACTAAAACCAAAGATGATATAGAATTAACTAACACCAAATGAAATATCATACACCCCATGAAAAGATTTATAATCCATAAAAAATTTAAAAATCCAAGTTTTTTATACCAAGTTGACTTAGGACTTTAGACAAGGAGAAACACAATCTAATTTAATGCTTGCCAAAACTTTTGGCATAAAATGGGGGTTAGTAAACATGCATAAGATAATCCTATTAAAGCTATGTATAGGTAAAACCTTAATATATGGAGAGATTGATATTAT
Organism: Torreya grandis; assembly: GCA_037957365.1. Classification (NCBI taxonomy): domain Eukaryota; kingdom Viridiplantae; phylum Streptophyta; class Pinopsida; order Cupressales; family Taxaceae; genus Torreya; species Torreya grandis. Next base: position 845,699 of record JARHVA010006031.1, read on the forward strand.
TTAAATGCCATTACATATGCTACTTCTATCTACTAAAGAGAGGATCAAAGCTAGAGATATTTACCTTAAAAATGAACCCATCAAGATTCAATATCTCCCTAAGACAAAGGTGCTTTGAAATAGGTTGTTGTGGTTTTTTAGGATCACTAAGAAAGGCCAAAACATCCAAGACTTCTCCATAAGGCTATATTCATTTCCAAGTAGAAACCCTAAGCTAAGACTCCTCAAGTATAATGATGAAAGAGTAGATTGTAAAGAAGTGCAAATGAATAATTAACTCTTGATATCTCTCTAATAATGGTGAAATAGTTGTGTTTATATAAGTAGATCTAACCCTAAACCCTTCTAAAAGTTTAGGTTAACAAGGTTGACCTGGGTGACCTAGTATTGTAATTGAGAAAAACAAACTAGGTTTTGAACTATGTTAGCTAGGGGCCGACTTAATCCCTAGTAAGATTTATCAATAACAATACAAGGTCGATGTGGTCGACTATGTCATGTAAATTACCAAAAAGGGGTTTAAGTTAGGGAAAGGGATAATGAAGGTGATAAATGACTAGAGGAGGGTGAAAAATAGGAAGGAAAGCTTAGGAGAATGGTTTTAGGAGACAAGTGTGTAGATAATAAGTGGAAAAAAGGGACAATAATATTATGAAGCACCAATGGTCTTCCCACCCCTTTCTTGGTGTACCCCATAAGACATGCACTTAAAGAGATTTAGACTCGATGGGTTCTTTAAAAATAGAAAGCATCAGTGATTGATAAAGTTTTGAAATATTATGTGTATATATATTATGTGCATTGACTATGCACATTCCCTAAAAGAGAACTACGTGTGATATAAAACCCTTAAAACTAGGGTTAAAGTAAGTAGTGGCTAGGATAACAAGGGTTTTGTGCCATGTGATCATAATATCCCACAACCTTTTTTTCCCTTTATTTTTCATTTGATTTAGTTGTTGTTTTGTGTGTGTAAGTGTTCATTAGGATTTGAAAGAAAATCAACAAAATAGTGAAACAAAGAAACTTCCAAAATTCATCAAATCACCTATAGGTCTATATAACCCTCTAGCAACATCTCTAAAATTTTTAGGTAGCTCTTATATAAAAGGACTCTAGTGGCATAATTAGACACTAGTGTAATTGACACTACTACCCTCATAAGGGTGATATTGTCTTAAGCCTATTTTTAACTATAGTTATAGAATGAAAGATGTCTGACTAATATTCAAACCTATTCTAGCATCCTAACATATAAAAACACCTATTTTATTCTAGATAAGTACATTTTCTCACCGTCTTTACTATTTTGGGAAAAATTATCATATTAATTATTTCTTATATTTATCTCAAGTTATTATTATACTTAGCCCTTTAATAACCTAGGATTTACATCTACTAAGACATAAACATTTAGAACATTACAATTATGGATATGGAAATCAATTTCCTATAGATCTATATAGAATTTAAGAAAAAATGGAGTTTTTCAGAGCCTTGGAGTAGATAAACATAATCATTAAATAAAATTTCATAAATCTGTACCTTATATTATTGTTAATCGATGGTTTTGGGAGTGGGAGATAATAGTTTCATGAGTGTGCTCTCCAAAAAATTATATGTTTGTTTTGAGTTTTCTAGGTTTCATTTGGCTAAACTTATGACCTATTTTTTGTTCTGTGTTTTTGACAACTATCCTTAGATTTAGGACAAAACACATATGCTTCTAAAATCCCCTATTTATTTTTATTTTTGATTTTAAAATATTATTTATTATAATTAGATATGATTTACTATTTTATTTTATTAGTCTAATCAAACATAGTTGTATTATGTATGGGACATGTGTTGCATTTTGATGTAAACCTAAATTTCCCATAAAACATTTTGGTGAACTTATACTACTTAGGGTTAGATATTTTAATCATTGTGGTAAATATGATTGTTTTAGGGTTTATTCTATTTCTTTAAAATAATTATCCCTATTTCTTATTGTGCTTTATTTCAAGCCTTATAATATTTCAATTTTTATAAAAAAAGAAAAAATCCTAATATGCTTATGATGATGGGTCAACATTTAGATGTACTTTTTCAAGATGTTATAAATGTTTTGTGAATGTCATGTATTCTCATAATGATGTAGAAGATAGTGATTATGATTTTTATGATAGTGTGGATAACATTAATGAATGATTAGGGCAAATAATTTATACCCAAGTAGACTAAATGCTATGAATATGGTTTACCCTATTTTTTATTTATTAGTGTTTAATAGGTATAAAAATTTAAAATATTATTTAGATTGTTACATATGGAATTCAAACATAAATCTATATGTAAAGCAAAATTAAAAATTAAGATTGATTAATAAGTGACATATGATAAAAATAATAAGTAAAACTAAGAGTAAGATAACATTTTTTGGTTTCTAGTTGACTATACTAGGTATTTGATAATTAGAAAACTGGTGAAATAGGACTATGACAACTCATATCTAGAAACAAAATAGGTGATTATGTCTAGATAAGTTTGCATTTTCTATATAAAAATAGAGTATGGCCATATCTGTTGATTATAGACTTGTCTTCTTTGACTATGATAAAATTATGATTGCTCTAACACCTACATATGCATCTATTGAGATGGATGAGATATTGTGATTCTATAGATGCCATGCAAATTTTTTTATTTTCTTTCTCTTTGCCTTGGAAACCTTAGGTTTACTTGTGATAGCTATAAACCTAAAAAAATAAGGGGAAGTGAAATAGGTTGAGCTGACCCCAATCACCCCCATTGATGATTGACCATTCCCTATGTATATAAATACTTTGAGGAGAGAATTAAGCCACATGTAGTTCTACCACCTAGTGTGATTGTGTAATTGTGCTCTTTGACTATAAGTATGTAGATAGAAATTTTGGATTTGATACTTGAAAATGTTAGCTCGTTATTTGATTTGAGACTACTCTTAGTAACTGATATTGAATTTAAGGATAATAGGGCATATTTTCTCAATGTGCAGTATTCTAATAGATATATACAAGATATTATCAAATACTTTAATAAATTATCTTTGATTTATATTTATTATGAGCCTTTTGAATAATTTCCTTTAGTTAAATTTTGAAATTTGAGGGATGATGCAGATGGATAGTTTGAATTTTGGAAACTAGTCATTAAATGGTGTGGGGACAAGACCACACTAGGTGGGTAGGTCTATGGTAACATACATATCTGCTTAATGCAAGCCTATCCCAAAAACTTAGGAACACTTATCCTGAGGTTGGAAGAAGTTTGGGAGTGATATAAATAAATTTAAGCATTGAATTAGAACTTTTTTGTAGTAGTGATGATGAACAAAGGGGTTAAGCCAACATTTAGATAAATGGCAAGAAGAATGATGAATAAAAGTCATGCATTTGTGTGTGGATAAATTGGTTTAATATATAAAAGAGAGATGGTATTTACACAGTCCATAAATTAAAGGAAAAATATTTTATGGATTAAATAGTGTACAAGAATTTTAGATAATTTTTTTGAATCACACTGTATGAACCATCATCATGATAAGAGCCAAAGATAATAGTTTTAAAGATATGTCAATAATTAACATTGTTAAGTACTTATGACTAGATTAATGTATCTAAATTTCCCCCCTTTTATTCTAGTAAATTAATTACTAGATTAAAAGAGAAAGATAAATTTGAGTGTGTAAAACACACTTTACCTTTTGAAAAGAATCTCCAATTATGTAAGGCACTCATTTTATCAAACCCTATAACAATACATGAAGTAGTCATTATTCATATTTGAAATTTAAAAAATATGAAACTCTAAATTTAAAAATTGAGAGCAAGGAAGGAGTACACCTATAGGGAGATGAAACCATGTTGCATTATAACTTAGAGAATCATTCCCCCTTATATACATAGTATAAGATTACCTAAAACTATCCTCTTTCTCAATAGACTATGAATTGAATAAGGTTAATCGAATAAATCATGTGTATACTTGGACAATCAAGTAAGGACCAATGAATTTTTTAAATCTAGTAGAGGGTAACTTAAAACTAAATTGTCAAGAGTAAATGTTTCTAAATTCTAAGCCTATGACATAAGGATATAAATCTCACTAGACCTCAAAAAATGTAAATGGTTGTAGACTATGGTTGTAAATATTCATGTTAAGTAAATGTATATAAAGGGGTATAAACTAAATTTTAATATGAGTTATAATGGATATAAAGGTTTAAGGTGCAATGGTCTATGAAATGGAGGTTTATGCAAGATAAAGTGATTAATGATAAGTCTAAGCAATCTTGTGTCTACAATAACTTATTAAATATAGGGAAGAATCTAAACAAGGATATACCCACATAAATACATAATTTAATAAATAAAATAATATTTAATATACTAATTAAATAAAAGAAAGAGTGTAGGGATAGAAATACTTACTTTGGGGTGGACCTATCAATGCTTCAATCTCCCCTTCACTCAATTGGAGCTCTAAAATAGATTGTTTTAGGTTGAAGAACTCAAATGGTTGGATGAAGACCTAGATATATTTATTTAAAAATTCCCAAGGACTCTTCCTATTAAGCTTTAATGACACCATAAGATAAGCTATTCAAGATGAGGTTTTAAGATATTAACTCTCCAAAATAATTTTGTAGGGTATAAATGTGAGCAAAAGAAGAGTATATAAATGTGATATGATATGATATGAATAAAATGTAATCCCTATATTTACTATTATAATATACAAAACCAACCCTAAACTCTAATCCAATAATATTAGTCATGCTGATACAATTGGAAGATGTTTAACATAATATAATATTGACTAGGATAATATAGTATAAATGTCAAAACACACACTCAAAACTATATTATGTTGGATGATATAATAAAATAAGAATAAAGGCATGTGATTTAAATTTTTAGGGTTATGGAGTTTAAGCCTTAGGTTTTTAAAGGGGATGAGTATACTAAATTAGGGTAGAAATATGCCATAAATACATCCACTAATTTGTAACACAATTGACCTAGTTTGACCTTTATAAAATTAGAAATAAATGATGTAAAAAAGAAATTATCTAAAATTTGATCGAGACAAGAGATATGGAGGATAAAAATTGGAACATGATTTGATCTGAGTGTTGTGGATAGGATGCAAGTGTCATAACCCTTCTTAGATAGTAACGCCTTAACTAGATAGTAGTTCCAATGGAACCTTGTGTCATTTTGCTCTAATGTCCTATTTTCAAATGATTTATAAGTTTTGTAAATTAAGTCTTATTATATCTCTAGTAAAAATTCAAGGTCTATGTGATTAATAATTTTCTATCTCTATTTTACTCTAAAAACCCTAAGTTTCATACTTGTAAGGGTTTGAATAAACACCATGAGAAAAAGGGGTTAGTGGTTATGATGTGATATATGTGTCATCCAAACCCCTATGTGGGTATGCTACTTACATAATAATACTTTGAGGATGGATCAAGCCTAATGTAGTTCTCTCACCTAAGTGCTTAGTGTAAGTGTAAGTGTAATTGAAAGCTAGTATGAGTGTTAGTTGTTAGGAATGGTGAACAAGCATTCTAACCTAAGATTTAGAAGTGATAACACTAAAAACATCACATAATGAAACTATAGATAATTGATTTAAAAAAAATGCAAGTCAAGTGTTATTCAAAAAATAGATATTAGTATAAAGAAAAGCCCTTGCATAAGTAGGCAAGACAAAACATAGAACCAGCCTAACTAACCAATGTGGGATCAATCCTCACATAGGATAAACTCATAATAGGATGAAATATCTAGATAATACATGGAAAAACATGATAAATACATAAAATACATACTCTAACACCCTCCCTCAAGTGAAGCTAGGGCTAATAAAAGCCAAAAAATAAATAGTGACATGTCCATAGTATGAGTCCTGATAACTAGTCCTGATAAGGTACTCATGTACAATATGTATCCATGAAATGAAAAAGGAAGATATCCTCATGAATAACCCCAAGGATAAATTTTGAAATCCCAAGAATTCCATGAAACTCAAGGAAATGAGGTGATGTAAAAGGCTTCATGAAGATGTCTATAACATACTGCCAAGTCAAAATGTACTCTAAGCTAATAACTCCATTATGAATGTGATAATGAATGAAGTGCATATGTAAATCAATGTGCTTAGTCTGCTAATGCTCAAATAAGTTGAAGGATATGTGAATTTAACTCTATTTATCACACAAAATTATAATGGGTGAATTTTGCATGAAGCCAAAATCTATCAATAATTGATGAAGTCAAATAATTTGTTGACTCAATGTAACAACTACCCTATACTCAACCTCTGTAGATGAAAGTACAATGGCTTACTACTTTTTACACAATGAAACAATAGTTGAAGAACCAAGACAAAATATGTATCTATAAGTAGAATGCATGTCATCAAGAAAATAGGTCCAATCTGAATCACTATACCCAACCAACTTAGTATAATCCCTAGTGTATTGTAATCTAAAATGAGTAGTGCCTTGCAAATATCATAAAATAATCTTAGAACCAACCAATGAATATCATGAGGGTAATGTGTAAACCTAGATACAAGCCCAATTTTAAATGAAATGTTAGGGTGAATATGGGTCAAATACATAACAATCCCAACTATCTACATATACAATGTAGGACCACAAAGTGGAGTAGTATAAGAGATAGTGAGAGTCACTCTAGATTGAAAAGGAGAAGGACTTTGCTTTTAATAAGTCATGCCAAAATTCTAAATAAGATCAAAGATATAATTTTTCTAACTCAAATAAATCCTTGTATCTAACTATGAAATCTATAAACCAAGGAAGAAATACAAAAGGCCAAGATTTGTCATGTCAAAATATGCTAAAAGTGATTATTAAATAGTATAAACTTGAGATGAGGAGATAATTATGAGAAGTAGATTATAAACATATAAGAATATTATAATAATGTCCTCCCTAATACATTGAATATACACTATAAGATTAGAGTGGTAGTGAACAAAGCTAATGGAGAGAATAAATGAATCCATCTTCTCATACCAAGCCCTAGGGTCCTATTTGAGATAGTAAAGAGACTTCCTAAGTCAACAAAAATAATAATAATCATGAACAAACCCAACAAGCTACTCCATATATATTTCCTCATACAAGTCTCCATGTAAAAAATAACTATTAACATCCATCTGATATATTAGCCAACCTTATAATGCAGTAAGATAGAGAATAAGGTAAACATAATCCATCTTGGCAATGGGAACAAAAGTATCAGAGTAGTCAATACCTTGGACTTGTGAGAACCCTTTTACAACATGACATGCCTTATACTTTTCAATGGACCCATCAAATACATACTTGGTGTGGTAAATCCACTTACACCTAACCAACATTCTTCCCTTAGGAAGAATGACCAAATCCCAAGTGTGAATCTTCAATAATGAAGAATACTCATCTTTCATCACATCATCCCACTCTTGTATCCCATGATCTTATGAAAAAGGTTATGGTTCCCTAGAGAATGCTTGGCACAAAAGTCTAGTACCTATAGAATGTGTATGATGGTGTCAAGTAGGTGGAAGATCCCATATGAAAGGTGTTACCTTAGAAACTATAGTACAAGCCCACTTATGCATAGTAGAAACATCAATGTGCATCAGATCCTCATCCTCTATAACCTTTTCAAGAATCTCTTGAACTGACTCCTTAAAGAATGAATCCTTGAGAAGAGGTGAATCATCAAAATAAGAAAAAAGGAATGGAAGAAGATGAGGAGTTATGAGATATGAAATGCTCATCAAACTATACATGTTTTCAAAAATGAACATCATGAGTATTAGGACCTAAAATATGATAAGGTCTCATGTCCTCATAATACCCTTCAAAAATCAACGGTTCCATTTAATAGAAATTAAGGAAGAATCTCCAACCACAATGTTGGAAGTAAAACTCAAACTAATAGATATAAAGGACTCCTTGGAAGAAGTCATATGGTGTGAAGCATTAGAATCTAGAACCCAACTATTTGAAATAGGTAATTGTGATCTTCCAATAACATTAAGTGCTTTTCCATGCTTATGATATGGAGAAAGAGTGGAGATAGAAATCTTATGTTTGTTAATGACATCCTCCAGGGATTTTATTCTCTTAAAACACCTAGCCTCTTTATGACCAATCCCCTTACAATAGGAACAAGATAGGTTAGACTTATTCTTGGATTTGGAAGATGATTTGGGTTTATATGTGTTAGTGTTGGGCTTAGGTGAATTTTGAGATGGAAGAGTGTTCTTTTTATTACTCTTAAATTTTCCCTTATTCTTAGGATGTGATGTAACTAATGCTTTTTGAGAGGTAAAAAACTTAAGGTGAGACAATTTGGATTCATCATTAGTAAGTATCTAACACAACTCTATATCTAACATTTTGAATGTGGTACCTAAGGCATCCATACTAGAGAAAAAGATAGAAACAAAGATTTGGAATGGGCCACTCAACTTAGACAAAATCAAGTGTACACACTCTTAATCCTTATTATCTTATCCACTCCCCTTAAACTATGTAAACAAATGCTTAAACTTAGTGATGTAGTCTACAATAGAGGTAAAATCATCCAAATTGAGTGAAGTAACCTTTAATTAAAGCTACATGGCTCTCAAGTGATCTACTTTCCCAAAAAAACCCTTTAGCTTAGCCCATATTTTGAATGGAAAATCATACCCATCCAAATGAAATAATAGACTGTCACTCACATAACCTCCAATTAAACCCATACACTCTTAAAACTTACATTTGTGTTAATTTTTTTTAAATTCATGTGTAAACTATGGTTGAGTTCCATTCATTAGGGACCATAATCCTTTATGATTTATGATTATTTGCATTGGAGGTCTCCATGTATGGTAATAATATGTAGTCAAAGTCTCATAATGGTTAATGTAGAAGTAGAATCCATGCTAAGGAATCACTAAATAGTAAAAAGAATGCAAAAAGGTACTCAAAATTGGCACTGAGATAACCCCTTCAAAAGATTGTATTATGGAACCCCCTAGTTTGGCACTCTATAAAAGTAGTGATTTTTTTACAAATTAATGACACCAATGGATAGATAATAAAAATCCATGTACTTATGAAAAAAATATAACTCAAATTCAAATTATGATTCAAAAGTTACAGGCATTATAATTTCCAATAAAATAGGTCAAAACATTAAAAAAACACTACAAATTGATTTTTTTAACAAAATTAGAAAAGAATATAGTCTTCCAACCACTCATTGGAACCATAATTGAACTATGGACTTATAAATTTCAACCAAAGTAAAAAAATATCCATTTAGTTACCTCTATGATTGCATAAGTGAACTGTGCTTCCTCTTGAAGCAAACAAATATAGCTTGGAAATAAAATAACGAATAAAACTAGTTGTGTTTATGAGAGGAAAAGAAAGAATATTATTGTATTTAGTTATTAAGAGGTTCAGAAATAAAAAAAAATGTATGATCCGAAAAAAATAAGGACCACTTCTAGTGCTCCACATAAATCACTCAAATTAGATGTGGAATGTTGGTATGCAAAAATATGATGCCAAACCAAAGCTAACTCCTTATTTCTAGGAAATGACGTCTCTCTCATTTACATATCTAGAAATGAAAAAAACATAGTATTTATGGTCTACCTTCCACTCATTAGAGAGGAAAAAATAACCCAATGCTTTTTCCAAAAGGATGCCATGCTTTATCAGATTTCAATGCCACTCAACATATCTAAGATGCCAAGGAAGAAAGATAGATACGAACACAGGTCTACAAGTTTAAAACACCACCTCTACATAGTATTAAAAATAGATAACATGCCACCCTATTGGTTTAATGAATCTCCACTATGATGATCTAAAATAAAATAAAAGTGCTTACCTCTTCAAAACTTTTGTAGTTCCTCAAGCAAATGATGTCTTCTTTATTGATCCAATGGCCTTTCACTCAAACCCAACACACCTCAATAGATATGGCATTTTCAAATCCAAAACAAGATTTCTCGTCTAAATCCTTAGTAGTGCAAACCAATATGATACCACTAATAAAAAATAATATCTTAGATACATAGAGATGGAAGACTCTTGTAACACCTTAACAGTGTAGGCTCTAACACCTCTTTCAAACTCTTCTCAAATCTACAACAAAGTTAAAAAACAATGTCTTTTTCTCTTTTCAATGCCTCATTTGTTCATAGAATTTCTCCTCCAATAACAACAATGCCTCCTTTTCACTTCAATGCCTTAATATAATAAGAACACCTCTCTTGACAATAGAAATAAATAATGAAACATCTTCAAACAGTTTAGAAAAAATGATGCCATAAGCAGATCTCCATGCATGCCTCTCTCCTCAATGGAAATCAACACTCCATCAAGGTAAATAAATTCTCCACCTCCTCTCTCCCATGCCTCCTCTCTACCTTCCCTCCAAGAATAAAAACCACACACTTTATTCAAAGTTTCAATAAAAGTGTCAGATCTGTAAGAGGGAAAAAAAGGTTGATGAAATATCACAAGGGAAGGAGTAATGATAAGGGAAAATTTTTAAGCAAAATTCAACAATATGGATGGATGCACCACCTCAAAGCTATGGTAACATGTTAAAAATGGTGAAAAATCATTCTAACCCAAGATTCAGAAGTGATCACACCATAAACATCACATAATGAAGCTGTAGACAAGTGATTGCAAAACAACATAAGTCAAGTGTTATTCAAAAAAAGAGATGTTAGTTTAAAGAAAAGATCTTACATAAGTAGGCAAGGCAAAACATATAACTATCCTAACTAACTAATGTGAGATAAATCCTCACATAAGATAAACTCATAAAAGGATGAAATAACTATGTAATACACTAACAAATATGAAAAATACATGAAATACATACTCTAACATTGACTTGAGTTTTTTGAGTGTGCTTGAGACTAGAAATATGAGTAATATGAGCTTAGGAATGTTTTAGATGGATATATTCATAAGTAGGGTAAAATAGAGATTAAGCACCATGATTGTGCATAATTGTTCTAAACTTGTTTATGTGTATTAGCATCTAATTTCCATCTAGTGGATAATGGCTTAAAAGTCATGTATATATATTATTATAGTGCTTGTACAGGTCTTAAAAGAGGTTTAGGCCAGCCCTAGCTGCTTGTTAATTAAAAAAAATATCCATTAGTGGCCAAAGGTAAGAAAATGATAATAACACCCAAACTAAGACATTAACACCATTGGTGCTACTATTCAAATTATGGAGCTAGTGTCCAGGGGGTAGAACTTGAGGCACTAGGGGCCAGGATGCTAAAGTAAGGGTCTGAGACTGATTTAAGGATGTGTTTGGCCTACACAAAAGTTAAATAAATGTTTAAATAGGCCTTGCAATAGGTATATGGCTAATATAGGGATGGGTGGTCTCAAGTAACACTCTTACCACTCAAATGTCATTTTTAGATGATTACAATTACCCCTCTTTATTCTAAAAATGTATACAAGTGAAATGACTAGGATAAAGGAATAAGAAGCATACCTGGACTTACCTAAGAGGTGAAGCCTATGAATATGGGTCTAAGTGTATGAAACATGATCCATTATATGTCTTTTAAATGAAACATGTATATATTATTCCTTACTTGAGAGATATTAAAAGCAAAAGATAAAACTAAGTAAATATATAAGATAGAGCAAAATAATGAATACACCTTAATGGTTATATAAACCAATGCATAAACCTAGTGACATCCTATATGTGTGCATGTAGATAGTGATCAATAAGTGAATAACTTGAATTTAACTCATGACTTGAACAATCCTCATGTGTGGGTGGCTCAATAACTCAATATAATTTTGAATCTATCATTTCCCACCCCTGTTTGGTGGATCATGACTTGTGAATAACTTAGATTGGACTAATGATGTGTCTAACCCTCTCATGTAGGTGGATCAAGAACTCAAGTAGACTATTATTCCATCATTACCTACCAATGTGTATTAGATCCATCTAAAATTGAAACTAAGTGATGTAACTAAAATTGTATAAGATGGATCTAGGCCACTTATAAACTCTAAAATGTATAATGGCTCTAGGCCATTCATGAATCATAGCTCTTTAACACTTGGGAATGCCAACCACTATAGATGGAGTAAGAAATAAATATGGTGTGTAACTTAGAACATGGTGTATGGTGTGTAAAATTTAGAGAATGAAATTGAGTTTATCATTCCATTTAATCAACTGGTGCATAAGTGAGCATATGAAAACATTATGCCACGAACATGCCCCCAAATTCATTATTTGAGTATATAGATTCTAGATTGAGTTGTAATAATTTGTATTTAAGTATCTAAAACCAAAATGGGAATGACCATGTCGAGAATTATACCCCCAATATGAGCAAACTAGTATGAATCTATGCTAAACTAAAAAAATGGTAATCTATAACTGAACCTATGTAAACCTAAACTGTAACTACTATAATTTTCTAACCAATCTAGAATTTATTGAAACTAAGGATACTAGACATTAGAACCATACCTTGGAAAGTAACATTGGTGGTTCTAGTGTCAATTTATTCACTAATGTCCAACTATACTGATTTTTATGTAACTAAAACTGGTCTCTATGTGACTATTTCCAACTGTGTTTTCTTGAAACTAATTTTTGTATTTTGTGCCTATGTGATAAAAATTGTGCTTTGAGTGCATTCAGATAGACTAATATTTGTGACAAACCTATATGAATTCCCCCTCTATTTAGGGGATTTATTTTACCTATTTAATAAATTTCCTTAAAAGAAAAAATCTCTACATGATGTGTGTCAGTCAGAACATATATGACATCTACGTAGTAAACCAATATAATGTGCATACATAACATCATAATGTAAGATAATGTGAGAATAAGATTGTAATTTATGATGTATGTTATATCTAGCATTCACAAAGATATCAAGATAGATATAATAATGTATATGAATAGTAATGATAATAAGCTAAGCAGCTACCTAGGGGGATGGGGCACTATGTCTATCAAGACACACAAGTAGGAAGGGTATATGCATGAGGTTCCTCATGGTATCTAAAACTAGAGTGTGTATAAATTAATATACAAGTTTCATGGCCATGACACATACATATAAAAAAATGAGGCTTGTGAAGTAGGCTAAGGGGCCATAATATAAAGGACATGGGGACATGTCACTAAATCTAATAAATCATGACATAAGGACATGCTTAAATTTACATATACACAAACAAAAAATCATGTTGGCTTAAATCCACATGGAAGGACATGTTGAAATGTTTGCATACACAATCAAGAAGGCACACACAAGGGCATGAACACATGTCCAAATCATACATACAATTAAAATAACTGGCATGGAGTTGTAGAGAAATGAAATATTCAAATGACCTCGAATAGATATAGAATTATAGAGACACAATCAAGTCTAAACTAGAAATTAAATTATATATAAACATGTGGTACAAGTCTATATAAGAGTAAATATGTACACAAACTGAGTCTAAAGTAGTAATAGTTGATAAAAAATTAGTGTAGTGTAGAACAATCAATATCAAGATGCAACCATGCTAGATCTATGGTATAGAGTATAGAAAGATGTATTTTGGAAATCAAAACTATGTATAAGATTCCCCTAAATGGGTAAATGTTCAAATGAGGAACCTATGTATGTGCCCCATATGGGTAGATAGTAGCAAATCTAGATCTATGTGATGGAACTAAGTCCTTTATCAATATTTAAACACTCAAGAATAATAAGTGAAGCATATATGCATGATAAAATTTATTATACTAAGATATTTAGCATATATAGTACCTAAAAAGTATAAGAAATGTAATCATGATGTTTTTATGTTTTGACATATTATATTATTTTTGTATTTTTATGGATATAAGCTATGTACAGTCAATCATGGAATCAAAACTATGTACAAGGAGCAAGAAACAAGGAAACTATGTATAAGGAGGAACATACTAATTGATGAGTCTCATAAGAGACTCGATATCAAGGTGTCCTATGTAAAATAAAGGGGAAATAATTCTACATGCTATGTGAAAGGGTAACTGAGGTCCAAGAACTTGTTTTACTAAGTAATCTATAACTAACATTGCCTATAGAGTGGTGCTAAGAATCTGTGAAACTAACTAAGGTTACATATGAAATTTATGGGTGTTAGGGACCCATATGGTAGAAGATGATGTATATACCATGGATGCTCTATGCTGAGAACCTTGAGAACTCAATAATAATGTTATGGGAATGAAAGGTGTAGAGAAGGGATTTATAGAATTTAAAACATATCTATGATGTAGGGGTCTCTTTAAAACTGGTCTCCATGGGAGAGTCTATTTATGTGGTAACACTGAAGGAGTAGACCTCACTTGCATTGGTGGCTCAACTAAAATATGTGGGGTACTGATGAAAAATGTGCCCAAAATTGTAATTGGTAGTTACGATGTAACTAACCATGGAATATGTAGAGGATATTCATATGGAAAGCCCCCAAATGTAACCACCTAATTAGCATGTAGATACTTGAGACATCTATGAATTATGGATGGAATGGATCAAAGCTACTATATCCATGGCCTACCCAATAACATGTCAAATGTGTCTACACTAGGTATGACTAAGAATCTAGTGTCCACATGTGCTACTCCAACCTATAAGGGAAGTACAATCTCCCTGATGGAGTTATGAACATGGCCATTAAAACCATGAATAAACCAAATGATGTAGAAGTGTGATAGTGCACATACTAATACTTGACATGTTATCAACCATAACACTCTGAATAGGATGATGATTAATGTAGGCTTGTATAAAGAGTGGATATAAATCTGAATCATTATTAATAATCTCCTACTCTGAGAAAGTGATGAGTGGTATAGAAGGCACTATATTATGATACACACCAATGATATCATGTAAAGGTTGTGTATCCTCTATAGTAGTGTGATAGTATGCTAGTAGTGGATGTGCCTAATAGGTATAGTTAACACTAAAGTGCCTCCAACCTCATTATCTGTATGTTTAGAAAATGAATCTAAAAATATTTTCAGTGCCTTAACTTCTATTTTTTGAAATTTAAGTTCCTCTTTAGGTGTGCCACATAAATTATGTTGAACTCTATCAAATCCTATATCTCATGTCTCAAAGTGATGCATTTGTTTGTAGTATAACCCGATACCTTATGATAGTCACATAATGCATTAGAATCATAGTTCTTTAGAAGAGGCCTAGTCATATCAACCTCTTTTATGGGAGGGAGAGATATGAAATTGTATTCCAAGAGCTATTTTAAAACACATGCTAGTGACTCTAGAAGGTTTGTGAAAACTCTCTATGGAGGAGTCGATAAAACTAGGTGAGGAGGTGGATTTTAAGCTGTGTTAATTTTGGTATTTGGATCACTCTTATTTTTAGTGTCCATTAATTTGTATGGAGGCTTATTATAAATTTTAGTATTTGTTTTTTGATCCAGTTGTGTACTTTAATGTTCCCATAAAGAGAAGCTTGACTTCCCATTCTTTCACTATGTGGCTTAACCCTTTGAATGTTGGAAACTTCTTGAGTATGATAACTTCATGTAATGTTGGTAGTAAACTTTATTTGAAAATGTCTTGGAGTTATCTATCTTCCATGGGGCTAGTCATCTTTTCCATTATAGTTTTATATCACAAGACATATTCTAGAATAGGCTCATTATATTTTTGCTTAAGTTGTACCAATTGAGAATATGAGATCTTATCACTGATGTTGATTAAAGTGTGCCAAAAACATGTATGCAAATGGATTGAATGTAGTGATGGACTAATTTAGAATATCATATAAATATTTTAAGGTATAGTCATTAGGATGCATGGGAACAACTTAGTAAGGAACCAATCATTGGACATGTAGTCCAAACATGTTGCATGAAAATATTATAGATGGTGTTCTGGGTCACCCTTAACATCATAAAAAGTAAGTTTAGGTGGAAAAAATATGGATGGAAAAGGAGTTTACTCTATGTTTTGTGATAATGGTGTAGTCAAAAGAACATGAGAATCCAAGGCATGTGGTGGCATAGTAGCACCCTGCTTAAGATGTAACACCTTAGCCTATAGAGAATGAATCTCATAGATAAGGGATTGTACATTGGAAGAATAAGGGTGTGTATTAGTCATAAGAGGTGAAGATACTATTAAATGTTATTGATTTAAAATAGGTTTTATTACATTATGAGTCACCCCCAAAGTTGGCATAAAAATATTGGTATCTGGGGGAGTAGAAGAATTACCATTGTTTGATTTATGAAGCTCACCTTGAATAATACAAATAAGGTCATATTATATATTAATATGTAGAGAGACATAATATTGTAAATGTATCTTATCAGTTTCATCAAATCATTTTTTGAATTCTACTATTATAGGTTTGAAAGTAGGAAATTAAAATGGCTTATATTTTGAACCTTTTAAGAAATTTAATTTAGTAAAAATTGCCAAAATAAAATAATAAATCAAATTTGAGATTTTAGAATTAATGTTGAACATATAAAATAGAAGGATATAAAATCTAATAGCATATAAGCCTAGGGTTTGGGTAGTATTTAAAGTATGTTAGGTTCACCAAATGATTTAAATTTTTAGGGTTATGGAGTTTAAGCCCTAATTTGTTAAAAGGGTTAAGTATAGTAAATTAGGGTAGAAATATGCAATAAATATAGCCATTAATTTGTAATAAAATTAACCTAGTATAAGATTTCTAAGAATAGTAATAAATGATGTAAAAAAGTATTTAGTTGGAAATTGACTAAGATAAGAGATCTAGAGGTTGCAAACTAGGACATGAGCTGATCTTAGTGTTATGGATAGGATACATGTGTTAGAACTCTTCTTGGATAGTATCACCCTAAATAAATAGTAGCACCAATGGTGATGGTGTCTTCATTTGGTGCTAATTTACTCTTCTCAAATGATTTTTTGGTTTTGTAGATCAGTTCCCGTTCCATCTCTAATCCAAATTTAAGGTATGTGCAATCAATACTTTTCATTGTAGATCTATTTTTCTCTAAAAACCCTAGGTCTTTATGATTATAAGGGTATGAATGAACACCATGAGAAAAAGGGGTTAATGGATCTGATGTGATGGATGTGTGACCCATACCCCTATGTGGGCATGCTACCTACATACTAGTACTCTATAGAGGAATGAAACCTGATGTAGTTCTCCCACCTAAGTGTTTGGTGCAAGTGCAAGTGACTACTAGTATGAGTGTTAGCTTAAGTGTTTTGAGTGTGATTAGGATTTAAAATATGAGTAATCTAATCTTAGGAATGTTGTATATTGCTATATGAATAAGTAGGCAAGAATAGGGATTAATAACCTTGATTGTGCATAACTTGTTCTGAGCTGCATTTGCATTTGATTTCCATCTAGTGGATAATGGGATAAAATCCATGTATATATTGTTCTAGTGATTGTATGGGTCTTAAAATAGGTCTAGTCTGACCCTAGGTAGTTGTTGATTTTAAAAGATATCTATTGTTGGCCAAAAGTGGGAAAAAGACAATAATTCCCAAACTAGGACATTAGCACCATTGACACTACTATCCCAATTATGGTACTAGTGTTAAGGTGGCATAAACTAAGGCACTAAGGGATATGATGATAAAGTGAGGGATATGATTTCTTTAGGTATTCTTTTGGCTTACACAAAGGTTGGATAAGTGTTTGAATAGGCCCTAAGATAGGTCTAGGGATAAGCTAGGAATGGGTGGTCTCAAGAAACACTCTTAACACTTGAGTGCCATTTTTAAATGATTACAACACATAATAGATGGTATCATCTAGGTAAATACTATAGGATATAGGAAAAGTAGAAAATTTGGATATGATGTAGATAAAATGTATAAATAGATAGGATCTTAGAGGAGATTAGAATGATAGATAGTAGTAATGATGTAATCATGATAAAATACCAAAATATCTAAAAAAATTCATATTTAATTCATACTCCATTTTTTGTGCACCATTTAAGGCATGAACTCAAGGATATTGATGCATTGATAAAGTGTTGTAAGTGAAAATATCAATAAATGATTAAATGAAAAATATTATGTGTATTCCCTTATCCAACATTTAGAGAGATGCTTTATCATGTTGAACTATTGGAAAATTAAGAGCGATCAATTCCCAATTTTGAATAAGTAATGAATACCTTGAGTTGGAAATATGCATGGTATAACTCTCATGAATGGGGAGAAGTACCCAATGTACTAATCCCGAAGAAGGGGGAACCACACAATGGGTTCACTATAAGTAATGCTAAGGCCATTGAGTCTCTATACTTGAACACACATTACCCATAATAGAACAAATCACACTTCTATATATAGATCTAGATTCTACTTGCATGATCTAAAGATTATAAAGAATATTCATGTCCCAATGATTATCATAGTGTAATAGATTTGAAGTGAAATTACAACCATTTTCCATTGAATATATAAATTTAATTATAGTGTATATGAACATGAACCAATATCATGCCTTTTGAATTTGAAAATGTATACATGTGCATGAACCAATATCATGCCCCTTGAATTTATATCAAATGATATAGAATGTGATGCATCATATGATCAACTATAATTGTATGTGAAACCTTTAATTTATGTTTTTGTAAGTGTTTTATATATGCAACAAGCATGTATTATTTTATACTAAAGTATCTATGAAATGAGTGTATATGCATATCATATGCCTGATAATCTATATTGATGTGTCAATATATTTCATGTATCTAATTTCTAGATTACTTTAAATCTTTAAAACCTGCACCTTACAATAAAATCAGATTTTTATACTCATGGAGGATTGATTATCTAAGACAATCCCACTATAATGACCCCTTTTTGAGATTAGGGATGTAGCCTCCAAGTCACTCACTTCAAAATAATATTTAAATGTATCATGTGATAAACATATAATCATTCATAATCATGTTAGCATGTAGAGAGTATGTTATCAAAGTATGTTATATGTCATCAAGGTATGTATGAAACATATGTAAAGTGAGGCATAAAAATGTCATTTATATATAGATATAGTAATCAGGCATATGGTAAAGTAATTTTTGACACTCCAATTTACCCCATAGAAAACATTAAACTGATAAGGACTACACAAGAGGTTGTGTGCTTGTGCAGTATTCAGTTCCCTAAAAGTAAACCAGTGTACAGATGCTTCCCATCCATGCCTACACTTAACCATCAACATAGGTTCACACAAAAATAAGTGTTTATTTAAACCTATGAGGATTCCAAATGCATGATCCATGCCAAAATCCTTCATCATAGTAACATGATGCACAAATCAGAGCTTGCAGGTCACCCAAACTTCAAGTGGTAAAAGAGAGAACTGCACAAAAGGTAGTTCCAAATCATGAAGAACATAATTAATATATTAAATTTTATTACAAACTATTATTCAAAGGCCTCCTCATGACTGAATGGTGAAGTCCCACAGCAAATTTTAGGGTTTCACATATGTTATGCACCATATCCTTTATAGACCAATATACAGTCTAGATAGAAGGTGCAAATTGCAAGGACCATCGAAAGAGACTAGGTACATGAGGAGTTAGGACCTTAGACATTTCCATGAAATATTTCCCTTAATGCCCTTCAAAATCTTATAGATTTACTACACAACTGTCTCTCTATGCAACCTTTAGTGTGCACCCTTTACATAAGATATATTTAACTAAATATGTGTGTAAGATGACATGGTAGATATCAAATATATGCATGCATAATTCCATGATATGTGGAAGCCATGCATAAGGGTGGTATCTAAGCCTAATTAGATGTTGAGGGAACTGAATAAAAATAGATTTGAATGTAAACACCATTTTTAGAGTGTCATAACCTAACCACACAGCTCCCTTGGATACCTAAATACCTTTCATTATTAGACACAGACATGGATCCATGAGTGACCTTCCAGCTACTTCCATGATCAAATTATTAGACCTAAATCAAATAAGCATGGCATGTAGTAATTATTGCAAATATTTAAATGTTCTTAATTAACCTTGGGCTATGGGTGCCATTTTTTAATTTTAGTTCCTACCTAACACCTTCAATGGCAAATTGATTACACTGGGCCTTGCCCAATGCTATATAGACCCTAATTATTTATTTTAAAGGGGTTGAAATTTATAGGCATTATAAAACTACCAAAAATTTCCCTCTAATATCCCTCTCTTGGTATAATAAAAATCTACCGATTCAAGTTTATAATACTACCTTAGACCTTGAGATTAATAATAATTGATTTATTTTCTTCACACTTTGTGTTCTATGTACATTCATGGTTTTTGATCCTTTTCTATGTATGTTCATCCCTCTTATTGTCATCCTCTCTTCACACCTCTCCATATAACTAAAAGTATCTACATGTTGCATGTTGTTTATACATAGGTCTGCATAGGCATTATCTATGGACCATTCCTCATCCCTCCTAATGCTAGACTATGTTCCCTTAACTCCATGCAAAACACTTATGTAGTGCACCTAGTTTGAATATTATGTAGCCAGTTTGTTAGTTTTATTATGTTATTTAGTAGGTGAGGTGTTTTATATATTCTTCATGCATCACCTTTTACATTCCAATAACCATATTCACTTTTCTCTCCATTTTCCCCTTTGTCAAGTTTAGGTTTAGCTCTAGCTATAGATTTCATTCTTCTCTTTATAGGTCAGTGCACTAGTCCTAAACTAGGTGCACCTAGAATAGAAGGAAGCTAGCCTATTTTGGAGGTTCATCCCAAGGAACATAAGAGACCTACACCTTGGGGGATGATCCCATTGTTATAATGAGATACCAAATCACTCTTCAACTTGCATGTCCAAGGCACTAGTTAAAAAATTGCCACTCACTGGCATGTGCAAAATCCTTTCATACATGGGTACACATTTTGAGTGATAATGGTTTTTGACATGATTAGTGGGATAATAAAAAGATTTAACTAAGAATTTTGTGTAATTATTAGTCAATGGTGTTAAATACACTCTAGTGAGCACCTAGTGACTCCAAGCATTTTTGGTTCATAAATATTAGTCCCTCATCTATATGCCAAGATAAATGAGATCATATATAAGGGGTGTTGACCTTAATTTCATTGAGTTACCTATAACCTCTAGAAGAATAAGAGTTAGATCATCCTCATCCCATTTTAGGAGGGCTAGTAATGCAATACAACCTTCTCCTAGAGCTCAGTCTACAACCCCATTTAACATATCACCCATACATAGAGGAAGACTATTCCCTATATTATTCAAGGATATTTTTAGAAACCAACCCTTGTTACTTTTAATTAAATTATCCAATTGATTCTTACCTAGTATGATGATATACCTGTAGCTACTCTTAAGAGTATCCCCCACTTTGCTGGAGAAAATTCCACTACCCCAGCAGATCACATACAATACATTGTAAATATTTGATCTATCAATAATGTGATGAAAGACAACATCTTATTATGAATCCTTTATTATTATTTGAAAGGAAGAAAACTCCAATGGTACCATATTTTACAACCTAGTACTATTCAAAATTAGGATGAATTAGTGCAACACTATGTAGATAGTTTGAAGAAAAGAGTGACCACATGTCATTAATGAATTAGCTCAAAACCATCAAAAGGGATTCACATAAGTGTATGTTTGACTTTAAATTTATAATATAGAGGAATTGGTATCAAATTATATTCTTGGTGAAGCTAAATCTTAACACTACATTCTTATATTTTTGAGATCATTGAACAATGATGTGGACGTAATGATCCAATCTATGGGAGGAAAAATATTACCATATTCATATGAGTTCACTGTACATGTAGAAAATTTCATGATACAAGTGATGAAAATTTCACCTAGACCCCGTATGCCCTTTTATCATGAGATCTCATGCACAAGTTCACCTACCTTGCCCCTTGTTCCAAATCTAACCCCCTTTCTTTTTACTATTAGCCTACCAATTCCATCAACTTCTATGCCCTTGAGTGAATTGTATGAAGTCAAGTCCTTATTGAAAAGATTTGGAAATGTGCTAATGGTGATAAAAATGTATAAAGCACAACATTCCAAGCCTTTTCAAACCTTAAACCAATAATATCAATCAAACAAGCCTCCCTACTAATATGCTACACAAAATCAAAACTAGGTCACATGAAATATACCACCCTATATGCCAAATTATAACATTACAAACACCTATATAACTCTTATTATTATGTATAATAATATGGTGCAGTACTATGAATTGTTCTTCCCATGTGATCATCCAAATGATCAAGCCACATGTGTGAATACAAAAATGAGTGAGGCACCTATGATTCAAAATGTACCACCACCTCAAGAACCTCCATATACTTCATATAAATAAAGGGATCAAATTCAAGGATGAATTCAAGAGTATGGTGGATCCAACCTCTCAAATTCGTAGGAGGGTAACTTTGGTTATGTGAATAAAAATGAAGTGTTGATTTCAGGAGGAAACCCAATTGCTTTTAACATATGATTCAAAAAAATAACACTAGATAGAGTTATTTCTTTTAGTTCCCTCAAACTCCATGCCCTAGGTTATACATGTACATATATAGGGTAGAGTACCTATGAGAAGTTTCTAAGAATGTATGGCAATGGTTAGGTAGAAAGAGAGTCAACCCCAAGTTGGTCAATAGGTGTGAGAAGAAGTGGTTACTAAAAAGGTGCCAATTAAAGGGACTCAAATCCCCTTTAACATAGATGAGAAGATGAATAAGGCTGACATGAATTATATAATATAGGATGATCTTATTATTATTTCCCAAAGGAATTTGTTATAAGATGCCCTAAAGAGATCCCAATCTCATGAGCCACCACAGACTATGCCTATTGCACCCAGAAGTTTATGTTAACTAGAGGAAGAGTTATGTAGAAATAAAAATATGACCACATTATACATGTATATTATTATAATTGAGAATGTCCTACATAATTTCATGATAGACTTGAGCATGAGCAGCTTAGTGATGTCAAATAAAATTGTAGACATGCTAGGCATAACATATTATCCCATCTCAAAAGGGGTTATCTAATTAGATGAAATAATTATTAAAGCTATGGGGATCATTAAGGATCTGAGTCTCACTCCACATGTGTGTCATATCCTGTCCATTATGTTTTATATAATAATCATTGACTTACCCCTTACTTTGTTAGATGCCTTTCCTAGGGTTTTACTATGAAGGTGGACAAATATCTATTCTTGAATTGGTCATACACACTAATCAAGACCATATATGGGACCAAGGTGACAATTAAAGTTGAGCCTATTTCAAAGAGTCACATATATCCATAGGCTCATAGCCTAGTTGATACAAACTACACCTTGTTCAACCAAGAGGAGAATTTAATTCTTCATGAGACTTACATGCCTCTTGAGGAAATTCCAGATAACCTACTTGATGAATGAGCACATGAGCATTATGATTTTGATCCATAAGACATTACAAAGGAAATATGTCTAGGAACATACTACATTCTTGATGAGAATGTCTTATTTCCTAACCTTGTAAAGGTGAAAGAGGACTTTGAAGGCATATGGTAGTTATACTTTTGTTTTAATATTTTAGTGTTTACCTATGTAAATACTATGTTTGGTTAAAGGGATGAGTTGTCTAAATTAATGAAATAATATGCATAAAATAACCAATAATTTTATATAGATTTTGAATTTCTAAAAATAATAATAAATATTTATAAATAAATACTTATCTAGAAAACACCCTATACAAAAGATTTGAGTGCTTAAAATTGAGATATGAATAGGTTTGAGTGTCATCAAATAAATACCTATGTCAGAAACCCTCCTAGATAGTAGCAACACACTTGGATAGCAGTGCCATGTGGCTCTAGTGTCCTAAAAATGGTGCTAATGTCCTCTATACATGACTGCTCTAAAATTTTGGGTGCACCTGTGACTATGTTTTTGGGTTTTATTCTTATGTGCATGAAGTCTGAAACTATGTATTATGCCTATAATAATTGAATTATGATGCAAAACCTAATCCTCCTTACAAGTAAGGTATGAGATGAAAAGTGTTTTCATTAGTATGATAGGCTAGACATCCTCAACACCTCATTATGAAGAGAGTTGCCAATATACCAATACTTCAAGGAAGGATCAAGCTCGATGTAGTTCTCCCCACCTAAGTGCCAGTATAATTACAAGTGATCTAGAATGATAGTGGTCTTGAATGCATTGAGTATGATTAAGATTAGATATCTAAAAAATTTCATCTTAGGGTTGTTGTAAATGGTAGTATGTACAAGTAAGGTATAATATGGATTAATAACATTAATTTTGTTTAACTTATTTCATGTTTGAATTAGTATTTTATATATAATTTACATCTACTAGATAAATGTCTAAAAATTACAAACACCTAAAATTAGCCACAACTAGCCTTTGACCAGACTTCAGATTGATTATTACCAACCATTGCAAATTAAGCCAAAGAATCACTGAACATCCCAAATTTGCTTGCACATCATTCATCAAAGCTTATAATCATGTTAAGACATCCCTAATTAGGGTATTATACCATATGTATCAATAACCTCTCATAAATTCATCACTAATCATCTTGTAACATCACAATGGTCAATTTAGCCTATGTACCTATTAAGTGGGGAACTTGCACACTTAAACCAAATATTGGAAATGCTTAAAGGCTAATCAAAATAAATTAACAAGCTAAACCAACTTAAAATCCTAGCTAAATTATCCACTTGAAATTAATGAATATCTAAAAATAGAAATTCAAAAATTCAAAATATCCTAGCCTTTCATCAATTCCTTTATGAGTTTTTAAGCTCTTTCAAAATATCCTAAAATATATATTTTGGTGAGCCATGCCTAGTAATTGAAAATCATAATTAATTTAAAACTATTAGCTCTACTAGAGTTAGATTTAACTCACCTAGGTTTGGTTTGAACCCATTTCAAGCCTTAACTCAACCCTAACTCACCTTGGGTGAAAGTTAATTTCTAAGCCTATAAATACAAGGCCATACCTCTTCATTTCTAAGTTATAATAAGCCAAAGTTATAATGCTAATTTAGAGAGAGATAAGATTTGAAATAGTGTTATAATGCCAAAATATTAAGTGAAGTAAACGTAATCCACATTAAAGCCATAGTGCCAAGGAGAGAAGTAGCCGACAAGCTTCATTTGCCAAAGACTTCTTGATGCATAAGCTGAGCAAGCCACTCAACAAAGCATTTGGAGCTCCCAAAGAAGGTAAAAGAGTTATTGTATTTTATGTTTTAGTTGTGATTTCATTTAACTTTTGTTATCCCTATTATCTAGGCTAGGAGTGTAAGTGTTAGTGTGTTTTTATTACTCGAACTAATACAATACTAACCTCCCTTTTTGGATTCCTATGATCACAAAATGACACACATGATGTGATGTCAAACATCCCATATAAGTAAGGAGACTATTATAAAACCTTTAGTTTTGATAATGAATGTTTAATAATCTTTAAAATTTGAGTTTTAACTTTATTTTTCACATATTCTATTTTTTAGTGACACACTATTTACATAGAGACTAACATTGATCTTGATAGAATTTATGTCGATCCTACCAAAATTGACATCAATCCACACAAGATTGACATCAACCCTTGTGTGTAGAATAGAGTATGATATAAATGTGTTTAATGAGTTTTTCTTCAAATTTTCTAGTTTTTGTTTTATTTCTAAGAGCCTAGATATCATTTAGTTGATCATTTGCCTATAAGATCTAGTGTTATTTGTTGATTTTATGCTCATATTTCTAACCATTGTGAAAAACCATATTATATTATTTTATGTTTTATAAGAAATTGACATTGATCTATGTCAACCAATGTCAACCCTTATGTGACTGACTGACACCAATTTATGTAGATCAACATTGATCTTTGCATGGATTGACGTCGATCTTTAAGTTAGAAAAATAGAGAAACTTGAGAGCTCATTTCAAAAAAAAAATTTCTCATTCAATTTTGGGATTCTAATAAGGCAAAAACCCTCTAAAAATTTCAAGTCATAAGGTGAAAAATCTAAATTTGAACATGGTTAAATCTTGTTCACTTTGTCTTTGGTGTTGAAAATAAACAAGTTCATTTTCATGCCTTAAATGTTTTCAAAGTTTTTGAAAGTTTTTCAACAGATGATAAAGGGATTAAAATTTACAACACATCTCATTTTGGTGATTAAAATGAAATATCACACTAGATAAATGCTATTAATATCTATTTCTTATTTGTTGAAGTTATTTATTTTATAAAAATGATTGATGCGTGTATGATCTCCCCCATCCCTTTTAGGGAACTTAGGTGACTAAAAGCACTCATTATTTGCCTCAGTTGATTTAGTCCAAAATCATGAAAATAACATCACTAAGGCCCTCCTAAAATATGTATGGTTTGGGTGATCTAAATTCAACCCTAAAGTCTTTTCACTTATTTATATTTTTTATGCATTTTAGCTTATGAGCAGGGGTTCATTTCCTCATAGGTTTTCTAGGGAAGCATTGATCTAGGATTTTATCACCTAAAATATTTTCAACCCCACTCCATAGCGGGGTATACAAATTTAGGGTGACCTACTAGGATTATTATTTTGAACATTTAAAATAAGCTCCATTAGTGATACTCTAACTCAGACCATAGGGGCAACTTGGACATCATACTACACTGAGCAAATAATGGATGTAATGGTTGTGAAAAGGATATGACCTTTTCACAATAAGCTAGTTGACATGGATCTAGTTGACATGATTACATCTCTAGTGTTATTAATACTTGGGACCATCTAGAAATGTGCAAATATTGATATATTAGAATAACCCCACTTACCACAGACATATTATTGATGTAGGGCAAGTAGCCTGAAGTTCCATGTCATAGTACAAACTTTTGGGAGAAGAGGGGACCTAAAACCCCTAATTTTCATACACTTTTATTTTTGGATTAACACTTAAAATCCTCCCAAGAGTGATTATATTAATGGAATTTGATATTATTATGAACCCTTGTCATTTTTAGGATCTAGGACATTACACTTGAGTGTTTGTGTCATTTTACCCTTTATTACATGGTTTTGAGTCTAATATATTTTATTTATCTTGCCACATTAAAATGAGTCTTGTGCAAGAATCAATCCTTTGTTTAAAGAGGCATTTCACTACCCATTTGATACCATACCTTTGCCTTAGTCTTTTGACAAATGTTTTTTATGTGTGTCATTCGATTAAAAAGGGTGTCATTACACTACCCAATTCATTTCAAACCTTTTTGATTTTGAGTCTTGAAACAACCATTTACTATATCTTTAGATCATGATAAGATCATTACACTATTCAAATCATTTTATAGACTTGTTTGAATTATTTCCAAATTCCAATTTCAAAACCAAATCCATGTGTGTTTTTTGGATCTTTACCTAGTATCATTATTCTATTTATATTTGTCTAGCTTGTTGTCTATTTAAATAATCATAGTTTTCAAAATTAAGTTTTTAATTAGCCTTGACAAGTTAAAGTCTAAACATTGATTGATTTCTACTAATACCTTGTGTAATTTTTGCCTAGCCATTGATCTTTCTCTTTTGGATTATGTAACTTAGGCGAATTCTTTACCCAATTTAAAAACTATTATTTGTGATTATATTTGGAAAAAAATAACCTATCTTCTAGGTGCCTTTTGTTTCATGCCTTATACCAATTGACCAAATTCATGTTTAAATCTAAATGCCTAGTTTATGCCAAAGTGTTTCAAAATTTTTAGATTAAATCTCATGCCTTTTGTTTAAAAGTCTAGCTTTTATGCCTTTTCCAAAAGACCTATAACATGCCTATTTTGAGCCTAGATTTTATGCCATGTTTGGCCAAAAGACCTAGCAACTTTTTTTTTCTTAGATTAGACTTGTTTGGATTAATTTGTTCCTAGATTTTGGCATTCCAATTTTATTTCATCCATTTGAAATTTTTGTGTGAGACATTTAAAATTAGACATTTGACATTAGATTATTTTGTACCAAATGTTATCATAGACCCTTTTTGGAGATACAAATCCACTTTTTGACCAATTTAGACCAAGTTTGAACCATTTTTCCTCTGTACATTGTTTTAAGAGTTTTTAGAACTCTAAGCCTTTTTGAAAAACATTTATCATTGATTATAATATGTCTCATTATACTCATAGTGGAACCATGTATAATCTAGGATATGGTAATGAGGTCATACAAAAATAATTTATTCAATACCCCTATGGTACTAATTTATTTTGTGAGATGGATCCTTATCCACCTTATAACACTCAATATAGGGAATGAAGCCAAGATCCTTTAGCTCACTATTTTTTCAACACACCTCCATTATTAGAGTAGGACCAAGAACAAAAAACACATTACCTAGCTAGCATACCATTGGTTGTAGACCAAGTTCAATAATAACTACACTATGTTATGATGCCATTGACATATGACCCCTACTTATTTGATCATCAATTTATTAGAAATAAAGATGAAATTTTAATCAGATTCATAGAGGTAAGGGATATGTTTCCATTAGACTTCCCCCATGAAAGTTTGCCTATTCTAGTTAGAGTGCCTTACAACATACCTTATAATCAAACTAATAAATAGGCCTCTTCTAGCAATCCTCAAGCTCTAGTGCCAATGTTGTATCAGGACCCATGTATGCTTGTCACAAGAAAGGGCCTCATGGAGGACCATTTTATACAAATTCAAATGACATACTAACTTATTTGAACTTATCATGCAATTTTAATATGACCATGTCAAATGCTCCACTTATTGAGCTAGCTCCTTCAATCGGAGTCTTATTTGAATTGATAGGCCAAGAGAATTTGGGTATAGGACCATTCATGCAAAACACTTTAGTTGGAAACATGTTCAATTTCCCAACCATCAAAGAAGTTTCTACTAATTCTACATAGATAAATATGCCAAATATAATGGATAACATGCAAGTGTCATCCAATCTAGGCCAAAGTGGTGTAACTACACAAACAACTAGCCCACAATAAGTGCCTCTAGTTAACACCATGAGTGGTTTGTAATATCAAAAGGAATGAACTTATGCCTCCCAACCATAACAAAATACTTCTAATCCTCAACTGACTACTTCTTTAATCACACAACCATGAGGATTAAATAGTCAAGTAACAACTAGTACCTTGCCTCAATAAAATGTGATGAATGTTAATCCACCATAATAGGTGATAACTAACATTACACAAAAATGATCATAGTCAAATTTACCTACATAATAGAGATAAAACTTTTTTCCACCTCAATAAGGGCCAACTAATGTTCCACCTCATTATGTAGTGACAAATATATCTCTTCAATCATAAACTAACATACCATTATAATCACAAATGTTGTCTAATTAATAATATATGACTATTGGTCAATAAAAAATTCCAAATAACTAACAAGCATTTATTTCAAAATAAGTGTTCATGTAACCAAGAGGTTTTACTATTCCACAAGTGCTAGTTAGGCAATAATGAACTTTTGTTCCATATATGCCAAAAATTCAATGACAGGGCCTTGTTTCACAACAAGTTCCACTTAATCAACCAAGTATGACTAGTTAGAAATAAGTCCCTATTCAACCATAGAAAGCATATTACTTCACCCAAAGACATATCCTTCCATCTCAGCCATAATTCCTCTAAAGTTAGGCCTACATACCAAATCCTAACTAGAATGTTGCACCATAATGCATGCAATTTCAATAATCACATCCTAATAAAAAAATGCATATTCCTAGTCAATTCCCTATCCAAACCAACATTCCATAACAAACCATGCCCCCATTATACCTTATTCAAATAAATCCACTTTTTATTGCCTAACCTCTACCTCAGGCTAATGGGCACAAGAACTACAAAAAATGAAGGATGTAATTGCAACCATCCAAGCTAAGAAACAAACCAAAAAGTTTAAGTTGGATGATGTGTGTTCCTACCCATTCAACATGGAACATCTAAATATAACATTTCCTCCAAGGTATGAACCACCAAATTTTGACAAATACAAGGGTAAAGGAGACCTTAAGGCCCATTTAATATAATTCTTTATTGCCTTCCAACGAGTGGCTTATAGTGACATATACCTCCTATTTTTGTTTCTTCAGATTCTAGTAGGACAAGCTTTAGAGTGGTTTATAAAATTTATAAAGAACTTAGTATCTAATTTTGATGACCTTTTAACTTTTTAGACAACTTTGTGCATCATTTCTCTTACAATCTCAAACATGAGGTTTATTTGGTAGATATGACCCAATCTAAACAAAAGGCTAATGAATGTTTTGCAAGCTATCTATAATGATGGAGAACACTTGATATAAATTTCACCCATAGTTTACCCAATAAAAAATTAATTATTGTGTTTACTAAAAATTTACACAATGAGATATCTTACCATCTAGAGCTGTAATATGCACACACCTTCAAGGAAATCATTGGCAAAGGTTTATTGATTGAAAATACTATTATTAACAAAGGGATTATCAAGCTTACCTCATCAAATAAGAACCAAAACCACAACCAAGGAAATGGCCAAAATAAAAACCATAACCACATCCAAGTGAAAGAGTCATAACCAACCCAAGCCAATAATTATGAAAAATCCAAGTAGTTTAATTATAACAAGAATGTTGTTAGAAATGGAGTAATCAAGTCATGACATGTCCAAATGGTACAAACACTATCTACTAAGCCTCTACCAAAAATGAGAATTAATCCTCACTAATAACCAATTCAACATGCACAGCCTTCTAAGTAGTCTAGATTAGCCCAACAAACAAAAAACCCTTTTCCTTTGCAAACTACTCCTCCAAGGCAAAATGGGTCTATTCATTATGTTTTTAGCGACCTTGGAGAGCATGTTGAAGCCATTTTTCACAAACTATCCACGACTAATCTAATTAGTTGGCCCATTCTGAAGCACTATCTTAAAGGCATTCCTTATTTGGATTGGTATAGATAAAATTAATTCTATGAATACCAGTAGGTTAATGGGTATAATTTGCACTATCATGTGCAGATCAAGCATCTTATTCAAAATATGTTAGAAAAAAGGGATATATCATTGGATAATGTAACTTATACATCTAATTAGAACCTAGATATTTATCAAGACCTTTTTCCACAGCATAAAAATAACCAACAATAATAACAACAAAATCAAGAATAATAACAATAGTATCAATAACCAAGATAACAATAAAAATATCAATAGCATAACCAACATCATCTAAATAAATGGAATCAAGGATAGAACAATGCCAAAAACTAATAGACTTACCACATAATTGCATTTGACTATAACAAGGTTATAGGCCATATTGTGGGAGGTCACATTTCTACCATCTCCATCAATCCAAGACCAAGTACCAATCAAACATGATCATTTCTAATCAATTCCATCCAACTAACCTATGCCAATGATCCTTCCTTGACCTAGGATTACATACAAGCATACCAACAAGTATTGATTACCACTTTGGACCTTATATTGATAAATTTCATTTACCCTATGACCACATACAAGTGCACCAATAACTGAGACTTATCCTATCTGGTCCTCCTCCACCATCATTTACTAGCAATAATGGTCTTATATCTAATTCTAATTATGTAATCATAATTCGATGGTCAAACATTACCATACCAGGCCCACAACCATCTACCATTACACCCATCTAACCCACCTTGCTAGATAGGAATAATCCATTTACCATTATGAAGGATAATACATTTGATACTATGGAATGATTGTAGAAGATGCCTACACAAATTTCCATCTCAAATTTGTTGCATATGTCTATCATCCATAAGAACATCTTGATAGAGTTCTTAGGCCAATCAAAAGTTCCCAATGACATATCTACAAAAAAATTCCAAGCTTTGGTTGGACATCTATCCATATTCCATTAGATATCATTTAACCAAAGTGATATTTTATCCCTTGGCCCTCTTCATAACAATCCATTATACATCAAAGTTGTCATAATATGACACAAAGTGAAGCATGTCCTCATAGGTAATAGATAGGGCCTAAATATTATGTCTCTAAAGCTCATCAAGAATCTCAAATACATAACAACTACTCTTCAGCCATAAAATATCATAATTAAGGCCTATGATAATGAAGATTAGGAATCATAAGCTACCATCAACTTACTAGTTATCATTGGGCATTTGACCCATGATACATTATGCCATGTGTTAGACCTTGATTTGTCATACAATTTACTTTTGGGTAGACCTTGGATACATGAGATTCATGCAATCCCTTCAATGTTGCATAAGTATCTCATGTTCTCTCATTATGGCATGGAGGTCACTATTCAAAGATATTTGTAGCCCTACAAACATTATAAACATTTAAAGGCTGAGTAAAAAGATATAACTACCATTTTGGCTTGAATTTGGCTCCTAATAAGGATAAGGGGAAAGAAATAATTACTAATTTGGTTGAGTTCATTTACATTGACCAAGATACCCTTGATTCATCTTCCCATATGCCACCTCTTGAAATTTCTAAGCATTTTACCATCACTGATAATAGCCCAAGATAATATTTGACCCATGATATATTCCACATTTCCAAGCTTCCATAGAACCTCAAGTCCTATGAAAGACCTATAGGCAAACCAACTTGCATGGAATGGAAATGAAAGGGAAAAACCAAACTGTATATTCCAACACCTATCATTTTCACACCGACCACTAGCCAAGAACAAGACCCACTAGCCAATGATGAAACCTAGTTATCTAATGATAACTTGGACAATTGATAAAACAATGCCAAATAACCCATTATTAGAAAGATCATGGAGAATTATAGGCCTCAGACCAAATCAATAGGGAATTCTTGAGGTAATATCTATGACTTGGTATAAAGGAACCTATGGCATCAAATTTAAACCACCTAGGGGTGACTTGATGTATCTTATTCATGTTTCAACACTAATGACTAGTGACAATGATGCCAACAATGAAGTAGAGTCTAACCATAGCCCTTATGAATACCTAGCTGATACAAATCTATTTGACACTAATGCCATTTTACCCTTAGACTAATTATTCATAATCCAATTCCTTTATATCATCATCAAATTATAGACTAGGACCAACAAGAATCCATAATGTTTATATATGAGTTTGAGATTGATGAGGCCCTTTTGCAATTTTCTAGGCGTAAGAGACAATGTTCCCTTAGGGGACCACAAACAAGGGTTCTCAATCAAACTAGATCTTATAACATATTTTAGAGAATTAGTGAACACCCTTAACCATAAATAATTAAATAAAACATGGAGGTCCTAAAGTGAAAACCTCTTTGAAGGACTTTTAGACCAGGGTAAAAGTAAAAAAAAGGCTAGTTTAGTGGTGAAAACCTATTTTAGGCACCATTTGATGGGGGTGTTCACCTTTCCCCAAACATAGTTTAGGATACCACTAATGATTAACTTACATATGGCTTTGATTTCAATTTAGAAGGACAACATGCCTTTGACCAAATCACTCAAGAGTTTCCAACAACATTTGTCACATGGCCATATTTACCATTAGGATATTTTGATTCATCTTGGCTAGGGGAAATAGAAGAGCCAATCCAAATAGAAGACCTTTCTATTATAGGCCAATTCTAATATTTTCTAACTATTTTAGAAGATAGTTTGAATCTTATTATAGAGGATACTACAAAAGTCAACCTTGGGATTCCAAATGACTTGAAATGGATTAAATTAGGTGCATCCCTCATTGAGAAGGGATGTGAAACCTTTATAACCATTTCAAGGGAATTTGTTGACATATTTTTTTTGAGCCTACTCCAACATGATAGGTTTGGACCCCACCTTGGTTTTACACCACCTTATGGTACATCATGATTCCAAACTTGTGAATCATAAACTACACAAGATTCATCCTCACATTACTGTATTAGTAAAGAAAGAGTTGGAAAAACTCTTAGAAGTGATGTATTTGATTGATTAATTATTTAGAATGGATCTTGAATGTTGTGTTAGTTAGTAAGAAGCCAAAAGGAATCAAAATTTACATTTATTTTATAGATATAAACAAGGCCAATCCCAAGGATGAATTTCCTCTACCAAACATTGACATGATTTTCAACTTCACAATTGAGTATGAAATGCTTTCACCGATGGATAGATTATTAGGATATAACCATATCTAAATTACACCAAAAGACCAACATAAAACAACATTCACCACTCCATGGGGAACATTTTATTATTAAGTTATGTCATTTGGTCTTAATAATGCTGGGGACACATACTAAAGAGCCATGATCATCCTATTTCATGATATGATGCATGACATTGTTAAAGACTACATCGATGACATACTGGGTAACTCAAAGATTAGAGCTGATCATCCAACAAAATTATGACAAATATTTGAGAGACTACATGAATACAAGGTCAAACTCAATCCTAAGAAGTGTGTTTTTAGATTTACTTCAGGCAAATTTCTAGGCTTCATTGTGTCTTTTTGAGGCATTTAATTCAATTTAACCAAAGTATAATCCATAATCAAGATGTCACCACCTTCCATTTTGAAGCAACTTTGTAGTTTCTAAGGAAATATTCAGTCTGTCAAACACTTCATTTCTCAATTGTCCTAAAAATTCCATCTATTTACATACTTAAAAAATGTTTTACATTTTGTTGGGATGATGAATGAGAGAAAGCCTTCCAGCACCTCAAATAATACCTTGCCAATCCACTTGTTTTGTTGCATGTTGGCATCATAGTTTACACCCTAATCGAGAAGGTTATTATTTTGGTCTTATTTATCAAACCTAATCCAATATGGGAATGAACCTAGGTTGTGGGTCACCTAATATTAGGTCAGACCTCTGAAGAGGGCCAACTTATTTTTGGTCTATCACCTATACGAAATTTAAACTAGTTTCTTGCTAGGAAAAGGGGAGATAGATTGATAATAATTCATGAAATCATGTAAAAAGGGAGATGGTGCACCAAATGTTTTGTTCCTTATACTTGCATAAGACACACTATAAGACACATTTAATATTTTAGAAGATTACTTCACTCACTCTTTAAGCAGACCTCACATAAGCATTTCACATAAAAACATGGACTAAGTATCAACCTAGCATGAGAGGGAAATTATCCACTTCCAAACTGACCAACAAACTATATATGCACTTATAATGACCTATGAGGACTATCAAAACACTGCGTGAAGGCGAGAAAACTTAGATAGAGGTAATGAGAACATGTATTTACTTAACCACATCAATGAACTCATGAAACACACTTTAATTCAATTTACAAAATAGAGGAATGCAATCTTTATTGCATCAAATAGGTGTTACAGTAAAAATCTTGGTAGAGTCTAGTCATGCCAAAGAGAAGGACCCATTTCAAGGCTTAAAATCCTATATTTATAGTATAATGAGATGAGAGAGATTGGGATCATTCCTAGAAGAATGGAGAAGTGAACATAATGACCCAAAATTCCCATCATTTTAGTATTGATGCCATTAGAAAAGATCACTTTTTATAAGATTACTTTTTGAAAGTGGATAAAACAATTGTATTATTCCCTTTCAATCTATTTTTGGTCTACATTGATGCTCTTTACATTTATAATGATAAAATCAAGTCATTTCAAGTTGAATTTTGGCATTAAAGCTATTACAATAGCTAGATCAATCTTTTACAATCTTCTTCTGGTGTTAATGCAATTACAACAGCTTAAACAATCCATTTTGATAATTTTTTGGCATTAATTTCTCCTTACTAGTTCATCTTTGACATGTAATAATGGAGAAAAGGGTCATAATCATGATGTTGGCTATGGTGACAAACCCATCAAAAATGATGTGTCTACCTTTATGGATTTTATTTAAAACATTTGCTTTAGTTCAACCTCAATCATATTTGTCTTTAAATTTTGATATCTACCCTTGATCTTGATTTGGGCTTCTAAAATTGTGCCATTTGTTATCTACACTTCCCTTTCTAAGATCCTATTATCAGCTCCATCTACTTCCATGTTTGCACCATGTGGTGGCCTCATATTTGATTTAAGCTCCTTGTCTTATGACCCATTGATCTTCCTTTGCATAGCTAAAATGTGTAACATTGATATATCTAATAATTACCATGGTTATGACACTTGGTATGATCTCATTAATCCTTGGGATCCTTTGACTCTTTGACTTTTTCTCACCATTGATCTAGTTAGTAGGATAAAACATGCTCTATTAATCTATCTGGGCCCAATGGCCTTTTCAGTCAACATGTACTATTGATTTATTAAGTAGGTACCTAAGATATTGACACTTGTCATTGATGCATTTATGCTAACCTTTTGATTTGATGCTTACCATTAATCTATTTTACATGATCAAACATGAGCTGTTATATATTTGGGACCCACTGACTCATCAAGTTTCTCACTCATTGTTAGATTTGATCTTAGATCCCAATATTTGGACACTTTTTAGCTCCACATTAAACTTAGGAATATTTGAAATTAAATGGCTATTTCATGAAGCCTTAACTTGACATCCTTGTGCATGTCTTAGTCTACAAGTCTAACTTTGAAGCTTTATATCTTGATAAAGGAAGCTCATAAAGACATGAAATTTGTAGAGGATGATATAGGAATGAGAAATTAATGTCCATGGAATATTTTGGCCTTGAGAGGATTTTTGAGTTCATTTATCAAATGTGCAACCAGACTAATTTGTTTGTTTTTACATGATGTGTTATGATGGTCTAGCTCCTTAAGATCACCAAATTCACACTTTAATCCTACTTAAAGTGTTTCAAAATCTTTAAAATTCTATGTGATCTCTTACTGAAGTTCATATGTTTCTTATGACATTGGGTCACTCTTTAACTAGGACCTTGCTCAGCTTCTTATCCTAAATTAGGAAAATTTTGGTATGTAGGCGAAATTTGGCTAACATATTTGGTGACTCAACTAGACAACATGCCTGCTATGCTTGAGAACTCAGACCATTTACATGGATTTTGGATTCACCAAATAATGAAAAATTTGATTCATGGCTGTAAACAACCCTTTAATTTACAAAGATAATGAATTCTACTAAAATAGGGAAGAAAACAAACAAAATAATAAAGATAACTAAATAAAGCAAAAGAAAAAAAACTAATGTACTAAGATAACACTTAGATGAAATCCAAAACAAACTAACTATATACAAGGAACTTAGCTTCCTAGTAGCAATGTTTTAGGTGTATCCCATTAACTAGGATAGGAAGCTCCTCACCATCCGTTTTTTTAAGTTGGAAGGCATTATGGGATTTGTAGCTAGATATTGTGTATGGACCAATCCAAAGATATTCAAACTTTGTATGCCTTCCTGGCTTAGCTTTATCCTCATCCCACTTGAGGACCAAATCTCCTTTTTTGAATCTTTATGAAGAAGCTCCTCTATCAAAGGCCCTCTTTAATTTTTTTTAATGGCCCTCTATGGCTAGTATGGAATGATGCCTTGTCTCTTCCAAATATATAAGCTCAACATATCTGATCTCCATAGGTTCATTATCTAACAACTCAAGTTGATGCATCAGTTCTAGGGTAGGAAATCAAAGAAAAATAGGAATTCTTTCTTCCTTACCATATACCAGCTTGTAGGGAGAGTTGTCTTTTGACCTTTTATACGTGATCCTATCAGTCCATAGAGCTGACTTCAATTTTAGATTCCATGACCTCTGATTATCTTCTATAGTCCTCCTTATGATCTTTAACAAGTTCTTATTTGTGGACTTAGTAAGACCATTGCCTTATGGGTAGTAGTTTGATGAAGTGCTATGATAATTCCCATGTTTAAATTCCCATTGGATGATTCTAGTCCCCATAAAGGCCATAAAATTGTTAGAAATAATGGTTGAAGGGACTTGAAATCTAGTAAGCAAACCTTCATAGAAATCAAGAATATTGGTCTCATTTGCTTCCTTCAATGCCATTGGTTCTATCCATTTAGTGAAGTAGTCCATGGTAGTTAGTATCCATTTATGACTTGAGATTGAAGGGGGTTAATAAGACCAATAAAGTCCAATCCCAATTGGACAAAGGGGTAATCCACTAAAATTGGTTAGAGAGGTAGGGCTACAAGTTTCATCTTTCTTACAAACATAACACATTATCTACATTTCCTAACCCATGCATGAAAATCACCAAATAAGCTTGACCAATAATACCCACTTATCATGATCTTATGGGCTATGGTCCTTGATAAATATTACCCTCCACCATGTCTATCATAGAACTCTTCAGATAACCTTTCCTTTTGATGTTGTTCAATGCATCTTAACAACATGCCATTGATATCTTTCTTGAATAAAACACCATCAATAAGAAGAAATGGAATGGATTACAATTTGATATATATTCTCTTATAAGGGATTAGATGAGAAGGATAAATACCATCCTAGAGGTATCTTACTATGTATTGGAACCATCTGGAAGGTGAGGTGTGATCAATTATAGCTTCTTCATCAGTTGACACCATAAACACCTCATTAGCTTCTTGTAAGTCTTGGGATAAATGCTCAAAAAGTCATTTACCTCTAACCAGCTTTGTAACCTTGATATTCACATCATACTCCATTAATTTTATTATCTAACCAACTCTTTTCTCATTTATATCCTTATTCAAGATAAATTCTTTGATACTTGGATGGTCAACCATCAGATGTATCTTATTATTAGACAACAAGTATCTAAACTTATTAAGATACCTAATAATATAAATTACATGATTTTAAAAAAAGAGTACCTTATTTCATATCCTTCTAAGCCTTGACTGAATAAGGATATTGGATTGTCTAAGGCCTCATGGTTCTACTACATAAGATTGCCTCAAATGGTGTCAATGTTGGCATAGGTATACATAGTGAAGTCTTTTGATAAATATGGGTTAATGAGTGTAGGAACACTAGCCATTGATTTATTAATTTTATCAAAACTCTTTAATCCTTCCTTGGAGTAGCTTAATTTATGATTCTTCGTTAGCATGGCTATAAGTGTCTTAGCTAAAGTGGCAAAATTTGAGATGTATCTCCTGATAAAATCAATCTCCCCTAAGAAACTTTGCAAGGCTATTTTATGCTTGGGAAAGGAAAGTGTAAGAATTGAAGCTATTCTTTTAGGATCTATGATTAAAACATGCTTCAAAACTATATGTCTAAGAATCTTACCTTAATGGACTAAGAAGACACACTTTTTGGGATTCAAGGATACTCAAAATTGCCTACAACTTTCAAACACTTGCTCAAGGTGAATTATGTGCTCACTTATATCTTTTGAGAACACTATTATATCATCAAAATAGACCAATACATACTCATTAAGAAGGCCCTAGAATGCCATAGCCATGGATCTCTAAATTTTTTCTCGAGCATTGGATAGACCAAAGGGCATCTTTCTATATTCAAACGTCCCCCACTTTATGGTGAAGTCTATTTTCAATTGGTATTTTTCATTTACCAAAATTTAGTTATACCCACTATAGCCATCAAAAAAGGATAAATTTTCTAAACCTACAACCAAATATAAAATATGCTCCATATATGGCAGTGGGTAGTGGTCTTTAAGGGAAGCTTTGTTCAAGTCACGAAAGTCAACACATAGTCTAGTTTCACCATTCTTTTTCATACTGGATTAATGTTTTCCATCTAAGTTGAGTGATTTATTTGAAATATAATAGCTAGCTTAATGAGCTTATGAAGCTTAGATCTCATCAAAGGCTCAAGCTTAGGATCTGTCTTTATCTTACTGGCTTAGTTTAATCTTCTATCTCATTGGTGTGTTGAGCTAGACTTGGGTCAAATCCTTTGAGATCACTATATTTCCATGAAAATACATTAGTAAAGTTTTAAAATAGCTTAATGAAAGATTATTTTTATGAATAAGTGTATAATTTACCCAAATTTAGGTTCTTACTAGGTGAAACTTCCACATTGGCATAGTGTTCTTCCTTTGTTGACAATGTTGACTTTTCTTTCCTCAGCTCATCATCACCACTGAATATATTTTAAAGTGTGACCAATCACTTGGGTAAATTATTTATTTTTAGTTGCACAATATGATCACCATAATAATATAAGTAATTTTATTGATTTATTGAGGAAAAATTAGCCTCTTCCTGTAAAAGTCTGACAATCTGATTATCATCTTCAAACACTTGCCAATTATCATTATTATCTAGGATAGAAGGTGATGTAGGATCATCACTACCTAATGTAAATTGATTTCATGTTTTTAGTCTTAGGTGGTGTTAAAGGTCATATTGAGTATGTAGAAGTCCATTTTATATTCTATGTCCTTAGCAAATTTGAATAAAGGGTCTTTTGTCATTTCTTGCCAAAACCCTTAGATTGAAATTGTAAATGTTTTTAGAAAATTTAAGAGATCTTGCTTTTATTTCAAGAGGTTTTAAGTTGTTAAATTATAATAGGGGTAAAAGGTGTTTAAATCCTCACAACTAATCATGTAACAAGTCCTTTTTGATGAGTAGGCAAGTTATTGAGGAAGTTACATTGGTAGTTGCCAAATTAGTTATAGATTTTAGGGTCTTTGAAATAGAGGTTTTGGTTTTGTATCGAGGCATGCAAGGTAGGAGAATTAAATTTATGTAGGGGAGTGAGGGATTAGATTTGAAATATCAATGTAAGAAACTCCAAGAATGTGAATACATAGATCTTGATTTGAGAAGAATGTTGTTAGAATCTACCTCCTTATATGGATAGTGGTATGGGCTGTGTAAATAGTTGAGAAGTAGTGAATATAAACAAGTTTGAGATATATCTCATTGTGCATTGTTTTGACATTAATCTATAATTTAAAATGTTGTGTGGTGAATATTTTTGTCTCTTGTAAACAAATATTTTGTCATTTTTTTTGTAGAATTGTGTTTAATAGGACTATTAGAAGAATTATGAAGGGTTTATCAAGGAGCCCTGTCAAGAGAATTCATGGTCAATAGAGAGAGATTTTTGGATAGTCAAAGACAACTATAAAACATTGGAAGATGGAATAATTTTTAGGTTGAATACAATATAGTATACAATTATGAAGATGATAAAATCCTGTAGAAACATCATGAAGGAATAAACGGTAACTAAGTACAATAACCCAATTTTATAGTGAAACTTGCAGACCATATTAAGAAGACTACAAAAATTATTATTATAATGTTTAGATAAATGGTTAAAGTGAATTTATGCCTGGGAAAGATGTAAGAATGTTTATGGACTTTATTACAACATTTTGAACTTTTTGAAAACCCTGTTAATGTCATAAACTTTTAGATGCATGCATACAAATTCTATATCATGAAAATATATGCATAATTTGATAAAGTATTCGATCAAAGTGTTAAACAAAGATTGTTTTAGAGGGTTTTAACCATTGTGGGTGGTGTATAATAGTCATATAGACCTTAAAGTACAATCATATTCTATTAAAACCAAGTAGAGAACCCAAAATACAATTTTGTCCTTCCTCAGACCCATGCCATAAAGTATAAATTATGTACTAAGGTTTTGAAAATAATATGACTTTATAAGGTGATCCCACTAATGAACCTTCAAAAAATCTATGGTAAGATATATTTTTTCATGTATAGAGATATTTTGAGGTTCTTGTTGGAATACAAATTCTGGTGTTTGAACTAAAAGTGACTATGTGGCTACAGATTAAAGAAGAATCTAAAAGACCTAATAGTAAGCTAAATGGGTCTGAGTGTAAATAGGGATTATTAGACCTAATAGGCTAAACATAGCAAGAAGAATGGTATGGAAATGAATAAAACAATGGAACCAAGGTCTATAATTTTTTGTAAACCTAAAAAGTGAGAGAGAGAGTATCTAAATCCATTATTAGTTTCTTAATAGGCATTTGTACTATTCCATACTATGAGAAGTTTGTATGAGATGTGTTAAGTGAGAGTGCAAAGGTGTTGTATGACATATGTGGATTCTTGAAAAATATATGATAAACTTGATGGCATAGTACATTAATGAAAAATTATATAAAATAGGACCAAAGATTAATGACAACCTTAGTAAAGAGTTGATTGCATGAGTAGTTTGTAAGGATTGCATGAATATGGTTTATTGACAGGTATTAGAGATTGGATATGGTAGTGTAAGTGAATGATGCTCTACATAAATTTTTGGTATCAGACTAGGAGTGTCTTTGGGAAATAATGGATAATAAAGTTTGCATATGAAGGTATATGTTTGTTATTTGATTTTAAGTTTATTTATTTAATTAAGGTATGATGATAGTGTTGACCAAATTTGACCCTATAGGTCAAATTGGGACCCCTATAGGTAAAAAATTGATTTTTATATGTTTTATGAATATAATATTATGTCATATGGTGTATTATAATTATTTTTATGTAATTTAATGTCAATCTATCTTTGGTCATGATTTAATTAGTTTATGTGTCATTTTGAGTAATTTAATAACCATTTAGGGGTCATAAATGCAAGTGGAATGGTTTTTGAGATGTCCAAGTGTAATATTTTATTTTTAAACATATAATAAGTTATATTATCTATCAATAATGTCATTTCATCTAAAAATTTTAGGTTATCTAATTGAAAATTAGGAAATCAACTAGAAAAGGAAGAGTTTGGCACTTGTACAACCCATGAGGGAGGGTGACACATGGGAGAAGATAATGGAATGTCTATTTAAATTAATTAAACTCATATAAATTCTTAAAATTATTTTAAATTTCTAAAAAATGTCCAAAACTATTCTACTCAATCGCCCTTCTATACACATAAAAGTGACTAACAGGTTTGTGCTTGGTACATCAAGTTGTAGAAGTTTTAGACCAAACACCTTTGGTATATGAAATTCAACTCAGAGAGATTAATTTTCATAATAAGATTTAAAATATTGGTCAAATTTTCTTTATGAACCATCTCTAACAATTTGACTATGTTTTTCTACTCACTATTTCCTACACCCTATAAGTTTTGCTCCAACTTGGACAATTTCATACAATCAAATTAGTGATGTTGAATCCAAATGATTTTGGATATCTTATAAGATGATATTAATTCTTATTTTCATGTTTCATGGTGTTTTTATAGACAAGTCATGTCATGTTATAGGGATGTGTCACCATATGAGGTCTCAGTTAGTTTTCCTTACTTATAAAATGCTTGATTCTTTGCAAGGGTCTCATGTGAAGAGGATATGAGGTTTCCCATGTATAAATTATATATTTATCACTTTACCTTAATGTTTAGTCTCATAACATCATGCTTGGATAAAACATTCAATCATGACATACTCACAGTTAGCCCTTTACTTATTTTTCACTTGCAGTTATGTTGGATCATGTGTGTGAGACCTATTTGGTAGCTTCATGGAGGTGAATTGATGGTTTAAATACATTTAAAATGTATTTATAAGTGTTAATTAATATTTTGGACTCTCCAAATAGTGTGTAAAGGGACTATTGTAGTCATATACAACACCATAAATCTACACCATAGAAACACACCTGCAGGTGATTGAAAGGTTTCAACATTGAAAATGAAGTGGAAGGTTTGTATTAATATTTGAACATAATTATGTCTAATTTAAACATAAATTGAGGAGAGATTAGCTGATTTTAAAGGTAGATTCCTTCAATACATGAACTATTTCATACTCACTATCTATATGCAGCTCATAGTGCACCTACAACCTCTCAAGATGACATCATGATGGAATGGGAGATTTGATAAATGTTTCATCATATTAGAGTGATAATAATTAATTTAAAATCTTGATGAAGGACTATAATTTATCACAAGCATCTATATCCCATGCTCACTACCCAATTCAATATTACTATTTGTACATGGAAATATCTAGTTATAGGTGGCATTAGCAGAGCAAGAAAGTACTTGTATGGAAGGGTTAAATCATGAGTTTGAACCATACTTGAAGTAATAGTATGTTTAAGTGACCATAAAAAACTTATGAGGGTTTTTAAATTTCTAGACAAAGTGTAAAGTCACTTTCAAAAGGCATTGACTATATTCTGGGAAATAATCCCCAAAATGTCAAAATAGAGAACCTCAACATTTTGTAGATGACATATAAAAGGTTTCCAAATAAATTTTATACATATTAATGAATTAAATTTGAATAATCCATCTATTAAAATAAATATACAAAGTTTAAGGGGTAGATGATAAATGAAAATTGCTTTTTTGGAGACCCCAAGTTATACTTTTATGCACTATTTCTAGGTAGCAAAATCTATAGGGTTTGAAGATACAAAGTGGCCTTAACATCACAAATTGTGAATAAATAATATTATCATGTTTTAAGGACATTATAAAGAGGAAATACATACCATTAGGAAAATTATCTTTGAAAGAGGCT
The DNA here is from genome assembly GCA_037957365.1 of Torreya grandis. Classification (NCBI taxonomy): domain Eukaryota; kingdom Viridiplantae; phylum Streptophyta; class Pinopsida; order Cupressales; family Taxaceae; genus Torreya; species Torreya grandis. The sequence goes on from JARHVA010006031.1 coordinate 890,343, forward strand.
CATCTACTATGTTTTAGGCCCCCATATACACCTATAAGTGTTTACTTCTTGGACTATGCACCTACAACTAGGGGTCAAAATCCACATCACCAATTGCAAGGGATTCAGCATAGAAACATAAACATTGGTTAATGGAATATTAATCTCAAATAACTTATAGTATGTCCAAAGGATCATGACACATATACTAGTGTGTAATTCACACATACAAGATCCTTTTGACCTATAGTTGACTGTGTCTAATTTTGACAAATAGTAAGTAGGTTTGAGGTTCTAAGTGATGGTCTAAACTAGGAAAAGTGAAAAAGTGAGTCCAAAAAAATTTCAAATTAACATAATAAACTCTAAGGGTATCACAACAATTAAATTTAATAATAAATTATAGAAGCATACCTATAGGTACCCTACAAAATAGGAAACACAGGCAGGGTAACATAGTCAGACCTAATAGAGCAAAACCTGGTTGAAAATGCAGACATGGATGATTCATAAGGTTTATAAGTATATAAAAAACTCATAAAATGATAATCATAACCTAGTGATGTATAAATATATTATAAATAGGGGAGGAAAAGGATCTAATCAAGCATACATAGTTCAAACCAAAACACTGTACACAATATCCTTTTGCATAGTCTATCTTGGGTTTTGTAGAAGTTAGGGGGCATATTGACCTGGTCAAGGGATAAAATTTAATTAAGGGAATATATAGGACTTGATTAATCCTCTCCAACATTCACCATCGTTTAAGAGAACATGTGAGTGCCTTCTATTTTGTCTTAGATAGAGGGCACTCCCTTTATGAGCAAAACCTACATTCTTGAGGAAAGAAGGTGAAAAGGATGGGATGGGAGCTAAATGAACCTTTTTAGTATGTGTGATAAGTTTGATGACATAAAAAAAACATAATAAAAACCTAATATAATGAGGGAACCCAATAAGATGGTCTAAGTGCCTAAGTTTGCAAGCAAGCCTACTAGGCATGGTTAGGGCTAAAGCCTAAATGAGAAGGCATTTTCCATTATAAAATTGTTAGGTTGTGGAGCTAAGATCTTCAACTATTGCAGACATGGAGGTTGCTGAGTTTTAGGGATATCGGCATCGGTAGTATAACTGATGTTGGTCATCTATAGTGCAGAAGGGCAACCGGCATCGGCAAGAGGTCAGCCATCATCTCCAGGTAGATAGGGACCGACGTTGGTCACCTGTGCAGTTCTAGAACTGTTCGTTGCAAGAACAGTTAGTTCATTGAATTGATTGTTTGCATGTAAAAGGCTATTTTTGGTCTTGAGTTGCGAGTCTAATTATTGTAAATTAGAAGTCTAAGTTATTGTTTATGTGTGGGATCTATTTATAGACCCATTGGCATGTATTGTAATTAAGGTAAGAAAAGGATTTCTTCCATTTATAGGATCTTGGTTAGCAGGTGTGCAAGGCCACGTTTGGAGATCTACATGTGTAAGTAAGGTCTGTTGAGTTGCAAGTTGTTGCAAGCTTATGGGATATCTACTTGAAGTACTTTGAGTACTTGTGTACTGGCAGGGTTATTACTAACTGGTTGGAGGTGAACACTAATTCTATGTATGAGTTGTGTGTTGGGACCATTTTTGATAGGAGAGTGAACTCTTGAGAAGAATTACTATACACTTGGTGTGGGAAGCTTGAAAGGTGTGGAAGAGTGTGGTGTCTCTTCATTGTATTCTTTTCTAGATGAGTATTAATACAGTCTATGTTGTCTCTAATATTCTATGTCATTTGTGAATTCTAGTTACTTATTACTTCTGGTTAATTCTGCATGTTTAATTGCTAATACAAGGTAATCATATTGTGCTTTTATTGAGGAGCAAGATCCTAACAAGTGGAATCAGAGCTGTTGTTGTTCTTGATTCCCCATCAACTGGTATGAGAGCTTTTGGTTGGGTTACTAATAGGTGTTTCAAATCTGGTTAGTGTGTGTTGATTATAGGTTACTCACAAGGGTTTCTGTTTGAGTGGGAGTATAGCAATGGCAGAAGAAAGTAAGCTAAAAATGAAGAAGTTTAATGGCAAGAACTATCAATTATGGAGGATGCAGATTGAAGATTATTTGTATCAAAAAGATTTATACTTACCATTGGGTGGGGTTGCATGCAAGCCCCTGGATATGAAGGTTGAAGAATAGGAGGTTCTTGATCAAAAGGCTCTAGGATCTATAAGGTTGAGCCTTGCATCGTCTGTGATTTCTAACTTATCTCAGGCTAAGAAAATGGTAGAGTTGATGGAATCTTTGGCAAATTTATATGAAAAACCCTCAACTTTAAATAAGGTATTTCTTAATTTGCAAATGTTGGAAGGTGGATCTGTTCATTGTCATCTTAGTGATTTCCATGGTTTGGTAAACTAGTTAAGTTCAGTCAATATTGTTTTTGATGATGAAATTAAGGCTCTCTTAATCTTATGCTCATTACCTAAAAGTTGGGAGAGTTTGGTAATGGCAGTTAGTAATACTGCGTCTACTTCAAAAATCTTAAAAGTGGATGATGTTGTGAGTGTAATCTTGAATGAAGAAATTTGTAGGAAAAGCACAGGTGAATCATCAGGGAATGATTTGAGTGTGGAAAGTAGGGGAAGGCAAAGAGAGAAGATCGAGCATGGGAGATCAAGGTCTAAGATAGGAAGGAGATCCAAGTCTAGGTATGGCAGAATAACCTATTGGAAATGTGGAAAGCAAGGGCACTTAAAGAGAGATTGTTGGTTGGGTGAAGATCAACATGAAGGACATGAAGAAGCAGATGTTGTAAATTATGTTGCATAGGATGCTTTGGTATGTTCCTTAGATAAATTAGAATCTTGGGTTTTAAATTTTGGTGCCTCTTTTCATGCATCCCCAAATAGGGAATTTTTTCATGAGTATGTCCAGGGAGACTTTGGAGAAATTTATTTAGGGGATGGTAAGCCTTGTCAGATGGTTGGCAAAGGGAAATTGAAATTGAAATTGTAGATAGGGAACACATGGGTGTTGAAGGAGGTCATGCATATCCCAATCTTGAAGTGGAATTTGATTTCTGTTGGAAAGTTGGGTGATGAGGGTTGCACAGTAACTCTCACAATAGACTCTTGGAAGGCTACCAAGGGTGCACTTGTAGTAAGAGGTAAGAAAGTAGGTATGCTTTATCTATCTACTTGTATTAATGATTCTCTTTCTGGTTTATCTACTTCAGCTGGAGATTCAAAGATGTGGCTTAATAGGCTTGGTCACATGAATAAAAAGGGGATGCATGTTCTTGAGTCAAAGTGTATGCTTTCGGATTTGAAAAGCATGGATCAAGATTTCTGTATGTAGAAGAAGAAAGTGACATTTCTTGAGAAATCTGATGTTCATGACAAGAATAGGAAAGCCTTGGTTTTCAAGGAGAAGGTGATGGATAGAGATCAGCATAAGGCACTGAGGAATTTTGAGCAGAGCAAGGTTGATTTGGATAAGGGTTTGATCTAAAAAGAGCTCACAGGTAAAGGTCATCGCTCATAAGTAAAACATAGAGATCGATGTCAGTTAGAAAATTGGCATCGACATCCAAATAGGGACTGACATCAGCTATGTGCAGCTTGATGTTAGTGACTCAAGATAGATAAACATCAGCATCAGTCAGGGGGAACCAACATCGGTGATGAGGCAGTCGCATGGAACTGACATCTGTCAGGTGCAGACTGAGATGTGATTGGCATTGGTCACTGAGATGGATTTTGGGTGGACAACAAGCTGTCAAGGAGTCTCAAGCACCCATATGGAGGACTTAAAGGGTAAGCAAGCCTCAAATTCATCATTTCCCTTCTTTACACTACTTGTTGCTCATTGATGGTCAAGAACCAAGAATTTATTAAAGAATCAGAACAAGTAGATCTAGGAAACTGTGGGAGCTTGGCATGGATGAAGGATGTGATTCCTTGGCAAAGAACCAAATGGGAGTTTTTGGGTGGAGTTGCTAGCTGGAAGAAACCACTGAGAGACAAATGGATGTTCAAGATAAAGGAGAGTGGGAATGGACACGTGAGATAGAAGGCCAGGGTATATGGTCTTGTGTAAGTTGCAAGACAATGGAGGTTTGACCATTGTGTTTCTCTTTACCAGTTTGGATAATATTAGCTACGTTATCCTGTTACTGTATTATGTGCTTGTTGTAGGGTTACACATACATGGAGTTGCTGAATTAAAGGTAAAGCTAGTTCAGAGGTGTGTCATGAGGAATGTGGGAGCAGCAAGATTCTTTAGCATGAGTGTGTTCTAGGGACATGGAAGGTCACAGGTTGACTTTGTCTTCAGATGATTGTGTGAAACCGGTTAGCATGCTGATGGTTGGATAGTTCTATGAATAGTGTCTTGATTCACATAATGAGGTTAAGTGCATGGTATGCACGAGACTTGAGATTTCCCAAGTAGTGGGAGTTGTCAAAAAGTTTGGAGCCAATCTGGGAAAGAAGCACTGAAGGGTAGTTTAGTGGATTCTTAGAGGGACCAGCAGTAGGTGCACATGCTATGCAGGGTCAAGTTATTTTCTACATGGGTTTGTAGATGCGGATGTGGTAGGTGATTTGGATGATTAGAGGTGCACCACAAGATTTGTGGTGGTTGGTCTTCAAGAGTGATCTTGAAGAGGGATACAAAGCCAAGGGAATAGACTAGATGATGTATAGGTACAGGTATAGTTGCATCTGTTTATCTCCAAGTGGGAGATTGTTAGGTTGTGGAGCTAAAAGCTTCAACTATTGTAGACATGGAGGTTGCTGAGTTCCAGGGATACCGCTTTGGTAGTATAACTGACATCGGTCATCTATAGTGTAGAAGGGAAATCGGCATCGGTAGGAGGTCAACTAATGTTGGTCATCTCCAGAACTGTTCGTTGCATGAATAGTTAGTTCGTTGAACTGATTGTTTGCATGTAAAAGGCTATTTTTGGTCTTGAGTTGCGAGTCTAATTATTGTAAATTAGAAGCCTAAGTTATTATTTATGTGTGGGATATATTTATAGACCCATTGGCATGTATTGTAATTAAGGCAAGAAAAGGATTTATTCCAGTTGTAGGATCTTGGTCAGCACGTGTGCAAGGCCACGTTTGGAGATCTACATGTGTAAGTAAGGTCTATTGAGTTACAGGTTGTTGCAAGCTTATGGGAGATCTACTTGAAGTACTTTGAGTACTTGTGTATTGGTAGGGTTATTACTAATAGGTTGGAGGTGAACACCAATTCTGTGTTTGAGTTGTGTGTTGGGACCATTTTTGGTAGGAGAGTGAACTCTTGAGAAGAGTTACTGTACACTTGGTGTGGGAAGCCTGAAAGGTGTGGAAGAGTGTGGCGTCTCTTCATTGTATTCTTTTCTGGATGAGTATTAATATAGTCTGTGTTGTCTCTAATATTCTATGTCATTTGTGAATTCTATTTACTTATTACTTCTGGTTAATTCCGCATGTTTAATTGCTAATATAAGGTAATCATATTGTGCTGTTATTGAGGAGCAAGATCCTAACAAGTGGAATCAGAGCTGTTGTTGTTCTTGATTCCCCATCAAAAATTAGGTGGAAATTATAAATGGTTAAAGAATATTTGTGAGTTAATTAAATATTTTATAATGTAAATAAGCCAAATTAGATGTCATAGACCATAAGGGTTATAGTTAGGCCTATTAGACAAGGTTCTAGGCTAAAGCCAAATGGAGGGTCAAATTTATTTTTAACCTTAAGTGAGAACTATAATGGATTTAAAAATGTTAATAAGGTGAAATTAGGTGTGTTTAAAGAATATATATTTTAGGGGAAGCCATGAAAATCCATTTTTGGGCTTTAAGACACATTAAACCTATGCAAAGTGGAGAAACAAACTTGATAGGAGAGGTTTGATTTCTCATATCTATTTTAACACATTACATGGAGACTCACATGGATAGGAAGACTTATATAGGGTCATAATTAAATATTTCTTGGCATTAAATTTAAAGTTTAATGTGAAATATCAATGAACAATGGCTAAGATGGTATAATTGGCCTAAACCCTTGGAAGGACCTGACAAAGGAAATGAAGATGGAAAGTTTGTATAATGGAATATTTTTCCTAGAATGATGATTTTATGTTGTATGGGAATATATAAATATACTCTCCATGATATTTAACTACATGTAATTGTATGAATGGGGTTAAAAATTGGGTATTTTTGACTATTTTTTGTATTATGTAGGTTCTAAGAAGTTTCTAGAGATGAAATAAACTTTGGAAGGAAGATTGAGACTTAAGATAACTAAAAATGTATATCTAATTCCTTGGAAAAACTCCTTAGTGTGCCTAGAAAAGCTCTCATCTTAGCTAGTTAAAACTAGCATAGTGAACAAGATGATAGAAGTGTGAAAACTTCAAGTGGAAACCTTTTTATGGTGTGTTTGATGCCTGTAAGGACATCAAGGGTCTTGAAACATGTCATTAGCCCATTTATATATATATTAATGTATAAATGAAGCCATTTTGGAAGCCAAGTGTATAAGGTGTGTGAAAGAGGATTTTTTTTTGACTATAAATGGTGGTAACTCACTTTCAAAGGAATTCAAATGATTAGGGATACAACCAATGCATGGAGAGGAATGTATGAAACCCTTTCCCATAAATCCAATCATTATACCTATCCATAGTTAGGTTTGGGATGTTCCAAAAGGGATAAATAATAAAGGCAGTTTTTTGAGTCAGCAAATAGAACTCCTACACCACCTTTTAAGAGTTTCATGACTTGGGGTGACACTTATGCTTCTTGAATTTGCATGATCAGTTTAAAAATATATTCCCATGTATATGTAACTCATTTTATTAAATTTAAAAGTGTCCTTGTGACCTTTGGAATTTTTTATTCTCTTTTCTCTCTCAAGTTCTATAAGAATTAGCCATTTTGGACTTTCTAAATTATGCTCCACCTAAGTATGGTAAAGACTTGCTCATTTTCATACCATGGATCAATAAAGACTAATAATTTTTACCTTTTTGATGACTATTCAAAGTGTGTTTTACTTAGATGATTGATCTTACTTAGTGATGACTCTTGTTTTCTTAGCATGTTGTCTCATTCTCTCACTTATTTTTAGATTGAAATCTTCTTCTTGTAGGTCATGTGAAGCATTTTATGATGTTTCAAGGTTGAATGAGTTAGTATATTTAAATATTACTATTATAGTCCTCTTGTCTAGTCTTCCTAGCCTAAACATTCATCACAACCTCATAATGAAATATTGATGTGAGAAGATTTAGACTGGAGAAGTGTATGTTTAAATAGTCTCTTAGTCTCATGTGTGACATGTAGTTGGTTGGTATTCATAAATAGATTTGGTTTATCACCTCCTTTAGGATAGTTTACTTTTAGTTTTATCTCCCTTTTATCTCAGAAGCATAGTAGTAGTAGTGATTTACTTGTGGTATATCAAAGGAGCTAGCACTATCTAGAGATTCACCTCATTCTTAAACTACCCAAAACCTAGAGGTGTTTAAATTTTACCACTTGGATGAGAGATATGAGACATCTCCTCAAAGGGAAAAAATCCAAGTGACAATAGTTTTTGGCATGCCTAGTAGGACTCTTAGTCCAAAAATTTGAAAGATTTTTTGTGTTGTCTTTCAACACATCAGACTTTGGAGGCATCTATCCAAGCATAAATGGTGACTCCAAAGTTATATTAGCTAGTTAAACAACCCATGTTTTCCTTTGAAGATTATTGGTAAATTTTTCTTTGTGTTCTTGCTTCCCAATAAAGTTTCATGGCTAATTTTGGTGTTGAATATTATTTTACACAAATTGATGAGGTATTTTAATCTTATGACATTACCCATAAAAATTTATATGATACTTAACATCATTTTCATGATCCTTATCATCTCCAATATGATCCTTACCAACCTTGTTATGATTTGTATCAGACCTACAATCAACCTCCTCAATATCTTGCTTCTTCTAGTTAACCTAGTCATTTCGCAACTCAATCTATTTCAATCTTCAAACAAACTCTCTTAGGTTATGAGAAGTACATGTTGGATATTAACACATAAAAGGGATATGGTAAAGATGTTCCTATTAATCTCATTCATAAAGTGAGAGATGCATTAGAGCTATTTAAAATATAATGGGCACCTATTAAGAGAATAAATTGGCAAAGGCTCATAAGTGAGATGTTAGATTTGAGTGGCTTAGTTTTATTCTTGGAAGATAAGATAAGAAGTCATGAAAATTAGAATCAATAAATCTATCAATCCTCATATCGACTCCCCTAAGGTTTTTATCAGTCTTACATGATTCTTGGTCATAAACCCAATCAAGCCTACCAAAGCCATTCTTTTCCCTATCAGTTGAAAGAGAGAGTTAGAAAGATAAACCTTGTTTTTGAAGTAAAAATTGATAAGAAAATTGAGTTATATAAAAATTAGAGGAATTATTCCATCCTATCAGCAAAGGAACTAGAATTTAATCCCTCATTTCCTTTACCCATTACATTCCCATCTCAAGAAAAAGCCTCTAGATATGAAATTCCAAGTTGGAGACCAAGTGAAGAATCCAAGCCTAAGGAGATACCAAGCTTCTTAAACACTTAATACACTCCTCAAGTTTAATCACTACCTCAAGAAGAGACTCCTAATCCTAATATCATAGGCTATATTAAGGTAATGGAATCATGGGGAAAGAAAGAAGATAAAATCCTAGACAAGGAGTGTGAAGTTGAGAAAGATCTTGATCCTATGCAAGGCCCTCCCACCCTTCCTCAAGAGACATATTATTTTCCATGTCAACCCTATTTTTCTCCTTATCCTAATGATGATGCCTATCAAATTCAAGAGAGAATTTTCCAAGATAACCTATCCAAGTAAATTGAAGATTTAGAGTTGAGAAAGAAATTGTTAAGCCAAGGTGTGATGGAAGGTTTAGAGACAAAAGAAGATACTATGCCTAAACACACCCCATATAACCTTCGTCAAGAGAGTGTTAAAGATAAATTAGATGTAATTAAAGTGATTATAAAATGGAAGGAATAAAACCAAGATATTTTATTCCAATGTCTACCTCCCATTTCTCAACAACTTCTGAAAAGATCCACTACAATTCATTCTCAATCTAATATTGATTTTTATGTGCCACCTCCACCAACTAGTTCATCTTATCCTCAACCCATCACACTTTTCATTGATGGACCTATAGTATGGGAACTTGTTGATGCTTATAAATGTACCAAAAATTATTATAGTTTTTCAAAAACACTACTCATTTTAGAATTATAAGAATTCAAGGCATGAGTTGAAAGTATTTGGCAATTATAATGTTTGTGGTGAAATAACAATAGAGTAAAGTAGATTGTTCCATAAATTTATGTTATTTAGTAGTTGGGAGCCACCATGGTTTAGAATTTTTATGGTTTATTAGTCAAATGTTGATGTTATACTAAACTAAATGGATATTTATAGTGAAATTTAAGCTATAGCGAAGATATTTGTAAAAAAAAAGAGAAAAGAGGAGAGGGTAAGGTAGAAAGGAAACAAATGTGATTACAAGTCTTTACCTCAAAAATTATGACAAGGTTTTAGTTTATTGAACATAAATTTAAACTAATTTATAATGTAAAATAGATAAAGCTCAATTTCCATCATAAACCAGGGTAGTTTCTAAGGATAAATTGAAATTATAAGTAAAAACCAAGTTTACTTTAATATTTATTTCTATATCTAAATAGACGAGGCTCATATTTGATATAGGACAAATTAAAGTGAAAAAACTCATGATCTTTCTAACTAGCCTAGAAAAATATAGATTAGCAACATTATAAATGAATTAATGTAGTTTAGGAATTAAATAAACCATTCAAATTTAAGATCTGGATAAACAATTGAGAGAAAAGATATAACTATCAATACAACCAGATAGACAATCTTTGTAGAATTCCTTTGGCTATATTAACTGGTGTGAGTATACAATTTTTCTCAAAAATATTCCCCTTTACAAAATGGTAACACTACCTATTTATAGAAAACATAGGTGGTGTATTGGTTAGTTCTCAAGATACTTATGTTTACATTAAGGACAATTGTTCTTGTATGATAATTATATTATACACATGACCTTCTACGTTGGACTAACCTCAAACTATATATGATAACAAAATAACATATAAATATACAGTAGAATATTCCATTTTTACAAAATGGATACACAATTATAATGTATAGAATCTTCTATTAGGTTGGTGGTGGGCTTCCTGACCGTCATTGTTGTAGGATGTCCTTAGCCTTATTATGTTGTTTATTGATCATCTCAATATCTACTACATGCTTCATCAAACATCCATTTTATTGATCTACCAATTTATCAAATTCTTTGTCATTCCTTAGCATGGCTTCCTTGATACTCTAGGCCTCTATTATTCTCTCTCCTAAATTGATGATGAGATCCATTACTCTATGGTTATCATTACTAGATTGGCCATGGATCTTCTCTTTTATCTCTTGGATGCTGGTAGTGGCTCTTTGCTTGAACACTTCATCATCAATCAACCCCATAATAATGGGTTGTGAAGGTTTTGTCAACATTTTTCCCAAGAGTTTCTCAATCCTATTGATCAAAGATCCATCCTCCTTTATGAAGTCATTGACATCATTGTTCCATGTGCCTAATTCGTACACCTTGTCAAAAAATAATGCATAGGATGGCACCTAAGTGTCCAAAACTAATATTCTTAAAGTCTAGGATATATCTCTTTGATTATATATTGGTGTGAGCTCAATAATTTGGTCTTCTAAAGCCTACCACTAAATGATCAAAGCCCTAGCTACTTGATCTTATTGCATTAAGGCATCATCTCTGAGCATCATGGCCTTAAAGGCCTCAAAAATGTCAAAGAAGGATTCACCAAGCATATTTATCATTTCATCAAGATCAAAGAGGATGGATTGGGTCTTAAGGTTTTGAATCTCCATCCTCAAGTTGGAAATTTGTTTCTTCAATCCCCTAATGCCATCCATTGCTTGTGCTAACTTGGTTCCAACCAAGATCTCCACATCCTCCTTATGGATTGGATGTTATCCCACTACTTTTTGTCTAACTAGAGTTAAGCCTATGAAAGGTTCCACCTTTTGAAAGGTGAAATCCTCAGTACCCACCACAACTTTCCTTGTGGTGATCTTTTCCAAGCTTATGGTATCTAGATTGAAGAAAATGGTAGTGGTAGGATAAGTTAGCTAGGTGGCTTCTAGGATTTCCTCTTTGGTTCCATTGGATTATTTGGGAGCATCCATTCTCTTGCCACCAACTCTTTTCCACTATTCTTCTCTTTTCTTGCTCCTTCATCATTTCGATAATCTAGGGATGGAGGTCGTCATTAATGTTAATACTTTTAGTTAATGCCCGTGAATGGGCCATAATAGGAATCTTTTATAACTTCACATATATGAACCAATCAAGAATGATTGGCCATGGATGGGGAATCCATCACTAAATTAATTTATTTTGGGTGGAAAAAGGGGAGCATTGGCCTCATGAAACTAGTGGAGATAAGGGCCAACTCAATATTCGTCTTCCTTTGTCTGGGTGTTGTGACTAAAGCTAGTTCATGCTCCTTTCCTTTCTCTCTCTTAGCCTCTTCCAAATGTCTAGGGGCCTCTGCAAGTTACCCTATTTGGGTAATAGGGTCTTCCTCTATTTTTTCCTTATCTGACCCATAAATGTCTTAAAGAGCCTTGAATACTTCCTATACTATCTCGTATGGCTTAAGATCCACCATGTTTGCATGATCTAATAGAAGTGGAGGCTTTTGGGGAGGACCTAAAGATGAAGCTCCCTCTCTTGGTCTTTCTTCCAATGGATGCTTACCAAGGTCTTGAGGAGGTGGAAAAATTGTTTGAGGGGGTGCTTATGATGGTGACACCTCTACTTGGGAAGATCCTTGAGGTGGTATTGAGGTAGAAGGCAATAAATGATATCAAAGAGGGTGCATTTTCCAAATGTCCTTTGTTGGCTTCTGCTCATGTGTCAACCTATGTTCTAGTTTGGTATTGCACTCTCTCAATCTTGCTAATACCTCCTCAAAACTACTTCCCCTAGTATAAATTTGGTCAAAAACTCTAGGTTGATGATCATATACCTATTTGAACATCTTCTTGTCTTGAAAATGATTATTTACTATTATTTTAGGTTCCCACATTCTAAGTTCATCCATTTGGAAGATAAAGGCTCCTCTTTGCCTAGATATGATGTCTATTTGCTTCCAATCTTGTAGTTTGGTCCTACCAATTATAATAGGGAAGGGATGGAGGATGCCCTTATTATTTTCTTTGAAAACCCCATCAATCCCATTGATGATTTAGAAGATGATTTTTTGCTTAGCAATCTTGGGTTGCACATAGACATGGAGTCAAAAAGGTGAAGACATGGTTCCCTTAATCCTTATCATGGTGTAGTTTGGATAGTACCATACATCCCCCATCTCTAGATATCTCTTGATTAAGGGGTGCATCCTAGGCATGGGAGAGTCAATGATAGCCTCAACTAATGAGGGATATATGCCATCACAAATGAATTTCATGTGGTTTCTATATTTGAAGATATAGAGTTTGGAGTAATGGTGAGAAATTTAGATTCTATTGCTAGGAGACCAATTCTTGATATTGGGTAACTTGGTAGAGGCCAGCAAGACATCAAATAGGTAGGACATCATGAAAAATTATCTGATGGTTTTTATCTTGATGGCTATGAATTTCTTACTAAGGTGGATACTTATCATTTCCCCAATGGGAGGGGTGAGTTGATGTTCAACTAGGAAGTATACATATGAAATCCAAGTAGTGTTGACACAGGTAGTTAATGTAACTCCATAAATTCTATTTAGTAAGGTCATAATAACCTTAATCCCTTCCCTAAATTGGGAATTTAGAATTCTACCTTGGAAGTCTCTAAAAATAAAGTTTCCTTGATTAAGCCAAGGTCTAAGGATGATATCTAGGTCATTTTTGGTGGTCCAATCCTTAATTATGGGAAAATCCACATGGGACCAAGGGAAATTATAATAACCTTAAAAGGCCATAAGGGCAATATAAGCTACTCTCTTAGATGTTCCATCCCTAATAATCTAATCCTCATCTACTCTGTAATCAATAAAAAGATGAGCAAACACATCTATGTAATGAAGTACCTCTAGTTTGGCAATCGCATTGTGAAGACCAGCCAATTAGACTACTACTAGGTCCTTGTATTTAATGTTTATTAATTTAATTCTCCTCTCATTCTATGTGAGGGGTTATGTTTTGTTAATGGTGAAGAAAATCTTAGACTAGTTTTTGCACCCATTGTTTAATGCCTCAGTATCCAAATCTATATCCTTGAAAACTCTACCCAAATGGTTTATGGAAAGGTAGAGTTTAACCTCTTCCCACCATTGTTGCCTTCTTACTACCACGGCTTCTAAAACCCTCAAAAATATCAGCATTGACTTGATAGAAACCTTTGGATTGCTCTTTTGTGTTTGAAATCAATTAGCAAGATTGAATTGCAATTTGACCACTCATAATTTCCCTTTTTATGTAAGTTTTAGGTTGTTTGGGAGATTTAATGGTGGAGGTGACTAGGGATAAGGCTCACTCATGTCTACTTGCCGTTATACCTTTGAATTTCTAATTGGACAAAATCCAAGTTCTACCATATTTTGCCTACATAGATCTTATGTGGCCTCCATTAAGCTTATTTTCATATTTTCCCATGTGGGAACTAACTGTTAGCCTTTGAATACTTCTTTTTGTTTCACACCATTAGATCAAGACCCACAGCTTTAGCATGGACCATTGATTATAATCTTGGGCCTTTTGTCTTATTGGTCACTATGAGCTTCTAGTCCTACAATTATGCCACCTGGTATATTATCATGCCATTGATCCCCTCTTTTTGAGATTACTCCACATGTCGAGCCCTAAAACATTATAATGTTTTCTTGAAGATCTCACAACATTGGATCTAATCAGTATGAGCAAGTGGAGGCCGTTAGTTATTTCAAGATGCATGACACTTAGATTAGTTTAAGGGTTCAATAAAGAATTAGGTTAAATAATTTATCCTAAGTTTATTCAAAAAATAAATATAAGACCCATTAAAACTTAGAACGTGCCCCCTTTTCTTAGGTAAAAATATTTATTTATCTTAAATTTTATGATCTCACTCATGTCATAGGCATCCTCATAAAGGATAAATTATGTGAGCATGAATGCCAAATTTAAATTCATGAAGTCCTTATGGTTGAATGTAAGAGCACCACATGGCATCTTTATAGAGCTTCTTAGGGTCATGGATTCAATGTGCTTCATCAGATCAAAAGAATGATACCTATTGGATCAAGATCTAAGGCTTTACATGTGATTGGTTGCATTAAATATGTGGGACCTTTGTTGATATATTTATGTGTGAGTGGTTTCCTCTTGGTGAATTTTTAGAGATTTGACATTTCAACCCTCATCTCACACTATTGGATTGGATCCTATAATGAAGCATAGATTGTTGGATCTCCCTTAGTCATACATCATTGGATCAAGATGCATGATCGAGTATAGGTGGTTGGATCCTACAAGATGCATAATGTTTATGTTAGGACCATTGATCAATAAGCTTAGACTAAGTTTTTATTATATGTCCCCATTCATATTAATAAATATAAAGGGGTGTTAGGATAAAAACTTAGGATAACTTGTTTAAATAAAAAAAGGTTTCAGCTTAAGAAGTCAGAAAAGGGGTCTTGTCAAGGGTTTTCATGGGGTGGTTAGGAAAAAATGAAGATATTTAAAAGAATATTGGACTTATTAATTAATTTTACATTAAGGTTTAGTAATATTAATAAATGAGACTAAGCCTTAATATAAAATTAAGCTTAGGTCTAAAATATTATTTTGAATATTCCCATCAAATGCTTCCCTTCAAATTTTAAATTCAAAATTTGAGGGTTCCACACCTAAGGTTTTAAAGTTAGGATTTTTTAGGAAGGGACCAAGGTCAAGATTTAGCAAATCACTACTAACAAGATGTTGGTGAATCATTTCTCGGTAAAAACCATTATTTTACTTAAAACTTGCATTAATTACAAAACTAGGCAAAATGTTAGAAGCATTAAGCACACTAAGGTTTAAATGAAAAAGGCCATCTTAGAAGAATGGATGATATTCAAATTATACTAAAACCCAAGAGTAAGACAATAGTAACAACAAGGTTTCAAACATCTCAAGGGCCCCAATTTTTAGAATTAGGGGTATGTTTGCCCCAATAAATGGTGATTCATGGGGGAAACATAGCCAAATGTTATAACATAGAGACTCTGGTTTAGGTCAATAATTAGGTCCTTTACTCTAGTAGATCCATGTCATCATTTGATGTCCATTAATTATTAAAACAAACATTGTACCTAAAAAATTGAGTTTAAACTACTAGGACATAGTCATGTTGTGTGTGTGATTTGATTCCACTTACTATTTGCCATGGGTATCTAGGGAACAACTTAAAAGTTTCATGCCCTTAATCATTTGCACTGGCTAGTAGGCTTATTTAAGCATTTAAAGGGGTTATTATTTTAGTTCAGGAAGGCTTGGGCATTGGTCTACTTCCAGACAAGTGTCTCTAGCCTTGATATAGATGCCTTTGGCTCCACTCAAGGCCTTGATCCACTACTAGTCAGGCATTTATAGCCCTAGTGGACATTACCCAAATCACTCATGCTTGAAAAGCTTTAGATTTTGCACTGAATTCTTATTTTTTTTGCATTTTTTGAGATAAATTTAATGCTTTAATTAAGGTTGGGAACCAAGGTAGATAAGTTTAAGGATTGTATTCCAATGTTTTGATTTCATAAGATCACTTGTAGTTATCACCATCATCCTAGGCAATGATGTCTTGTTAAGTGAAAACATAGTTTTATCCTAATAGACTAAACTTTATTTTATAAGAGCAATTCTTCTTTAAAACCATATTCAGATCCCAATAATGTCTAGGGTTGTATAGAATATGGGATCTCTTCATTGGTATTTACCACTTTCCTTGTGTTATAGCACCAAGCTCACATTTTAGGTTTGTGGTCATCATAAGTATGGGGTTCATACTCTAGTTTTTGAAAACTTGGGAATTTTAGAGAGATAAGATATTTTGGGCACCAAACTATCTCTAGAAAGACCAATTAAATCTAAGGAACAAAGCAATAATAGAAAAAAAGTACCAAAGCAAGCAACAACATGAAACAAAAAGTGTAGGAAATAGAAAGGCAAACAAATATATAAAAATAGGACAAGAAAGAAGAGCATAAAAGAAACTAACTAGCCTACCTACTCTAGCTTAAATGGTCTTATAGATTTTATTCCATGAATAACCCTGGTGAAGATGCATCAAAGTAATGATTGAGATATTGCCCATTGGTGGGCAAGGTGAAATTTATTCCTTGAAGGTCTTTTAGCTTGAAATAATTATTTCCAAGTTTGTCAACAATCTAATATGGGCCAATCCATAAAGGTGTGAATTTTCCATGCTTGCTTTTGGGTTTAGATGCCTTGTCCCAAAAGAGGACTAGGTCTCATTGTCTAAATACTTTTACTTTTGACCTTTTGTTAAATCATCTATTGACTATGGTCTGATGCTTTCTAAATTTAACAAAGGATTCCTCCCTTGCATCCTCCATATGAATGATGTCTAAAAACCTAAAATTTGATTTTTCTTAACTCTCCTCCATGTATTCCTGCATAAACATAAACATGGGTAACTTGAAGATGATAGGGAAAATAGGTTCTTGGCCATACACCAATAGGAATGGTAATTCCTTTAGGGCTTATTTAATTTTCATCTTATATGCCAATAGAGAATATTTAAGGAGTTTGTGCCAAGATCTAGGTTTGTATTTAATTGATTTTTAGATTGCCTTGATCAAATTCTTGTTAGTGGACTCAAAAAATCCATTTCCCTAGGGTAATGATTTGAAGAAAACTTTAGAGAAATGCTATTATCATTGGCCCATTCTATCATCTCTATGGACACAAAATATGATCCATTATCAAAAACCAAAGAGACTAGGGTTCTTAATCTAGTGTAAATGTTTTCTTTTAGGAAGCTAGTCACTTCTTCTATCTTGCATTATTTGTTGGCTATAGCTTTGGTCCACCTTGTATAATAGTTTGTAGCAATTAGGACATATTTATGGACCTCATAAGAATTAGGGTTGATTACTCTTATGAAATCCAATCCCCATTATGTAAAGGGCTTGTCAATAATCACTAGTTGCAAAGGCATGGCTGCATTTGGTTCCTTTGTGCTAAAGACTTGATAAGAATGACATTCTCTCATATGTTTGTGAGCATCCTTGAAAATTGTAGGCTAATAATAACCAGCCCTAAGGATTTTATGGGCTATTTTTATTCTTGATGGATGTGTACTACCCAAATTTTCATATAAATTACTCATTATTTGAGAATATTCTTCTTTGGATACACACCTTAAATAGACTCCAAAGTTTTTTCTATATAATACTCTATCCTTTATTAAATAATGAGAACTTTAAGTCTTAGGGACCTATTCTGCTCTCTTGTAAGTCCTATAAGAAAAACACCATTAATCAATAAGTGAATTAAGGAATAATACCACTCATTAGGATATAAGTCTTATTGTTCAACCTACATGATATGTAGCTTAGGGATGGTGTTGGTAATCATCTGAACCAAGCCTTGATACCTTACCAGATTAGCAATTTTCATCTCTATATCATACTTTTTTAGGACTACCATCCACTTGCATATACACTCACCCAACTCATCTTGACTCAACATGAGTTTTATGGTAAGGTCTGGTAAAATAACATGTAATTTATTCTTTAGGATGCAATGCCTAAACTTCTTTATTGCTTTCACTAGTGCATATGCTTGCTTGTCAGTCAAGGAATAATTTAGTTCAACACTCTTAAAATTGGTACTCATAAAAGCAATTGAGTGATCATTCCCATTAAATTTTTGAGTTATGACTATTTCCATGGTGTGATTAGAAGCAAATAAGTACAAATAAAAATACCTTGAGAAGTTTGGAATTATCAGTACTAGGGCATGACTTATTGCTTCTTTGATGTTCTTAAATGATTTCTTGGACTCTTCATTCCAAGTAAACTTGGCATCCTTCTTAATCATGTCATTCAGTGGTTTGACAATCTTAAAAAACCCTAAAATTAATTTCTTCACAAAGTTTATCTTGCCAAAGAATGACTTTAGTTCTTTCTAACTATTTGGAAGCTCTATCTTGGAGATGGATTTCACTCTTTCAAGATCTATAGAGATCCCATCCTTGGTGATAACATGACCTAGAAATTTCCTTTTAATAACATAAAAGATGATTTTTTTATGGTTAAGAGAAATACCATATCTTTTGCATCTATAAAATACTTACTAAAGGTGTGTGAAATGATCTTCTCTATTTTTGGAAAATATTATTAGGTCATCAATGTATATTATGATGCATTTTCCAACTAGACCCTAAAAATCATGGTCCATGGCTCTTTGAAAGGTAACCCATACATTGATCAACCCAAAGGGCATCTTTTTTTAAGCAAAACTTCCCTACTTAGTGGTAAGGCTATCTTCATTTTGTCTTCTTTATCGACTAACACTTATTTATACTCTTAGAAGCCATCAAGGAAGGACATCATGGATGATGCTAAAACAACCTATATTACTTAGTCCAATGAGAAAAAGGGGTAATTGTCCTTTTTAGATGATTTTTTAGGTTCCTAATGTCAATGCATAACATAATTTCACCATTTTTCCTTCTGACTAGGACCAGATTGGCAACCTAAGTGGAGTGCCAAATGGGAAATAGAATCCTTGCATCCAATAGCTTGTTGACTTCTTTATATATCATGGGATCTAAGATAAGATTAACATGCCTCTATTTATACCTAAAGGGTTTAAAACTCTCCTTAAGGGGTATAACATGGGTGATAACCCTTGGATCAAATATCTTTAGATCATCATAAGACTAGGCTATTACATCCTTGTACTTGGTGATTAACTCTCTAGATTTTTTATTCTCCATTTCTGTGCAAGCCTTCCCCATATTAACCTACTGGGGTTAATCTTGGGGTCCAAGATTCATTACATTTTAGTCTTTATCATTTACCTTGGGGACCTTAGGATTTTCTATGAGTTTGTCTTGGTCAATCAATCTTTCTAGTGAAACCATCCCTTTAGGTATCTTGTTATCACTCAAATGGATGATCTTTCCACTAAATTCCATTTCAAGGGTATCATTATTAGATTCATCAATAATATGAGTTTCAAAAGCTTCTGAGTTAGTCATGAATTCTAAGATCTATTAAATATAATTAAAGACTTAGAAGTGGTTCACATTATCTAGGATTAAGGGGTAGGGTACTAGCTTAGTACTAAAGTTAGGAGAATCTTGATTAGGCATAAGGTTGGCTACAATAGAAACCAAACCATCAACAACTTTATTTTCATCCCTAGGGATAGAGAGGATGTTGAATGCCTCAAAAGACTATATTAGGTCCCAAACTCTAAACTTATACCTCTTGAGGTATGATAGTTTACATTGATCCTTGCTTCTCACTTGGTTGATTACAATTTTAGAGTCCCCAAAAACTAGTAGCTCTTTAACTTTGTTTTTAATAGCAAATTATAACCCTAAAATGAGACCCTCATATTCATCTAGATTATTGGTATATGGGAATTGTAGTCTATAAGATGCATGATATTAATTTTTAGTAGGGTCTATTAAAATATTATTAAATTCATATATAGATTTACATTTATCACCATCAACATAAAGTTTCCACAAACTAGGTATAGTAGGAGTGTCTTGGGAATGAACCACTTTTGTAGTCTCTAAGGTGAAGACTCCTAAGTCAGAATCAATAAAGTTCACCCTTTTATTAATATAATTGTACTCAATTATCATGTGTTTCATCCTTGGTTCTCTTTCCACTCTTATCTAATTTGTAACACCTTTCCAAGGTAGCCATAGGTGTGAAAAATTAGTAGACATATATCCATTCAGGGCTTTGGTCTACTATCTACTTAAAATTAGTCCATATGCTTTGGGAATGTCTACTACTTGAATGCCAATAAATTATTGCACTCTAGGTTCATTGGCCAACTGCATGTGTACATTTAATAGTTCCCCAATAAATTTGACCCTTGACTTATCTAAATGGGTAACCACCCTATCAGACTTGATTAGAGTCAATCCTAGTTACTCACAAATTCTTGCAGAAATGATATCGGTTGAAGCCCCAGAATCAAGAAGGCAATTGTGGAGGATTTTGCCAAATATCTTGACTATGAAAAGGAATGAGGGGGATTCTACCTTGGATTCCTACATGGTTACATTTGCACTATAAGCCTTTGGTGGCTTCCTAGGTTTCTTAGACAAAGATTCTAACAATAAGTCTCTTTATTCAGTAATTTGAGTTAACTCATGCAAGGTAATATTGGCTATGATTTTCTTTATGTCTTCAAAAATGTTGTAGCTAGTCTTAATTGGTGAATTAGTACTAGTCTCAAAGGAAATTCCTTTTGGTGGCTTAAGGTCATTCCTTGAAGTAGTGTTAAGAGGGGTCCCATAGTTATTAGGAGGAGTTGGAGTGGTCAAAGGTTGCTTCTATTCCCTATTCCTTAAGGGGTATGTCTTCAAGAATTATTGGAATGCTTATATCTCTTCAAGAATATTCTCAAGTTCATTGTCTTCTTAAAAAGGGAATTGGAAGGTTTCTACCATGTGGACCTAGTCTAAAGACTTAAAGCCAAAAGCATTTGTAGAACTATCCTTATTAGGGACCACTTAAAATGTATCTAGATTTTCCTAAAAATATTCAAAGGCTTTGCATAATTCAATGCAATTAATCTCACCATGCTTAACCATAGCATGCACTCTTTAGTAGTTAGGAAAAGCAATGTCTGTGAGATTAATGTCTATGGTTTTATTAGTAGTAGAGGGTTTATTAGTCTTGTTGCTATTGTATAAGCTCTCATTATGAAACCCATTTCTTGGTCTATTGAAATTTTGGAAATTAAAGTTCCTTCTAAAAATTTCACCCATATTACCAACTTGTTTTTGTAATTGAAGGAAACTAGTGCTCAGCTTCTGGACCATTTTAAATATAGATTCATTTTTTCTCTTAGGCATCTCAAAATTTTGGACCTAATTATTTATTGATCCAAGGGTTGGTATCAAGACCTTTTGATCATTAGTGGAATATCCATTAGTATCTTGGTGACTTAGGAATCCTAAATTTTGATTAAGATAAATGTAACTAGTGGGGAAAATGTTTAGGGTTGGGATTTGATTAATAGCTGGGGTGTGTTGGTTATTATTTGGAAAAAGGTTCAAAGTAGGTACTTATGGGTTAACATTGGGAATGGGGTAAGCCATTTGACCTTGTGGTTATATGTGATCATTGATAACCACTGCTTCAGAATAGGCTTGGGATAATGAAGCTATAACTGGGATATATCTCTTTAGAAATATAGAATTCATAAGATCTACTACATCCTTGTAGATCTCTAAGTCTAGAACATCACTAGGTTTGTAAGGTTCCAGTCTTGCTATACATCTTTTGGAATATGGAATTAAAAGATATTATAGGCTCACATGAATCTCTTTTGATGGTTGTGAATTGATGATAAATGACACAAGAAATAATAATCTTACCAAATTGATTAATGAAAATGGTGTTGAAATCATTCTAGGAGGTAATGCAATCATCAAGGAAATTGAGGAACCATTCATATGTAGCATCTTTGAAAGTAAAGGGAAATAGTCTACTTGCTACATCTTCATGTATGACATTTAATAACCTCAAATCAACTTTAAAATACCTGACATGTTCCTCCATAGTTATGACACTAGTAGGACTAAATATTTCCTAGGATTATGTGGTAAATCATGGAATACCCCTTGTACATTAATGGGGAAACTCCCTAACCAAACCATACCAAGATGGGGTCTGAATGCAAAGGTCCCTTGAATAGGAGAAGTGGGTAAAGACTTGGAAAATCTTCATCTACCTTTATCATGCCTAGTTTTTTGATGATTTTGTAGCTCAAGTAAAGGCTCTCTTATTTTTGAGCATGATTTGGTGTGAATTTTATGTAATTCCATCTTTAAAATTTGAGATCCTATTTGAAATAAGGTGTATCAAGTTGATATTTACAAGAAGCAAGGACTAGACATGCACACTAGGATAATTCTATAAATATCTACATAAAAAATGACAAAGGACATCAAATTTCCACAAAGGTATCTTGAGGATGCATCCTATTGTGCAAATATAATTAATAATTACAAGTTTTAGTTTGAGACAAACCACAATTTGTAAGGGATCACTTGATTTTTGATCAGAATAAGCAGTTTTAATTTCAAATGCTATAGATCCTCTAATTTAAAGCTATATTTACCAAAATTAGCAATAATTTATCACATAACTATGATATTTTCCTTATCAAATCATAAATATATGTTATAAACCTCCAAGATTGCCAATATTTACACTTGGGATCAAAGATATACTCAAAAGGCATAAAGATGACACCAATTCTTGGCTAATTAGCATCAAGGCCCTCCTTCTAGCACCAATGGAACTTCTCTTGGTGATGTTTCTAAATGTACCATAGGTTATTTTAGTGTTTAGAAAACACTACTCATTTATAATTCTATGAATTCAAGTTATGCATTATAGGTATTTGGCAATTATGATGCCTATGGTGAAATAACAGTAAAGTACATTGTTCCACAAATTTATATTATTCGGTGGTTGGGAGCCACCTTTTTTTGGATTTTGATGGTTTCTTAGTCAAAGATTAATGTTATACTAAAATAAATGGATATTTACAATGAAATTTAAGATATATGGAATATCTTTGTAAAAAAAGAAAAGAGGAGATGGTAAGGTAGAAAAGAAATAAATGTGATTGCACATGTTTATCTCATACATTATGACAAAGTTTCAATTTTTTAAATGTACGTTTAAACCAATTTATAATTTAAAATAGCTAAAGCTCAATTTCCGTCATAAACCAAGCTAGTTTCTAAGGATAAATTGAAATTACAAGTAAAAACCAAATTTACTTTTAATATTTTGTTTTTATATCTAAATAGATGAGGCACATCTTTAATATAGGACAAATTAAAGTGAAAAAACTCATGATATTTCCAACTAACCTAGAAAAACACATATTAACAACCCTATAAATAAATTAATGTAGTTTAGGAATTAAAGAAACCATTCAAATTTAAGATCTAGAAAAATAATTGAGAGAAAATATACAACTATCAATACAACCAAATAGACAATCTTTGAAGAATTACTTTAGATTTATTAACTGGTGTGAGTATACAATTTTTCTAAAAAATTTCCCCATTTACAAAATGGTCACACTACCTATTTATAGAAAACATAGGTGGTGTATCGAAAAATTCTAGAGACACATATGTTTACATTAAGGACAACTATCCTTGTATGATAATTCTATTATACACATGACCTTCTATGTTAGATTGACCTATAACTATATATGCTAACAAAACAACATATAACTATACAATAGAATATTCCATTTTTATAAAATGGATACATAATTACAATGTATAAAATCTTCTATTGGGTTGGTTGTGGGCTTCCCAACTGTAATTGCTATAGGATGTCTTTAGCTTTAGTATGTTATTCATTGATCATCTCAAGATCTACTGCAGGCTTCATCAAACATCCATTTTCTTGATATACTGGTTTATCGAATTCTTTATCATTCCTTAACATGGCTTTCTTGATGCTCTAGGCCTCTATTATTCTCTCTCCTAAATTAAAGATGAGATCCATTACTCTATAGTTATCACTACTAGATTGGCCATGGCTCTTCTATTTTATCTCTTAGATGTTGGTAGTGGCCCTTTGCTTGAAATCTTCATCATCAATCAACCCCATATAAATGGGTTGTGAAGGTTCTATCAAAATTGTTCCCAAGAGTTTCTCAATCCTGCTGATCAAAGCTACATCCTCCCTTATGTGCTTAATTCCTTCACCTTGTCAATAATAATGCCTAAGATGGTACTTGAGTGTCCAAGACTAATATTCCTAAAGTCTAAGATCTATCTCTTTACTTGTACATTGATGAGCTTAATAATTTGGTACTCTGAAACCTACCAGTAGATGACCAAAGCCTTAACTACTTGAGCTTATTGCATTAAGGCATCATATCTAAGCTTCATGGCCTTCAAGGCCTCAAACATGTCAAAGAAATATTCACCAAGCATTTGTATCTTTTCATCAGGAATACAAATGATTGCTTGGGTCTCAAGGTTTTGCTTCTCCATCCTCAAGTTCATAATTTATTGCTTTAATCCACTAATTCTAGCCATTGCCTACAATGATTGGGCTCCAACTAGGCTCTCCACATCCTCTTGATACATGGGATGTTCTGCCACTACTTGTTCTCCAACTGGAGTTAGGCCTATGAAAGGTTCCACCTTTTAAAGGGTGAAGTCTTTAGTACCCACCATAACTTTCCTTGTGCTGATCTTCTCCAAGCTTGTGGTATTTGGATTAAATAAAATGATAGTGGTTAGCTCAATTAGCTAGGTGTATTATAGGATTTATACTTTGGTTCCACTAGATTCTTTGGGAGCATCCATTCTCTTTCCACCAACTCCTTTTGCTTCCACTATTCTTCTCTCTTCTTGCTCCTTCATCATTTCCATAATCTAGGGCTAGAGGTCCTCATCAATGTTGATACTTTTAGTTAATGCCCATGAATGGGACATATAAATAATCTTTTATAACTTCTCATATATGAACCAATCAAGAATGACTAGCCCATGGATGGGTAATTCATCATTAAATAAATTTATTTCTTAGGATGGGTGTAAAAAGGGGAGCCTTAGCCTCTTAAAACTGGTAGAGATAAGGTCCAACTCA
The DNA here is from genome assembly GCA_037957365.1 of Torreya grandis. Taxonomy (NCBI): domain Eukaryota; kingdom Viridiplantae; phylum Streptophyta; class Pinopsida; order Cupressales; family Taxaceae; genus Torreya; species Torreya grandis. The sequence goes on from JARHVA010006031.1 coordinate 915,306, forward strand.
GTCTTACTCTTCCTTTGGCTGGGTGTTGTGACTAAAGCTAGTTCATGCTCCTTCCCTTTCTCTCTCTCAACCTCTTCTAATTATCCAAGGGCCTCTGTAAGTTGCCCTATTTGGGTTGTAGGGTCTTCCTCTATTTCTTCCTTATCTAACCCATAAATGTCTTCAAGAGCTTTGAAGACTTCTTCTACTATCTCAGATGGATCAAGAGCCACCATGTTTGCATGCTCCATTGGGGGTAGAGGTTGTTGGGGAGGACCTGAAGTTGAATCTCCCTCTCCTAGTCTTTCTTTTAATGGTTACTTACCAGGGTCTTGAGGAGGTGGTAACATTGTTTGTGTTGGGTGAATATTTTGTCATCAACTAACTAAAGGCAAAATGGGTATATCAACCACAATATAATGAGATAAATCTCTCCTCTCAGCAAGGGGAGGCTCCCTATAAACTATAATATACTACTATAAATTGAAAATAGACTCAGGGGTGAGATCATACCATTCATCTATCTTTTTTCAAATATGATGTTTACAAGGCAAAGGAAAATTCCTATGTAATAACTAAAAACAATCCTCTTCTTTTAGAAATGATGTTCAATAAACAGTAGGAAAACTTCCTAGGTAGTAACTAGATCTACAAGAAATCCATGAGAACACAAAGTCTTTCATTGCTTCTCTTACTGATTTAGGACTAATAAAATTATAGAATGAAGTGGAGCTCAAAGTCTCCACCAAAAACCACAACAGCGTATAAGATCACAAAGGATAAAAGTAGTACAAAGCCTTTCTAATACCCTTTTCACCAAAAAACAAGAAAAACAAACTAAAGGTAATTATAGCAGCACAAAGTCTTCATAATTAACTTCAGAACATATTCTTGATAATTTCCACACACTCTAATTATTTAATCAAATGGATGAGATATTATTAGGAAAAATGACATAAGAACAATTCCCTAAATAACACAAGTCATTCCAATGCAAAGTTTGAAAAGTAACCCACTTTCTCATTCATTCAAGAAAATATGATTTACAATATGAGCTCAAAGTCTCAAAAGGCATCTAAATTTTGGTAGAGTTTTTGCTTCTGATTACCAAAAGATATTTTCTTGAATGAATGAGAAAGCGTGTTACTTTTCAAACTTTGCGTTGGAATGACTCGTGTTATTTAGGGAATTATTCTTATGTCATTTTTCCTAATAATATCTCATCTATTTTATTAAATAAGCAGAGTGTGTGGAAATTATTGAGAAGATGTTCTGAAGTTAATTATGAAGACTTTGTGCTGCTATAATTACCTCTAGTTTGTGTTTCTTGTGTTTTGGTGAAAAGGGTATTAGAAAGGCTTTGTACTACTTTTATCCTTTATGATCTTATACTCTGTTGTGGTTTTCGATGGAGACTTTGAGATCCATTTCATTCTATAGTTTTATTAGTCCTAAATCATTAAGAGAAGCAATGAAAGACTTTGTGCTTTCATGGGTTTCTTGTGGATTCAGTTATCACCCAGAAAGTTTTCCTACTATTTAATGAACATCATTTCTGAAAGAAGAGGATTGCTTTCAGTTATTGCATAGGAATTTTCCTTTGCCTTGTGAACATTATCTTTGAAAAAGAGAGATGAATGGTATGATCTCACCCCTGAGTCTATTTTCAATTTATAGTAGTATATTATAGTTTATAGGGAGCCTCCACTTACTGAGACAAGAGATTTATCTCATTATACTGTGTTTGATATACCCATTTTGCCTTCAGTTAGTTGACAAAAAAATATTCACCCAACAGCTTTTGGTAACTCTATTGGGGACACAAATGCACACTTTAAAGCTTCAAGCTTCAAATTAAAGCATTTCTAGTCCTTTTTCATTTTTTCACTCTGGCAGATCCACTATACATACAAAGCTAGAGAGATCAAGGTATTGTTGATCTTATATTTGAGTTAGTACGATGAAATAATTTTGAGATTTATCCTCTGCCATCTCACCTCCAGTGTACCAAGAGTTTTCCTCCTACCAACGTTAGATCTCCAATACTAGATGAAGCTTCTAGTATTAGTGTTAGTAGAGTTTTGTCTATACTTACCCCACCAAGATTTATTATCCCTCAATTTAATCATCATATCATGGCAGCCCAAGGTCCTTGGGGCAACTCTTTTGGTCCTCTCAATCTAGCCCCACCTTTACATGAACTACCTCATAGTTTGAGAAAGAATTTCCCCAAATTCTATGGTGATGGGAAAGTCCATCCTGATGAGCATATTGCTACTTTCGACATAGCATATGGTGTGATAGGTGTGGAATATGAAGATATAACGATGAGACTATTTGTGAAAACTTTGCAAGGTGCTATCATAGATTGGTTTTATCACCTTCAGGCCCAAACTATAATTGACTGGAACACTCTCAAAGCCAATTTTGAGGCTAGGTTCAAACCCACTAAAGATGCACATGCCTTATTGGCTTAGCTTACACAAATGAAGAAGGAACCCCATGAGCCTATGTGATACTTCATTGATAAATTCAATAAGTTGATGAATATAATTCCTACAATCACTCAGCCAACACGGGAGAATCTTAAGTGCTTTTTCATCAACTCTCAACTTCTTGAAGTAAGTTCTCTATTGAGGCAGGCTGGTCCTATATATCTTTTTGTAGCCCAAAATTTGGCTACTAAGGTTGAAGGTGATCTTATCGTAGTAGGTAAGATTAGAAAAGATTCTAATAAAAACAAATTTTCCTCATTTTCTAAAAGTGCTTCCATGAGCGCCACAGATCCTATGGTGCAAAAGTTGACAAATGAATTGCTAGCCCTGAAAAGGCAAATGTCAAAAAGGTATATCTACTCCCCCTTATCAAGAGATGCCAAGAATGATGTTTCCCAATCATTCATATCAAGGAAGTGCTACTAAAAATTAAGGATAATCCAACCATCTTCCTTTGACACAGGGGAAGCTCACCATCGAAGCAGCACCTATCAACTCAGCAGTTGGTTATCATGAAACCAAACATGATCTCTCTTTCCAGCCTAAGTTAGACCAAGAGGATGATGCTAATTTATTTGCTAAAGGAGAAGAATAATTAGCTCATGACTCTAATATCAGTTTTCTATAATACCAAGATGAAGCTAAGAAAAAAGGAGAAGTAGTTGATGGATCGTATGCTATCTTTACTAGGTCCCAAAATAAATCAACTCGACAAGATGATAAAGGAAAGGTTGGAAAAGAACCTAAGCCAGTAGTCTCAATTGCTAAACAAGGGACTTCATTGCCTTTCCAATCAAAAGACTTGGTGACTAATAAGAAAGTAAGTACCTCAAACCATCTTGTATCTTCTACTTTTATTCCTCAGACCAGTGCCACACCCAATAAAGATTAGGATGATGTACTTCCTTCCTCTATTTCTAGTTCATTCCAATTATTTGATATAATTGATCTTGCTAAAAAAACCAAGTTTCAAATGATCAAAGTTGAGTACTTGCGAGCCAATCCTGAGTAGTTTGATAGGTTGGCTGAATAAATAAAAAACAAAATCATCCCTACAGGATAAGATTTTTCAAAGATGACTCCTAATTCCTCAAAGAACAAATCCACTCAGAATAATCTTGTCACTACTCCTCTTATTTCCCCTAGGAAAATATAACCTTTCTATGTTTCCCTTCTAATAAATGGTCATAAATTGAGCAACTTTATAATAGACTTTGGGGCCTCTGACAATGTTATGCTCACTAAGGTAGCAGATTCTCTTGGTCTTACCTTAACTTAGAATTTTGGTAGATGCTTTTCCATGGAGAACAAGCAAGTACAACTCCTAGGCTAGATTAAAGATGCCCAATTTGCATTCACAACTTTTCCAGATAAAAGAATCAAAATAATAGTCTTGGTGGCTGATGTTCCAGCTTCTTATGGCATCTTACTCGAATGAAATTTTTACAAGGATGTAGGTGGAGAGTTGAATATATATCTATCTAAAGCAAGGATACCTATTAAAGGCATCATGAAAAAATTACTTCCTGAGAAAGTGTCAAAATATATTGTCACCCAAATGTTAGACCCTGAAGCTTAAAATTTATTTGAGTCATCAGGAATGGGTAACTATTTTCTAACCACTAAAGATGTTTTTAGCTCATCAGATGAAAGTTCTTTAAGTGAAAATTTAGAAAATTTAGATAAGAAATCAAAAGAATTATTAGAGCAAAGTTTAGATAACAAAGGATATTTCCTTAGTAATGAAGAGAAATCTTTGAAAGGATTAAATTCTAATGATGTCTAGATTTTAGAATTTGATGGAAGTTGCTCTTCTATCAGTTCTAGAGTCAAAATTGTCTTGATATCCCCTCAAGGAGAAATTTTTCCTTATTCATATAAGTTACAATTTAAAAATATCAACAACATCACCGAGTATGAGTCTTTTCTGCTCAGATTGAAAGCTACTCATGCTAAAAGTATTAAGATTCTTCATGCTCAGGGAGATGCTAAATTGGTGGTTTATTAGGTAAGGAACTTGTACCAAACCAAAAATGAAAGATTGTGACATTATCACAATCTAGTATGGGATTGTATTGAAAGTTTTGATGCTTTTGATATTCCTGCTATGCCAAGTGAATTCAATGATTGCGTAGATTCATTGGCATTCTCTGTAACCCTCATAGTTCCCCATAAGGATTTCGAATGAGACAAGTACACTATTGAGATGGTATTTCAACCAAGTGTACCTGATAATGCTAGTCATTGGTAGGTGTTTAATGATGACAATCAAATCATTGCTTTTTTAGAAAAGATGGACAACTTTGAGGAGCTTTATTTTAAAGGTAGGGAATCTCCACCATGTGAATCAGTTCCCAAAATAAATTCAAAAATTGGTGAAGAGTTTCTTCAACTCAAAGGGAATAAAATTCCAAAAGGTTTAGTTTCTCTTGAAATTTTATTTGATAAGCATGATAGGTATGTTAAGTAGTATCAAATGGATTCAAGTTCCTCCCAGGAATTTGATCAATTGAATTTGAGTACAACAGAAAATCCCAAAATGGTCAACATTGGGAGTTGATGCACTTCTAATGAAAAACTCATATTCATTACTCTTCTTCACCATCACATTGATGTTTTGGCATATTCTTATGATGATCTGAAGTCCCTCAGCCCCAAAGAAATTCAACATAAAATTCCTCTTAAAGTTGGGTTGTTGCCTTAAAATTAGAAGCAAAGGCAATATATCCCTAAAATATCAGGGACTATCCTTTTTGAGATCTAAAAAATACTGAATGCAAGAATTATTTTCCCAATCCACCATTCCACATGGATTGCTAACATAGTCTTGATGAGGAAAAAGAATGGAGAAATTCATATCTGTGTTTATTTCAAAAACTTAAATCAATCTTCTTTAAAAGATAACTATCCCCTACCCATCATGGATCAAGTGTTGCAAACAATGACTGGTTCAGAAATGTTATCAATGTTAGATGGTTTTTCTAGGTACAATCAAGTAGAAGTCAATGAAGTAGACCAACATAAAATCACTTTCACTACACTATGGGGCACTTTTGCATATCACCGAATGCCTTTTGGTCTGATCAATGCTGGCACCACCTTCTAGAGAGTAATGGATCTTGCCTTTAGAGATGTAATAGGGAAGTTTATCATAATATATCTTGATGACTTGATCATTTTTTCTAAACATCATCCTGATCACGTGCATCACTTACAACAAGTGTTGAAACACTATCGACAAAATGATATTTATCATAATCTCAAAAATTTATTTTTTGGGGTTATAGAAGGTAAACTTCTCGATCACATTGTATCCCAAGAAGGCATAAAAATTGACTCAGAAAGAGTCAAATCTATCCAAAATCTTACTCTTCCTACTAGTAAGATTGCCATTCATTCTTTCTTTGGAAAGGTGAATTTTATACAAATATTCATTTTGGAATTCACAGAGAAGACTCACCACATTGTCAACATGATGAAGGGTAAAGCCACTTTCCATTGGACTGTAGAAGGAAAGTCAGCATTTGAAGATATCAATAAAGTGATCGCCCATGCCCCAATCCTGGCTTACCTAGATTATATATACAACTATGCTTTTGAACATAAACTTTCAGCCATTTTAGTCCAAAAAAATAAAGGTGTAGAATCTCCCATATCATTTATGAGTTTTCCTCTCAAAGCTCATGAATTGAAATATTCAAACATGGAGAAGCACGCTTATGTTGTGGTCAAGGCAGTAAAGCATTTTAGATGTTATATCCTAAATTCACATATTGTTGTTTTGGTGCCAGATACAATAGTGAAGTCCATTCTAACTCAACAAGAGTTTGGCACTAAAAGGGGAAATTAGATTGCTAAGATTTAGGAGTTTGATCTTGATATCAAACCTACCAAGCTCGTGTAGGGAAAAGGTCTCTGCTAATTGATTGTTGATAACATACCAAAGGAAATAGGATATAAAGGAACCAAGGTTGAAGATGTGCCTATAGTTCTCTTCATCACCACTACTAATGAGTGGTATTCCAATATCACTCATTTTCTTACCTATGGTGGGTGTCCCACCCATCTGTCTTACAAATAAAAATGGAATGCTAAATTGAAGGCTGTTATGTCTTATGGGGTAATGGTTTGTACAAAAGAAGTCTTGATGGGGTGTTTCTTCATTGCATCGATAGGGCACAACAAAGTAAATTATTAGAGTCCTTCCATAATTTGGCTTGTTGAGGACATTTTTTTGCACCAGTGATAGCTCATAATATTCTATGAGCTAGATACTATTGGCCTACACTATTTCAAGATACATACACTTGGATACGTAGGTGTGAATCATGTCAACAATTCGTTGAGAAACCTAAATTGGCCACATTACCCTTCAAGCCAGTAGTAATTGAAGAACCATTTCAATAATGGAATATTGATTTCATTAGCACGTTGAACCCATCTTCAAGTGATGGACATGACTATGTCCTTACCATGATAGACTATGTTACCAAATGGGTGGAAGCCATTCCAACTAAGCATGCTACTTCAGAAGTGGTATGTAATTTTATTAAAGAAAATATCATCTCCTGATTTGGGGTCTCAGCTAAGATTGTAACAAATAATGTTACTTATTTCTCTTCTCATGAGGTTACTGAGTTTTGCTACCATTATGAGATTATTCTTTCCCACTCCTCTGACTATTATCCACAAGGAAATGGTCAAGCAAAATCAAGCAACAAAAATCTAGTTACCATTATCCAAAAATTGGTAGATAATCAGAGAACTTGGCATAAAGCAATGTGTGATGCTTTATGGGTAGACATGATTGCACCCAAGAGGGCAATAGGTATGTCACCATTTTAACTTCTGTATGGTTTGAATGTGGAGATACCAATCACCCTAGAACTACCAGCACTAAAGTTGGCAAAGGCAATTGAAGATCAAACTTTTGAAAATTCTATTGACAAAAGGATCATGTGCCTAACCAAATTAGATGATAGTGAACCATGGTAGTGGACCGGATTAGTGCACATCAAAATCAAGTAAAGAAACTCTTTGACAAAAGATTAAAGATTCATGATTTTCAAATTGGAGATCAAGTCTTGTTATGGGTCAAGAGGAGAGAACTGAAAGGAATGCATGCCAAATTTGATTCTTTGTGGAGAGGTCCATTTACCATTCATCAGGTCTATGGTGAAAATAGCTTCTTGCTAGGATAGCTATATGGAACATCATTCTCACTACCTCATAGTGGGCAACATCTAAAACACTTTAATCCTAGAAGTATTAGATGAGTTTATTTGTACATTTATATAGTCTTAAATTATTTATGTTTTTTTGGTTTTTTATGTCTTTTTCTTTCTTAGCTTGACTCCATGGCCCAATGGCATGGATGAAGGCACTTAGAGACTAGTTTCTACTCCCATCAATCATTTCAAGATTTGATCGATGGAAGTTCCCCAATAGGAGCCAACTATTGTTCCCAAAATTAGCTATACTCATTTTTTGAACAACCCCTATGAAACTTGTCCATTCTACTCTAAGTTCATTGATTCAAGACAAGATTCTATTGATCTCAAGCATAGTTGACTAATTCCTTGAAAATCTCATGACTTTCCCTCATTATGACTTCTCAAGAAATGTGAAATTTGTCATGATCTTGATGTAATAATAACATCAAGTTTTAATGGAATTTTTAGGAGTTAGTGTTTTACGCTTACATGCAAGAGCGACAAAAAATGCCACCCGTACATGTCATTTTACGTTCATATGAAAGAGCGGCATTTTTTGCCACCCTTGCATTTTTTTGAGACTTATATTTAAGAGCAGATATTTTTGCTGCCCTTACATGTTTCTATGCAAGAGAGGTGATTTTTTCTGCTCTTACATCTTTCCTCCACCTTCTTGTAGAGGTGGTAATTTTTGCCACCCCTGCACATCTTGATTTTTGTGTGAAACATTTATGGCCACACACATCGAGTGGTTGGCATCAAATTTTTTCCCTTTTAATGCCATTTTCACCTCATTTGAGTCATTCTATCTTGTCTGCTCCTCCTCCTTGCATCTAGGCAACTACACTAACGAGTAGGATCATGATTTTTCTAGCTTCAAGCGTGAGATTTTGATTTGCTAGGTAGGGTCTTACGTTCTTCTCTTTTATTTCTAAGTTTTTATTTTGTTTTTGTTTTTATTTCTTTCATGTTAGGTTTCTCTCTTTTTCTTATTTAGGTTTTATTTTTATTTCTCTCTCCTCCCTCTCCCCCCTAAAAACCCAAAAAATCCAAAAAATCCAAAAATCCATTGACTGGTGTAATGACGGTGATTATCGCCGCCACTACATGAAATCAAACAAACCTGTGTAAGGGTGGCAAAAATTTCCACCATTACAAAACCTTTGCATTCATGCAAGGGTGGTGATTTTTTCCACCCTTAAACAAGATTCCCCTATGTACAGAGGTGGAAATTTTTGTCGCCCCTACATGATGATCACATGTAATGGCAGTAAAAATTGCCGCCTATGCATAGACTTTCCCTCACATGTAAGGGCAGCAATTTTTGCCACCCATGCACACATTTCCTCAAATTTTCCTAACTCTAAGAAATTTTAAACTTTTGTTTTTTTGAGCTCACTTCCCTTTGACTTTCCATCCTGCTCACGCCTTAGATATTTCAAGCACGTACCTATGGTTATGGTCACTAACATACAATTTTCCCAGATTGCCCATTTTTCCCTTGATTGCATGATCATGATTCTTATTATATTTTCTCTCAAGCATCCTTCTTCATCAAAATCCATTTGATGAAAACCCTTCTAGATGACTGAGGTTTCTCTAAAAGATTTGAAGATGATGAAGTACAAGTATCAAGGTGTTTTTCCAATCACCTCAATTACTTATAATGTCGATGACATTAGGGATACAAAGATTAGTCACATGGATATGGTTGAGTTCACAGAAAGAACCAAATCAAGCAATCCCAACCATGAAATGAAGAAGATAATCGAGATCAACATTCATCTAGTCTCCTCTTTCCCTGTAGCTTCTCACAACACTGAGTTCATTCCCCAGTATGCTCAATTCTATAATAAGAATACTAGGGATGTGTTAGATGCTGGAGGTAATGTGGTGATTAGACTAGACTCTAAATTCATTGCCAAGGTGTTTATGTGCCCTCCCGCTACTAAAGTATTAAAACTTGATTTCATTGAAGCACAAAGGGAATATGAAAAAGATCCTAAAAGAGATAAGAAAGTAATCAATAATAGATGGCTCAAGATTCCAAGGGTGAACTTATCAAGATGGCCACAAAATTTTCCAAGGAGTGATATCATAGAAGAAGTCGGTGACCTGATCACCCTTCTCAGTAGGGTAAGAGGTTTACCTTCTTCCTCACTATTTCACTAGTGAATGTACCCCTTTATTAAGATAATTCTCCAAGGTAAATAAGTTATTTTTTGGGGAGAACAAATCAAAAATGCACTACATGAGAAATTGATGAAAGTATCCACTACCTATAAATTCTACATGACATCATACCTAGTGTATATTGCAGCATCGATGAGAACCTTCCCAAGATTAACATCAGAAGGAGATAGGAGAGTAACCCTGGTATATCAATATTACCCTCAGTTGACATTGAAGGGTTATATCCATCATTTTAGAAGGGTAAATGATGCTTTCTTTATGGTATTTTTGTGTCTCTTTGATCCCTAATTAGAACTGGAAAAGAGTGTCAGACGAAGCCTAGATAGTTGTGAATGACTTTGGGTGTATGTTCTTACAGTTCCCTTCTTTTTCTTATCTATGGGTTGGCTTTTTCCAAGGTTATCCTTATATGCTCCCAAGATTCCCCTTAGACAAATTGGTCTTGATGGAACTATGTAGGAAAATAATCATCATACAAATAAGTAGATGGAACTCAAGAAACCTAGCTTTAGGTTCCTGATTGAAATTGGTAGGTTCTCAGTATTGACCACTAGAAAAGCTAGGGTTATGGAGATTAAAATGCAACTCATAACCATGAAGCATTTCAAAAGGAGACCAAACTTTGACTAAAGAGGTGTAAAGGATATAATTAGAAGGAAGACCCAATTTCATGAGCCTATGATCGAAGATGTTTGGGTTGATTTGAGGACTGTAGAAGACATCAGGAAAATGGACTATAGTAGATTGTCTCTTGAATAGATAGAATATCTGGGACTCCCTGATATCCCTAAAAATTTAGTGGATGATAGGGATTTGATCAACAATGGATACCATGCTAAATAGATTGCTAATACCCCTCTTCCCCTAATCTAATGGTCTTAGAAGGAGTTCACTTCTTTGAGGAAAAGGTTCAAACCAATATTGGCAAACACTAATGATTGGTTAGTAAATAAGAGAATCACCTTAAAAGAGTTCATCATAGGATCAAAAGCTAAATTTAAAGAAGAAACAAAGAGAAGGGAAGAAAATATGATGAAGAATAAAAGTGATGTCCCTGCTTCTGATAGGCCACATAAGATTAGGATCATCTTCGTGATAAAGAAGTCACAAGTTGTAGAAAAGGAACCAGGAACAATAAACATGGAGGTTGAAAAAAAAAGTGCTAGAGAACTAACAATGGCACAAATGGAGACTGATGATAGGTCCATAGATTGACTAGAAAAGGAAACTCTGTCTCCACAAGTAGGTGTACAGCTAGACGCATGAATTTCTTCTTCCCCACCTAACTCACCTATTGTAACTCCACCTATTTCTCCAATCAGTATTCCCTCTTCTGGAGCTACCTCTCCTTCCAAAATTATTGTTGACAACCCTCAAGGAACTTTTGGAGATGTTATTCATTCCTTAGGATCAATCCCTAGTTTGTCATCTCTATCTTTTGATATCAGAAATAGTTCTACCTTCAATCAATCAACAACATGTGTAGTTTTAACTGATACTCCACCCATTATTTCCACCACTAGTGTAGGTGAAACTATAGTAATGCCAACTATAGAGATTGATGCTAATGTAAGTACTTCTTCCCTCCCACCTTGGTTGTCAGCTTATATGCCCAAAAGGAAAAAAATAGGCCATCTCCCCAGATGACTTTGATTTCACTAAAATGGTGTTAGCCAAAGTCAAGACTCCTAAAAAGGCAAAAATTCATTCAAAGATGATTGATAATAATGGGCACAAATTTATAAAAAGAGAAAAACCTCCATAGGATGCAAGTCTTGACAATTTTGATGTAAATGAGTACTCTATCTCTCAAATTGAGTTAGGGAAAATAACTCATGAAAGCGCTAAGAGTGACATGTAGTCAACTATGGACATCTTAGTTCAAAAGTTTGACAGAGAAAGAGAGATGAAGGACCATTATAAAGCAATGGTGGAATAACTAACTATGGTAATAATGAGAATAACTTTCACTCCAAAAATAATAACTCTAGAGGCTATCTCTGTCGATGACCCAATGATTTAGAAATTAGAAAAGACCTATCTCAAGGGAAAAGTACTTGAAGAGTACTTAGACAAGCTGCATACACAAGGAGTTTCCTTGCTCATAGAGTTTTTTGAGAAAATGGGTAAGATGAAGAAAGTGAGAGCAAAATTAGATGACCTTATCAATATCATTTATCAAGATATTGAAAGCATAAAAAAATATCTTGATAAGTGGGTGGATATGAAGAAGTTGAAAATAAGCACCCTAGTATCAATTGGTGTCATTACTAATAAAGACTCTTATAAAGAAACAAAAGAAGTATTGATATATCAGAGTCAGGTGCTTAAGGAGTTGATCAGTGACCTCAAATCATTAAAAGACCTCAGTGAATAGAGTGACATTAGTTTGTTACACAAGTTAGAAGAGCTACCTTGCAAGCTTACATCACAAGACAACCAATTCCTTTCAGCTGAAGAAATGGTTCAAGAATTCAAAGGTATGTTCTGAAAGGAATTTGAAGATAAACCATTCTTAGTAGCCTCTATGGATAATATACTAGATAATTAGTTAACTCTGGATAATCTAAAAATTAGGTTAACTAATCATGTAAAATTGGTCACAGCAGTGAAAGATGCCATAGTTAGGGCAAAGATGATTTTCAAGAATATTTTTACTCCAGATAGTATCGGGATACAAACAGCTATCACCATATACGATGCTCATATAAAAAAAGATGGAGCTAAAAATTGAATCAACTTTTTGTTGATTAATTTCATTTTTTCTAAATGCAGTTTTGTAACCACTTTGGACATTTTCACATGTAATTTTGTCATTTGTAATTACATGTAAAAATATGGAAAGTCCAAAGTCAGCAAAGACTTCTATCTTTGACTAGGTCAAAATATTTAACTCTTTCATAAATCTTCAAGGATTCTCTATATAAATAAAGAGAGCCTCTTTTGTAAATATATCTTTTGGTAATCAAAAGTAAAAACTCTACCAAAATTGGGATGCCTTTTGAGACTTTGAGCTCAGATTGTAAATCATATTTTCTTTAATGAATGAGAAAGTGGGTTAATTTTCAAACTTTGCATTGGAATGACTTGTGTTATTTAAGGAATTGTTCTTATGTCATTTTTCCTAATAATATCTCATCTATTTGATTAAATAAGTAGAGTGTGTGGAAATTATTGGGAAGATGTTTTGAAGTTAATTATAAAGACTTTGTGCTGCTATAATTACCTTTAGTTTGTATTTCTTGTGTTTTGGTGAAAAGGGTATTAAAAAGGCTTTGTATTACTTTTATCCTTTGTGATCTTATAATCTATAGTGGTTTTCGATGGAGACTTTGAGCTCCACTTTATTGGGGATCAACCAACAATGGATTACACTTGTGAAAGCAATAAACGTAGAAATAAATCAGATAGATAAGTAACTGAAATGATAAATAGCACAGAACAAGATATACAAGAAAACACCCTGAAAACTTGTATTAAAACTCTTTACAATAGGAATACAATGAAGAAAATTCATTCTTCCACACTTCTCTCAGATGCACACAAGATCTCTCACTAGATCTCTATTCCTCAAGAGCTCTCTCTCAAGTACAATCAAATCCAACAACCTGGATTGATGCAACTCAGTACTGTCCTTCAAACATTCACAATGTTCTACTCATACAGTTCTACACTCTCACAACTATGAGCTAAGAAGATCTTTCCTACATATAGAAATAGGAAACTTGAGCATGCTCTTACAACAAATAGTTAAGCCTCTTCAACAAGGGCTCTAAAAATAATACTGCTAATGATAGAGACGCGAGCTTGAGTCTACAACTCAAACTCATCATGCAAACACTCGCTTTCGTCCACAGAAATCACTTTTTGGACACGCAGGTAACCGACGTCGGTTCCTGCCTGTTCGCATGTGACCGTCACTGGCTGACCCTATTGCCGATGTCGGTGCCTCTGTAACTGTGACTGATCGACGTCGGTCACTCCTGACCGATGCCAGCATCTGTGTAGATCCAAACCTGTTTACGTCTGCTCCTTGGTGAAGCTTTTAGCTCCACACCCTAACAATCTCCCACTTGGAGATAAACCAGCTGCACCAGTACCTGTACAGCAACATCTTCTAGCTCCTCCATCTTCAACTCAATTATGAAGACCAATAGAAGTTGAATGAAGATTCAACTTCTCCTTAGTAACTGGCTTTGTTAGCATATCAGCAGGATTCTTGTCTGTATGGATTTTCTCCAGCTTCAACTCACCATCTTCCAATACCTGCCGTATGAAGTGGTACCTTAGATGTATGTGCTTGGTTCTTGAGTGAAAAGGTGAGTTCTTAGCTAAATGGATTGCACTTTGACTATCACTATACAATCTGCAACTCCCATGCTCCCTTCCAAGCTCTTCCATGAACCGTGTCATCCATATCATCTCCTTGCTAGCTTCTGTGGCTGCAATATACTCTGCTTCTGTAGTTGACAAGGCAACAGCCTTCTGCAACTTAGATATCCAACTAACCGCCATTCCACCTACAGTAAAAACATAACCTATAGTGCTCCTCCTGCCATCCAAATCCCCTGCCATATCTGAATCTACATAACCATGTAGAGAACTATCTGAACCTCCATAACACAAATGCTTGCTGCTGGTTCCTCTCAGATATCTAAGGATCCATTGAACTGCTTTCCAATGTTCCTTACCTAGATTGGCCATATACTTACTTACCACTCCCACTGCTTGGGAAATATCCGGTCTAGTACACACCATTGCATACATCAAACTCCCTACTGCGGAAGAATATGGAACCTTACTCATGTACTCTACCTCATCATATGAATTAGGACATTGTTCTTTACTCAACTTAAAATGTCCAGCCAAAGGTGTGCTTACCGGTTTAACATCTTGCATATTGAACCATTTCAACACCTTGTCCACATAATCCTCCTAAAACAATATCAACCTGTGATTTTTCCTGTCTCTCTTAATGCTCATGCCAAGGATTTTCTTAGCTGCTCCCAAATCCTTCATAGCAAACGTTTGAGCTAATTTCACCTTAAGCTCTGAGATATCCTGCATGTGAGACCCTGCAACCAGCATGTCATCTACATACAACAATAGAATAATATATCTACCATTATCAAATCTCTTGAAATAAACACAATGGTCTGATTGACACCTACTATAGCCATGCTCAGTCATAAACCTGTCAAGTTTTAAGTACCATTGCCTAGGAGCTTGCTTGAGTCCATACAAGCTTTTCTTCAACCTGCACACAAACTTCTCCTTACCCTTGACCTCAAAACCTTTTGGCTGTTCCATGTATATTTCCTCATCCAAATCTCCATGAAGAAACACTGTCTTAACATCTAGCTGCTCAAGATGCAAATCCTCAAAAGCAACCAAAGACAATACAACCCTTATTGAAGTCATTTTAACAATAGGAGAAGAAATCTCACCAAAGTCAATACCTGGCTTTTGTGCAAATCCTTTCACTACCAATCTGGCCTTATATCTCATCTGTCTATTCTCACCTTCCTTCAACCTGTAGGTCCATTTGTTCTTCAGTGTTCTCTTACCAGCTGGTAATTCAACCAAATCCCATGTTTGGTTCTCTCTTAAGGACTCCATCTCCTCAATCATGCCACGCTCCCACTTACTCCTGGACTCCCCCTGTAATGCTTCTTCAAAACTCTTTGGTTCTCCACCATCGGTTAGCAATAAATAATATAAGGAAGGAGAATATCTAATTGGAGGCTTACTTACCCTTTCAGACCTCCTGATGGGTGTCTTGGACTCATTCTCAACAATCTGTCCACCCAAATTTTTTGACAGTGACCGACCTCGGCCACCTGTAGACCTGTTACTGGCTGACGCCGGTTCTTCCTGGCCAACGTCGGTAGACCAGCTGTACTATCGACGCTGGTTCTTAACCTGCCGACGTCGGTCTCTGTGTTTTCCTGTAAGTGATTATTTCTTTTTCCCGCAAGCTCATTTTGGACCATAACTTCATCCAATTCACTATTGCTCTACCCAAATTGATCTAGCTTCCTTATCTGATCACTGTACATCACTCTTTCATTGAAAACAACATCATGACTGCTGATTACCTTGTTAGTTCCTAGATTCCAAAATCTAAAACCAAAATCATCTGAGCCATAGCCAATAAACATGCACCTCATAGACTTAGCATCAAGCTTCTTTCTATTTTCCTTATCTATGTGCATAAAGGCTTCACAACTAAAAACTTTGAGATATGAGAGATCGACCTTTTTACCTGTCCATGCCTCTTTTGGAATTCCACCATCTAGAGCTGTAGAGGGTCCTCTATTAATCAGGTACACTGCGGTGTCAACTGCTTCTACCCAAAACTCTAAGGGCAACCCTACATGCAATCTCATACATCTTGCACACTCCATGATATTTCTGTTCATCCTTTTAGCAATACCATTCTGCTGAGGTGTCCTTGGAACCATCCTTTTCCTTCGGATTTTGTGAGTGTAACAATACCAGTTAAACTTAAGACTATAGAACTCACCGCCATTATCAGATCTCAAGCACTTTAATCTTCTGCCTGTTTCATTCTCAACCATAGCTTTCAAAATCTTAGAAGTCTCAAAAACATCAAATTTCTTTTTAATACAGTAGATCCATACCTTTCTTGTGGCGTCATCTATGAATGTAACATAGTACCGTGATCCGCCAATAGAGGCTACCTTAGCCGGTCCCCACACATCTGTGTGAACAAGCTACAACTTCTGCCTTTTCTTAGTAGACCCAGTCTTGAGAAAACTAACCCTTTTCTATTTTCCAAATACACAATGCTCACAAAATTCTAGATCCATACTTTTCAAATCTGAAAGCATACCTTTAGACTTAAGAATTGACATCCCCTTCTCACTCATGTGGCCAAGCCTTGAGTGCCACAATTTAGCATCCACATCTGAAGTAGATAAAACTAAAGGAGACTTGTTAGTAACACAATTACACAAATAGAGAGCACCTTCTCTCTTACCTCTGGCCATAACAAGTGCACCCTTGGTCACCTTCCAAGAATCTGCTGTGAGAGTTACTGTACAACCCTCATCACCTAGCTTACCTGCAGAAATCAAATTTCTCTTCAAACTAGGAACATGCATCACATCTCTCAACACCCATGTGTTGCCATTCTGCATCTTCAGCTGCACTTTACCTTTGCCAGTAATCTTACAAGGCTCATCATCCCCTAAGTACACTATTCTAAAATCTCCATGGATATAGTCACTGAAATATTCCCTGTTAGGAGTAGCATGAAAAGATGCACCAGAATCTAATACCCAAGACTCTATATTATTATGCAGAGAGAAAATTAAAGCATCCTATGTAATACCAACAATCTTGGCTTCTTCCTTTCCTTCGTGCTGATTGTCCTCCTTAGGCTTTGACCAGCAATCTCTGCTTATGTGCCCCATCTTTCCACAATTCTAGCATTGTGGCTTCCTGCCATTTCTGGATTTAGATCTGCCTTTCCCCTTAGACTTGGATCTTGCTCTACCTTTCTTGCTCTTATTTTTTTGCCTTCCCCTGCTCTCAAAACTTAAAGCATTCCCGAATGCCTCTTCTGTGCTTTTCCTGCGTATTTCCTCATTCAAGATAACACTAACAACATCCTCTACTTTCAAAATATTTGATGCAGATGCAGTATTACTTACTGCCATTACTAAGCCATGCCAGCTTTCAGGCAAAGAACATAATATTAAAAGAGCTTTTATCTCATCATCAAACACTATATTTACTGAGCTTAATTGATTCACAATACCATTGAAATCATTCAGATGAGTAGAAACAGATCCACCTTCATTCATATGCAAATTAAATAACTGCTTCATAAGATATACCTTATTTGAAGCTGAGGGTTTTTCATACATATTTGCTAACGTAGTCATCAACTCTACCATTGTTTTTGCCTGTGACAAATTAGATATCACAGTGGAGCCCAGACTCAGTCTTATAGACCCAAGAGCCTTTCTGTCAAGAACTTCCCATTCTTCATCCTCCATGTCCTTGGGCTTCTTTGGTATCCCACCTAACGGTAAGTAAAGATCCTTCTGATACAGATAGTCCTCTATCCGCATTCTCTAATGTTGATAGTTCTTGCCATTAAAATTTTCCATTCTCAACTTACTTTCTTCTGCCATTGCTTCTCCCGCTCAAACAGAAATCCCTACAGAAACCCCTGTGAGCAACTTGTAATCCAAACACACTACACAGATTTGAACCACCTGTTAGTGAACTTGAGCTCTGATACCACTTTTTGGGGATCAACCAACAATGGATTACACTTGTGAAAGCAATAAATGCAAAAATAAATCAGATAGATAAGTAACTGAAATGATAAATAACACAAAACAAGATATACAAGAAAACACCCTGAAAACTTGTATTAAAACTCTTTACAATATAAATACAATGAAGAACTTTGTTCTTCCACACCTCTCTCAGATGCACACAAGATCTCTCACTAGATCTCTATTCCTCAAGAGGCTTTGTATTACTTTTATCCTTTGTGATCTTATAATCTATTGTGGGTTTTGTTGGAGACTTTGAGCTCCACTTCATTCTATAGTTTTATTAGTCCTAAATCAGTAAGAGAAGTAACAAAAGACTTTGTGCTCTCATGGGTTTCTTGTGGATCCAGTTACTACCCATGAAGTTTTCCTACTGTTTACTGAACATCATTTCTAAAAGAAGAGGATTGCTTTTAGTTATTACATAGGAATTTTCCTTTGCCTTGTGAACATCATCTCTAAAAAAGAGAGATGAATGGTATGATCTCACCCCTGAGTCCATTTTTAGTTTATAGTAGTATATTATAGTTTATAGGGAGCCTCCCCTTGCTGAGAGGAGAGATTTATCTCATTATACTGTGGTTGATATACCCATTTTACCTTCAGTTAGTTGATGACAAAATATTCACACAATAGTTTGAAGGGGTGCTTATGATGGTGACACCTCTACTTGGGAAAATATTTGAGGTGGTGTTGAGGTAGAAGGAAATAAATGATATTGAAGAGGGTGAATTTTCCAAATGTCCTCTATTGGCTTCTACTCATGTGTCAACCTATGTTCTAGTTTGGAATTGCACTCTCTCAATCTTTCCAACACCTCCTCAAAACCTCTTTCCCTAGTGTAAATATGGTCAAAAACTCTAGGTTGATTCTCATATACATGTTTGAACATCTTCTTATTTGGTAAATGATTTTTTGATTTTCCTTTAGGGTCCCACATTATAAGTTAATCCATTTATAATATAAAGGCTCCTCTTTTCCTAAACATGATGTCTATTTACTTCCAATCTTGTAGTGTGGTCTTACCAATTATAATAGCGAAGGGATGGAGGATGCCCTTCTTATTTTCTTTACAAACCCCATCAACCCCCTTGATGAGTTGGAAGGTGATTTCTTGCTCAGCAAGCTTGGGGGGCACATAGACATGGAGTTTAAAAGGTGAGGACATGGTTCCCTCAAACCTTATCATAGTGTAGTTTGGATATTACCATACATCCCCCATCATCTCCAAATATATATTGATTAAGGGGTGTATCCTAGGCATGGGAGAGCCGATGATAGCCTCAACCAAAGAAGGATATATGCCATCATAAATGAATTACATGTGGTTTTTATATTTGAATATATGGAGTTTGGAGTAATGGTAAGAAATTGAGATTATGATATTGGGAGACTAATTCTTGATATGGGGGAATTTGGTAGAGGTCATCAAAGCATCAAGCAGGTAGGACATCATGAAAAATTATTCGCTAGTTTTTCTCTTGATGGCTACAAATTGCCTGCTAAGGTGGATACTTATCACTTCCCTAATGGGAGGGATGAGTTTTAATTCAACTAGGAAGTATACATGTAAAACCCAGGTAGTGTTGATATAGGTAGTTGTGGTAGATCCATATTTTCTATTTAGTAAGGTCATAGTAACCCTAATCCCTTCCTTAAATTGGGAAATTGGAATTCTACCTTAGAAGTCTTTGAAAACAAAGTTTCCTAGATTGAGCCAAGGTCTAAGGATGGTATCTAGTTCATTTTGGGTGGTTCAATCCTTAATTATGGGAAAATACACATGAGACTAAGGGAGATTATAATAAAATTCAAAGGTCACATGGGAAATATAATCTACTTTCTTATAGGTGCCATCCCTAATAATCCAGTCCTCATCTACTCTCTAATTAATAAAAAGAGGAACAAACACATCTATACAATGAAGTACCACTAGTTTGACATCTAAATGGTAGAGACCAACCAATTAGACTGCTATCAGGTCCTTATATCTTATGTTGATTACTTTAATTATCCTCTCATTTTGTGTGAGGTTGTATTTCATCAATGGTGAAGAAGAGGTCAGACCATTTTTTGCACCCATTATTCAGTACCTCAGTATCCAACTCTATATCCTTGAAAAATCTACCCAAATGGTCTATGGAAAGGTAGAGTTTGAACTCTTCACACCATTTTTATCTTCTTACTACCATGGATTCTAAGTGCCTTGAAAAGCTTAGCACTAACTTGATAGAAATCTCTCGATTGCTCTTTTGTGTTTGAAATCAATTAGCAAGCTTGAATTGTAATTTGACCACTCATAATTCCCCTTTTTATGTAATTTTTTGGTCTTTTAGGAAATTTAATGTTAAATTTGATGAGGATTAAGGCTTTCTTATGTCTCAATATCTGATTGAGACTTGATTTTATACTTTTTCATTTCTAAGTGGATAAAATCCATGTTTTGCCATCTTTTGCTTACATGGATCTTATGTGGCCTCCATTCAACTTCTTTTTATGGAAATTTTCATATTTGATCATGTGGGAACTAACCTTTAGGCTTTGAATTATTTTTTCTATTTCACACCATTAGATCAAGATCCATGGCTTTAATATGGTCTATTGATTACAATTGTAGGCCTTTTATCTTATTGGTGACTATGAGCTTCTAATCCTATAATTGTGCCACTTGGCATATTGTCACACTGTTGATCTCCTATTTTTGAGATTGCTCCATGTGTTGAGCCCTAGAGCCTTCTAATTTTTTCCTTAAGATATCACAATGTTGGATCTAATTGGTACGAGTAAGTAGAGGCCATTAGTTCCTACAAGATGCATGATGCTTACATTAGTCTAAGGGTCCAATAAAGACTTAGGTTAAATAAGTTAGCCTATGTTTATTTGAAAAATATATAAAAGACCCATTAAAAATTAGAACATGCCCCCTTTGCTTAGTCAAAAATATTTATTTATCTTAAATTTGGTGGTCTCACTCACATCATAGGCATCCTCATAAAGGCCAAATGATGTGAGTGTGAACATCAAATTTAAATTTATGAAGTCCTTATAGTCAAATGTGAGAGTATCACATGGAATATTCATAGAGATTTTATGGTCATGGATTCAATGCACTTCATCAGATCAAAAGAGTGATAGCCATTGGATCAAGATTTGAGGCTTTGCATGTGATTAGCAACATTAAATATGTGGGACCCTTGTTGACATAGTTAGGTGAGAGTGGTTTCCACTTGGTGACTTCATGGAGATTTAACCTTTCAACCCTTGACTTGCACCATCGAATATGACCCTATGATGAAGTACAGATCATTGGATCTCCATTAGTCATACATTATTGGATCAAGATGCATGATTGATCATGGGTGGTTGGATCCTGCAAGATGCATAATGTTTATGTTAGGACCATCGGTTAATAAGCATAGATTAAGTTTTTATTTTAAGGCCCCATTTTTATTAATAAATACAAAGGGGTCTTAGGATAAAAAATTGGTCTAACTTGTTTAAATAAAAAAGGTTTTAGTTTAGGAAGTCAGAAGGGGGGTATTGTCAAGGGTTTCCATGGGGTGTTTAGGACAAAATGAAGATATTTATAACAATATTGAAGGACTTATTATTAATTTTACATTAAGGTTTAGTAATGTTAATAAATGAGATAAAGCCTTAATATATAATTAATCTTAGGTCTAAAATATTCTTTAGAATATTCCCATTGAATGATTCCCTCTAAATTTTAAATTCAAAATTTGAGGGTTCCACACCTAGGGTTTTAAACTTAGGATTTTTTGGGAAGGGAATAAGGTTAATATTTAGAAAACCACTACTACCAAGACTCTGGTGAATCATTTCTTGGTAAAAACTAGTATTTTTCGTAAAACCTACATTACTTACAAAATTAGGAAAAATATTAGAAGCATTAAGCACACTAGGGTTTAAATGAAAAAGGCCATCTTATCAGAATGGATGATCTTCAAATTCTACTAAAACTCAGGAGTAATAAAATTGTAACAACAAGGTTTCAAACATCTCAAGGGCTACAATTTTTAGAATTAGGGGTATGTTATCCCCAATAAAACCTAAAGAGGAATGGTTGCTTGATAAGACTTTATAAATATTTCTTGAAGAAAATATAGCTCCTTGACAACCTCATTGGACTAAATCACATGATTACAAGATGCATATTCTTGACATCACCAAGGAGAAGGAGATTGAAGATATTACAGTCCTTGAGAACCAAAGTCTTGTTATGATAGTTGAGATTCAACTTGAGATCCCTCAAGAGGTCATAAATGCTGAAGAAAAGGCAATTTCTTGTGTTGAAATTTCTGATTGGGTTAATATGGAAGAATATTTCCCTTTTGCCAAAGAAGAGGAAATCACCATTGGTTCTTCCATCACTATCCAAGATATCATGGATGGGAAAGAAAAAATTATTAATTATCTTTTGGATGACTTATTTTTAGTCATTAAAGTAGGTTATATTCCTCTTTAAGGAGGCTATGATCTATTCAAAAATGGAAAAGGCAAACTTAACACTTAAGTGAGTATGCAAAGAGTAAGCAGATTTTCAAATCTATCCTTTCAA
This sequence comes from Torreya grandis, assembly GCA_037957365.1. Classification (NCBI taxonomy): domain Eukaryota; kingdom Viridiplantae; phylum Streptophyta; class Pinopsida; order Cupressales; family Taxaceae; genus Torreya; species Torreya grandis. Next base: position 938,080 of record JARHVA010006031.1, read on the forward strand.
GAGGCATATGCATCTCATGATGATATGTTTGAAGTCATCAAAATTAGTTATCATCCTCTCAACCAATTGGGAGAAACACATTAGCTTTTGAATGATGGAACAAACTTCTATTGGCCTCAATCTTCCAAAGAACAAGAAACCATTCCTCTTGAAGCTATGCCTACCAAAAAGATACAAGTTAATCATGAGATGAAGAGTGGGAAATAATATAAGGTATGTGTACAAATTCAAGAGGAATTATATTACATTGGAGACCTATTTAAGGTTGGTCTACTTGAGATTAGATCAAATGAGGTGCTAAGGAATAAGTCTTATCTACCAAGCATCGAATTCAAAAAGTAACATGCTTGGCACTATGACTCATTTCATGAAGAAGATTCAAGAAACTATCCTTTTGATCCTGGAAAGGAGATATGCTTAGTTTTTAGTTGTGCATAGTTTTTTTTAAAATTTTCCTAAGTGCTTTGAGCACGTGTGTGTGTCTTGTTAGTGTGTTTGCTTTGCTTTGTGTGCGTCCTTTATTTTTTGTGCCTAAGGTAATTAGTTGTCTTGTATTGGTCAAAGAATTGTTGTCAAGTGTTAGGTATTCTTGTTTTTATTAGACTTTAGATGACTCCCTAAGCCCAATGGTCTGATAAGGCTATTAATCTTTAGTATAACAAACATGCTACCCCTATGAGTCACCAATTTGTTGACCAAATTTGACCCTATAGGTTAAATTGAGACCCTTATAGGTAAAAACTTGATTTTTAGATGTTTTAGGGGTATAATACTATGTCATATGGTGTATTATGAGTCTTTTAATGTAATTTAATGTCAATTTAGCCTTGGTCATGGTCTAATTAGTTTATGTGTCATTTTGAGTCATTTAATAGCCATTTAGGGGTCATAAATGCAAGTGGTATGGTTTTTGAGGTGTAAAATTGTCATATTTTCCTTTAAAACATCCAATAAGTTATATTACTTATTATGAATGTTAGTTCATCTAAAACCTATATGTTATCTAACTAAAAATTAGGAAATTAATAAAAAGGAAAAGTATGGCACTTGTATGACCTATGAGGGAGGGTGACACATGGGAGAAGATAATGGAACATCTTTTCAGAGTCCCTAGACTATTTCCATGATTAACATTCTTTAAATATTCTAAAAAAGGTCCAATACCATTCGCTCCTTATTTTCCCTTTTAGACACAAAGAAGTGACCAACAGGTTTGTGCTCGGTACGAATAGTTGGAGAAGTTTCAAACCAAATGACTTTGAGAGGTGAAATAAAAATAAAATATATTAATTTCCATAATAATATTTCAAATATTGGTCATCTGTGCTTTATGAACCATCTTTAACAAGTGGACTATGTTTTTTTGCTCACCATTTATTGTACCTTATAGGTTTTGCTCCAATTTGGATAAGTCCATACAATCTAGTTGGTGATGTTAAATCTAGATTATGTTGGATATAATATTATATTATATTCATGATTATTTTTCATGTTTTATGGTGTTTTGATAGACAAGTCATCTCATGTTACACGGAGGTGTCACCATATGAGGTCTCAATTAATTTTCCTTGTTTGAAAAATGCTTGGTTCTTTGAAATGTTATCATGTGAAGAGGATATGAGGTTTACCATGTCTAAATTCCATATTTAGTCTCATAACTTCATACTTGGATCAAACATTCAATCATGACATACTCATAGTTAGCCCTTTACTCATTTTTCACTTGTAGTCATGTTGGATCACATGTGTGGGACCTATCTAGTAGCTTCATGGAGGTGAATTTAGGGTATGAATAAATTAAAAATGTATTTTTAAGTGGGAATGAATAGGTTGGACTCTCTAAATAGTGTGTAAAGGGACTTTTGTAGTCATATATAACACCTTCATACAATCTGTACCATAGAACTACACTTACAGGTGCTTAAATGGTTTCAACATTGAAAATGATGTGGAAGGTTTATATTAGTATTTGAACATCCTTATGTTTCACTTAAACATACATTAAGGAGAGATTAGTTGATTTTGAAGGTATATTCCTTCAATACACGGACTATTTCATACTCACTATCTATATGCAACTCATAATGCACCTACAACCTCTCAAGATGACATCATGGTGAAATGGGAGATTTGATATATGTTTCATATTTTTATAGTTATAATTATGCATTTGAAAACTTTATGAAGGCATATAATTGATCACAAACATCTATATCCCATGCTCACTACCCAATTCTATATTACTGCCTGTACATGGAAACATCTACCTATAGGTGGCATTAGTAGAGCATGAAAGTAGTTGTATGGAAGGGTTGAATCATGAGGTTTAACCATCCTTGAAATATTATAAATAATAAAGTTTTGAGACCCCAAGTTTCCCTTTTATGCACTATTTCTAGGCAGTAACATTTACAAGTTTTGAAGATACAAAGTGGCCTTAACATCTCAAAGTGTGAATAAATCATATTCTCATGTTTTAAGGAAATTATAAAGAATAAATACATACCATGAGGAAAAGGATTTTTAAAATAGTCTCATATACTATATTTTAGGCCCCCATGTAAACCTACATGTGTCTTCTTATTGAACTATGCATCTACAAGTAGGGGTCAAAATCCACATCACCCATTATAAGGGATTAAGCATATAAAAATAGAAATTAGTTAATGGAAAATGAATAAAAAATACCTAATAGGATATCCAAATGAGAATTAAACATATCCTAGAGTGTAATTCACACCTATAGGATCCTTTTGACCTATAGTTGACTATATCTGATTTTGAGAGATAATAAGCAAGTTTGAGCTTCTAAGTGATGGTATCGACTAGGAAAAGTAAACAAGTGGGTCCAAAAAATGTCAAATTACCATAATAGAATATAAGGGTATCATAATAATTAAATTTAAGACTAAATTATAAAATCATACCTATAGGTACCCTCCAAAACAAGAAACATAGGTAGGGTAACACAATTAGACCTAATAGAGAAAAACATGGTTAAAAATGTAGATATGGATGATTCAGAAGGTTGGTAAGTATATAAAACACTTGGAAAATTATAATTATCACCCCATGATGTACCAATATATTATAAATATGGGATGAAAGGGATCCAATCAAGCATACATAGTTCACACCAAAACACTATGCACAATATCCTTTTGCATAGTTTGTCTTGGGTTTTGTAGAAGTTTGGGGGTCTATTGACCTAGTAAAGGGATAAAATTTTGTATAGGGAATTTATATGAATTTAATAAGACTTTAAAACTATATCCATTTCCTAAGAGAATAGGGGAGTGCCCTCTATTTTGTCTCAGATAGAGGGCACTCTATTTATGAGCAAAACCTACATTCTTGAGGAAGGAAGGTGAAAAGGATGGGCCAAGAGATAAAGGAAATTTTTTATTAGGTGTTATAAGTTATATGAAATCTGAAATTTTTTTATAAACACCTCATAGAAGGAGATAACCCAATATTATTTTCTAGGTGGCTATGTTAGCAAGCAGGACTATTAGGCATGGTTAGGCCTAAAGCCCAAATGAGAAGGCATTTTAACTTATAAAATTAGGTGGGAATTATAAATTATTAAAGATTTTTTTTGAGATAATTATAGAGTTTTTAAATATTTTTTAATGTAAATAATCCCAATTTGATGGCCTAGACCACAAGGGTTACATTTAGGCTTATTAGACAAGGTTCCAGGCCAAAGCCAAATGGAGGATCAAATTTATATCTAACCTTAGGTGAAAAATCTAATGGACTGAAACATGTTCCTAGGATGACATTAGGTGTTTTTAAATCATATATATTTTAAGGTGAGCCATGAAAATCCATTTTTGGGATTTAAAAGACATCATGCCTATGCAAAGTGGAGAAACAAACTTAATAAGAGAGGTTTGATTTCTCATATCTACTTTGACACCTTGTATGGAGACTCAAAAGGATAGGATGAGTTATATAGGGTTGTAATAAAATATTTTGTGTAATTTAATTGAAAATTTAATGTGAAATCTCTATGAATAGTGGCTAAGAGGGTAAAACAGGTCTAAACCCTTGCTAAACCTGTGGAAGGACCCGATGAAGGAAATTAAGATGTAAATCTGATATAATGGAATATTTTTCCCAAAATGATGATTGTATGTTGTAGGGGAATCTCTAAAGATAATCCCCATGCTTTTATATTGTACATAATTATATAGATGTGATACAAAATAGTTTATTTTTGACTATTTTGTGCATTGTGCAGGTTCTAAGAGGTTTCAAGAGATGAAATAAACTTTGAAAGGAATATTGAGACTTAAAATAATTATCCATGTATATTTAATTACTTGTAAAAACTCCTAGTTATGCCTACCAAATCTCTCATCTGTGCTAGTCAAAACTAACATAGTGAGCAAGATGATAAGAAGTGTGAAAACTTCAAGTGAAAACTTTTTAAAGTGTCACTAATGCTTATAAGGACATGGATAGTCTTGAAATATGTCATTCACCAAATTTTATATATTATCATGGAGAAATTAATCCATTTTGGAATGCAAGTGTACAAGGTGTGTGAAATAGGAAATTTCTTTTATTACTGATGGTGATATCTCACTTTCAGAGGAATTTAGATGATCATGATAGTTTAATTTCAGTTTTCATCAATAAATTTGGTGTATCACCTATTTTAGGATAGTTTAATTTCAGTTTTATCTCCATTTTCCATGACAAACATAGGTGTATTAGTGATCTACAAGTGGTAAATCAAGGAACTAGCCCTATCTAGAGATTCACCTCATTATTAGGCTACCTATAGCCTAGAGGTGTTTCAATTGTGCCACTTGGGTGAGGAGAGATGAGAAATCTCCTCAAAGGGTGAAAATCAAAGTGAAAAAAATAGGTTGCTTGAAATATTGTTGAAGAATATTATAGGTGAATGAAAGTTGGTCAAGGTAGGTTGAGAAGCCAAAAGGGGCTTGAGAAGATATAGAGAGCTCAAAGTAGCTCAAGAGAAGAGAGTAAAGTGAATTCTCAAAGGATTTGATCCAAGGAGATAGTTTGGATAAAGGATGGAGCAAGGTAAAAGAGAATTTATTGAAAGGATACAGATGGTGAAATGGATAATGAAGGAGCTGCCTAACATAAAAGACCAGTTGAAAAAGAAAAAGGAAAGAGAATTGAGGTGGAAGCAAAAAGAAGAAGACTTCAAAAGAGAGATGTAGGAGATGAATAAATATATAACCTTGATGAATATGATGATGGAGCATATAAAAGAGATTGAGATTGCATACTTTAGATGGGTGATGAAAAGAAAGCCAATTAAATGGTCAATCAAACTATTGATGAGAAGGAGAATGAAAACTATGAAAAAAGAAAGAGAAAAGAAAAAGATGATATGCAAGCAATTAAAGAAAGAGATGCATAAGTTTTTATGGAATGAGCATCCAAGTGAACAAGATGAAAGTTTAAGCCAAGTATGTGATGAACATGACCCAGAGAAAGAATTGAATCAACTTGAGAGCCTCATTCAAGGCATGGAAGGAAAAGAGGAATTCAATTTTTAGTTTACATATGAAAGTGCTAAACAAATTAAAATGGAGATAATAGATTTGGAGAATGATTTGTATGATGACAAGGGGAAAGATGAAGAAAAGAAAGTTGTAGCAGAAGATAGTTGCATATTGGAGGCCAAAGAGGGTGAATAAGAGGCCTTAATTACAATGAGACTTACACAAGCAATAGAAAAAAATGGAGAGAACAAGAAAGCATGAGCAAGAAAGAGATTTTCAATAAGTTAAACATCAGGTTGTTTTTATTAATTTGTGTATTCTATGTGCATTCTAGTTGCAAGAGAGCACTAAGAAGATGAAAGTGATGAGGTGGAATATCAAAACACAAAAAAGAAGAATCAAGAGAGGAGTGAAGAAAATAAGAGATAACATAAGCAAGAATCATAAAGGCCTAGGTATTTAAAATAGGCCTTGGGACCTAGGTGGGTGTACACTTGGATAAGTATGATGCAAAATATTTCAAAGTTAACCTATTTTATAACTTTCATGGGAATGTTTTCTTGCTCCTCAGTAGTATGATTCAACAGCATCACTGCCTAATGTAAAGAGTTTCATGCTTTTAGTATTATATGGTGGAAAAGGTCATATTGAATCTATATAAGTCCATTTTAGATGTTAGGTTATTATAAAATTTGAATAAAGGTTCTTTTGTCATTTATCACCAAAACCCTTAGTCTAAAATTGTAAATGCTTTTGAAAAAGTTAAGAGACATTTTATTTCAAGAGGACTTAAGCTGTTAAATTATTTTTGTCACTTAGATTTTCATAGAGATGTCTAATATTTACTCATACAAGTGTCACAATGGAAACATCTCACTTGCTGTGGGTAATCAAATTATGAGATGAACCTCTAGAAGGGTTAGTTCCCTTGATGCACTCTTTGAAACACTCTTTCACTTGTCAACTTTGCATGAAAAGGGTTAAGAAGACAAAATAAAAAATCTAAAAGGTGATGAAAAAATATTTAATTTCCTCTTATTGACTCAAATTATACTACTCAGAGAAAACCAAAGCATCTTTCACACATAACTCACAACTCCAGATTGATTATTACAACAATGTTTCATATGCTAGGTTCAAGAGGTATATTGATGCTTAAGAGGGAAAATGAATGATCCTTTGGAGAATACAGTCATAAAACACTTCTAAAACACTCATACACTAAGAAGGAACACTATAAAAGACTTGAAAAAATTACTCTTGTTCATACTTGGTGGACAATCAAAGACAACATGCTAGAAAAAACTATTTTTTACTAGACAAGATCAACAAGATTTGTAACCAGACTCAATTATGTAACATGTAAGTACTAAAATTCAATTTTTTATTTATTAAAGATACATTAAAATAAAATTTTTTCTAGTTTTTCACCATTAAAAAGTGGATGCTTCCCAAAAGAGCCCAAATAGTCATTACTTATAGCATTAAGAAGAGAAACAAGGAAAGGGAAGTCCAAAGGTCACTTGGACATTTTTAATGCTGAGAGAAGAGTTTATATGTGCATGAGAATAAGATGTGAAACTGACCATGGATATTTAGGAAGTAAAAATGTCAATCCAATTCATAAAACTCTTGGAACGTGGTATGAAATTACTCTTGTTGGCTTATAAAACTGCCTTGATCATTCACCCTTATTGGAATGTCCCAAAACTAATTAGGTATAGGTATAATGATTTTAATGAGGGGGAAGGGCTGTATACATGATTATATATTCATTGGTTTCATTCTTAATCATCTAGAACCTTATAAAAATGAGCCATCACTACTTATAGTCAAAGAAACTCCTTTTTCTATCACCCCTCACACTTGACCCAAAAATTATCTTCAATTTTCCATGAAAACACATTAAAAAGAGTGGATGACAACTGGAAAGACCCTAAATGGCCTTCTATTGATCAGATAGACTTTAAAAGGCCATCCACTTGAAGTTCTCACCCTTCTAACTATCATGTCCACTATTCTAGTTTTGAGTAGCTAAGATGAGAGCTCATGTTGAGGAACCTAGAAATTTTTATGGGGTAGGAAATGGATATATGGAGTTAGATTATGTCTCAATATTTCCTCCCATGTGATTGGCATCCTTAGAAACCTCCTATAACCTACATAAAACATAAAATGATCAAAAATACCCTATTTTATACATCATCCATATAATTATATACAATCCAAAAGGATGGGGAGTAGCTTGATAGAGTCCCCTACAACATCCAACAACTTTCCTTGTTATTATAGTCCATTATAGTATCTTTCCAACTTCATTTCATTCATTAGGTCACTTTTAAGGGTTTACAAGGGTTTTAGGCCATTTTTACCCTTAATATTTGTTCATACTGACCTTATTTTATAAATATAAAAAAATTAAACTATATTAAATCACAATACACCTGATAACCTCTCAAAACTCCCTTTCCCTCCATGCACATCCTTAGAGAAGATGTGAGCACTTAAAATTGGTCTACTAACCTTGAATCTTCATTTGCATAGGCCTAACATGTCTTAAAGTAAAAAATTGAGTTTTACATTGATTAAAATTCATAATAATATCTCATAAATGTCTAAATTCATCCCATGAACATTTTCCAATCAGATATAAGACTCACCAAGAGATAGAAGTGAATTTGGACCCCCAATTGGCTCTAGGTCACTTCAAGGCCTAATAGGCTTAGCATGCATCCTACTAATTTTAAATATTTAGAATTATCTATCATAGATAGGCTAGTTTATAATTATTTTTAATACCTAATTAAATCTCACAAGGTCATCACACAACTTCCCAAACAATCTCTCTCATTCCTTCTTATTCACCAATTAGGCCTATTTGGAGCTTGCTTGGTTGAGCTATGTGCAAGAGTGTTTTGAACATTTTGAGAGTTATGAGATTTATTTAGTGTTTTATATAACCCATTAACCTTAAATAAACCTCAAAATATCTTCCTTTAGGTTCCAAAATATTTTTATTAAGTTTCTTACCCATTTTGGCTTCATTTGCTTATCTTGCCAAAACCCTGATTTTCCTGACTGGCTGACCTCTGAGATAAAATAGTGAGATATGAACATCCTATTCAAGGAAAATTTAAGGTTTTATATTTTTTATTAGGTCATAATTAATTTTTTTTACCAAATTTTTAAGTTATAATCCACCATTTAGGCACCTAACCAACTCAATTTGTCCAAAAAAGGCCTCTAAAAAAGACTATTTTTTGCATTTTTCACTTCCACCTAAGATTGACTTCTCAAGGATAAAAAAAATATCATTAGGTTTCTTAAACATGTTATAAAACTTTAATTAATTCTAAATAATATTTAAATTCACCCAAAACCACTCTTCTCCCTTATATTCTTCATCCTTACCCATTGAGCAACATGAGTCTCTTAGTGCAACTGTACTGACTACCATCCTTGGACTAGTATGACGAGTAGATGGTATTGGAGTATGTGAAGTCACATTATTAACATATCATTAATCATTTTAAATCAATAATTATACCATTTACATTCACCTTGAGCTCATAATATTGAGTTATCTCTCTTGACTATGATACATTGCCTCTTTGACCAAAATGGTTCTTGTAGGTGCATATTTCTCTAATAAGACTTTAATCATAATGTTTAAAGACCCTTATTGAATATTTAAGGTAATATATCATATTATTATACCTATTTTCACCTTTTATAGGCAAAAAAACTACCTAAACAACATGCTAAGATTATTGTTTGCCTACTTAGCTATAGGTGAGCATTTTCTTGTGAAGGGACACCTATAGTTGTTCATGAGGCTTGAAACACTACACATCAGCATTATACTAATGATATTCATATTAATTTTAAAAAATTAAATAAATAAGTCAATTACAACCATGATATTATGTTTTTTTTCTATTTAGGATGTCAAAAGTCACTCAAAACTCAAATCTTGTAGATGTGAATGCAAGGTTTTCATACTTTAAAAGGCATTTTTGAGGCCCTCAACAATCAAGCTCCATCAATATTCTTGACCTCATATTTTGTATAGATATTATCCTTAACATAGGATATAAGATATGGCCATTATTATGCCTCAAAATTCTTTTTGAGCTTATTACAAGATATCTACAAAATGGGCTGGACCTTTATTTTTGCTTTTTAAGGAAAAAGTCCCTGAATTCAGTCATGTTATGCTTAAAGGTAGTTTACACCTCCAATTTCCCAATATATGATTAATATACATATGACATAAGATTACCACATTTTAGGATTTTAAGGAGAACCTCACCATGCTCCAATCTTCCTTTTAGGTACCTTCAAGGCTTTATAATGTCACCTATAGGTGAATATTTTCACACACAGGTAGTAAAGCAAACTTGGATAGTGAGCAAGAGATACATGTTGGTGATAAATATTATGCCGTGACTAATATTTACAATTTACTCTCAAAACTCTAGGAGATTAAAAAACCTATCAAAACTTTCCTTTCAACATGACATCTTCTAGAGGGCACCTATAGGTGTACTTGGGGGTTGTACGTAGGCAATGAACCTGAAATGATCCATGTACCAAAGGGACTGGATTCATAATCAATTAATATTTTCAAAAAAGTATATACATGAAACATAATGATATCTTAGGTATTAGGAAAATTTCATACATCTCATGTTTGATGTTTTCACTCCCTGTAAGCACTTGTAGGTGCATATTTCTATCATATGGTTATGTGTGTGATTGAGGTATTATCACAATCCCCTCTAATGCCAAGTGAAGGTTACTAATTTATGTTCCTATTATAATATTATGTTAAAAATCATTATATTTTAATAAAACCTCCATGAATCATGATAAATAATCTCCATACACATGATTCCCTATGACTGCAAGTGAGAATGAGAAAATAGTTGAAAGTGAGAATGAGCAAATACCTATGTGACAACATATTATATCTAAATGATACCTATATAGGGAACCAAAATTCTACAAATAAGGAGAAATTTGACTGAGACCTCACATGGTGATACCTTCCTGTAACATGAGATGACTTACTCATCAAAACACCATGAAACATGCAATAAAGAATTAATATAATTTTAAAAAATATAAAAAATACTATGTATTCAACATAATTAAATGGATTTTATGGAACTATCCAAAATAGAGCAAAACCTATAGGGTGTAGGAAATAGTAAGTAGAAAAACATAGTCAACATGTTAAAGATGGTCAATAAATCATGGTTGACCAATTATTAAAATATTATTATGTAAATTAATCTCTCTGAGTTTAATACCACCTCCTAAAAGAGTTTGGCCTAGAACCTCTTCTACTGACCATGCTAAGCATATACCTGTTGACTGTTTTTGTGTGTCTAGAAGGGTGAAGAAGGAGCATAATGGTTTTGGGAATTTTTATCACTTCCAAAGCATCTAAATAATTTAGATGAGTATAATTATTAAAAATATACATTCCATAACCTTCTCCCACATGTCACCTTCCCTCATGGGCTATACAAGTAATTTCTTTATCTTTATTTAGATAACCAAAAATATTTAGATGGGACTAATATTAATGATAGGGAATATAACTTATTTGATGTTTTAAATGAAAATAAGACACTTTTACACCTTGGAAACCATGCCACTTGCATTTATGACCCCTAAAACCCTATTAAATGACTCAAAATGACATATGAACTAATTAGACCATGACTAGGGATAAAAAGGCATTAAATAACATAAAATAGACTATAAAATACCCTATGAAAAAATATTAGACCCTTAAAACATCTTAAAATCAAGTTTTTACCTATTGGGGTCCCAATATATTTTCTAGAATTAGCCCTATCATCATCCCACTTTAGAACAATGTCCCCCTCTTATAATCTTCTTGGCATGGATTTATTATAAAGGTGTCTTTTTGTTTGATCTTGATGAACTCTCATAGTTTGTATAGTTTGATCCCTTATTTCTTCAAGCTCCGTCAACTCACATAATCTAACCTCCTTTCTTTCATTTTCCATCATGTCTAGATGATAAGTGAGATACACAGCTGGTAACTGAAGTGAAATATGAAATATATCCTCTCTTCCATAAACAAGTGTATATGGTGAGTTTTTAGTGGCTCTCTTGGGGGTTATTCTATTATCCCAAAGAGCTATCTTCAACTTGGAATGCCAAGTTCTTTGCTTTTCCTCCATTTTCATCTTGATAATCCTAATTAGATTCTTATTAGTGGACTTATCTAGTCCATTCCCTTATGGATAATATTTTGAGGAAGTACTAAGATAAATACCATGTTTCAAATCCCACTCACTTGTCTTCATTCCAAGGAAAGCCAATGCATTATCTAAAATGATTGTTGAAGGAGCCTCAAATCTTGTTACTATGCCTTCATAGAAGTCTAAAACTAAACTTTCATTTGCTTCTTTTATATCTATAGCTTCCACCCATATTGTAAAGTAATATATATCAACTAACACCCAATTATGACCAACACTAGAAGGTGGGTTGATTAAGCCTATAAAATATAGACCCTATTGCATAAAAGGTTGGTATAATTGTATTGGATGAAGAGGTAAGGCTGAAATATTTTGCTTCCCATAAAAGAGATCACATTTTTGACATTTTTTACCCAAGCATGAGTATCTCTAAAAAAACTAGGCCAAAAATAGCCAGCTCTCATAATTTTGGTAGTTGTAGTCCTTGGAGCAAAGTGACCACCTATTGGTCCATCATGAAACTCAAACAATATTTTCTCAACCTGATCTAATTTAACACTTCTCAATAGTACACTAAAGAAATCTTTCCTAAACAATACTCCATTAACAAGTACATAAGGGATAGATTATAATCTGAAGTACCTTATTTTGGCCCTATATATGCCTTATGGATATTCACTAATTTGAACAAAATGGATCATTTCTTGTGTCCAACTCCTCATTAGTGAGGATGAAAATGTCATAGGATCATCTTGAAGAGTTATAATAAATTCCTTTTATTCCTTCAATTCTAAATCAAAGTGTTCACATAGTCCTTTTCCTTTCACTAGTTTGGCTATCTTGATTTCCAAATCATACTCGATTGCTTTTATAATCCAACCAGTGCTTTTTATATTCAAATATCTACTCAAAATAAACATTTTGACATTAGGATGAGGTACCAATATATGAATCTTATTGTTAGATAACATGTGCCTAAAATTATTTAGGCTTCTAATAACTAAAAGTACTTATTTCTCTACATAAGTATACCTTACCTCATAGCCTTCCAATCCTTGACTAAATAAGGCAATAGGATACTCCAATTTTTCTTCATTTTATTGAGTGAGCATGGTAGAGATTACTACATTTCCAAAATTATACAAGTTGAAATCCTTTGAGAAATCAGGACTTGCAAGAGTTAGAGCTTGAGCAATAGCTTTATTAATCTCTTCAAAACTCTCCTTCCTTCTTCTTTTCCAAGTAAACACTTCATATTTCCATGACATAGAGTTTAGAGGCTTGAATAAGTTATAAAAATTAGGAATAAACCTCATTATGAAATTGATTTTTCTAAAAAAACTTTTCAAACCTTTCTTGTGTTTGGGCAAAGTCAATGCAAAGATTGCACTTACCCTTTTAGGATATATGGATAGACCTTTCTTTGAAATAATTTTTCCTAAGAGTTTGACTTCATGAATAGAAAACACATACTTCATTGGATTGAGAGAGATTCCAAACTCTCTATATCTCTCAAAAATCTTCCTAAGATGAGTCAAATGATCCTTTACATCCTTAGAGAAAACTATGATATAATCAAGATACATCAACACTATATCATTTATTAGACGTTGAAAATCCATATCCATTGCATGTTAAAAAATTTCACTAAAATTTCATTTTAATATAATCATATGTGCCCCATTTAGTGGTAAAGGCTATCTTGTATTGATCTCCTTCACCAAAATTTGATTATACCTTGAATAACCATCAAGGAGTGAGAACCTTTCACTACCTACCATAACTTATAAAATTTTCTCCATAGAAGGAAGAGGATAATGGTTCTTCAAGGACACACTATTCAAATCTATGAAGTCAATACATAACCTGATCTCCCTTTTCTTTTTATTTACCGGGACTAAGTTTTCCAACCAAGATGAATGCTTAATAGGAAAAATGATCTTAGACTCAATCAACTTTGTAAGCTCCTTTCTAATGAGAAAGCTCAATCATAGGATTGACTAGCATTTGATTTTACTTGACAGGCTTAAAATTATCATATATCTCTATGGTATGTTGAGCTAGGTTTGGATTAAAGCCTTTTAAAATCACTATATTCCTATGCAAATACATCAAAAAATTCCTTGCATAATTCAATGGAAGTATATCTTTTTGATCTAGTACATACCTTTCCAAGAGCAAGAAACTTATCTTTGAACATTTTTACTCTCTCATAGTTTTATTACTTAGTATACATGATTAAATTTTCCTTCTTCAATTGATCATCACCATTAAAAACAATCTCAAGTGTGATGAAGCCCTTAGGGAACTTTTTTGTCTTCAATTATACAATCTTCCCTCCATATTGATGTTGTAGTTTGGAATAATTGTTTGAGGAAAACTCAGCATCCTCTTATATAAATAGATCTTTGTTGGTCACTATCAAACACTTGACAATCAATGAAATTATCAAGTATAGAGGGCCTTACAATAACTTTGATATGAGGCTGGTTCTTGTCATCTCTTATCTCCTTTAGAATATCAAACTAAGCTCCAATGGATACCAACCTATCAACATGTTTGTTATCTTATCTTGGTTTAGATTAAATGTTGAAAGCTTCAAAATATTCTAAAATATCTCACTCTCTATGCTTATAGGACTTAAGCAAAGAATTCTTAGTCATATTTTGACCTCTCATTTGATTCAGAATCAACTCACTATCACCAAAAACTTGTAACTCCTCCACACCTCTCTTCATATCCCACTCAAGGCCATGAATGAGGGACTTATATTCTACCACATTACAATTAGAACTTAAGTGAAATCTGAAAGTAGAGTAAGACCTTTCCTTGGATGGATAAACTAACAATGCTCCACCACTTGACCCGACCTTACTTCTTGATCCATCAAAGAATAGCTACCATAGACCATCCATAGTTTCATTTGGTTTCATCAAGTATGGAATTTTACCTCTTCATGAAGGAAATACACTCCAAGACCAGCTTCCTCTTTTAATTTTTAAGGATCACGTTCATATTTTTCATCTACTCATTCATCTAGATATGCATCAAAAACTCCTTCAAGAGAAGAAGTTGGATATCGATCCATGTGAAGTTCTTCCTCATCAAGAATAACATAGTTGACATTTGAACATTTAGGCATGTAGGGATATAAATGATTGTGATGAATAGTTCAAAATTAAATCTTTACCTTGGTACCATACTTTGTCTTAAAAACCATATATGACTAATTTACTACCAAGTATCCACCTATCTTGGCTATAAACTCTCTTGACAAACAAAGAGCAAAGTATGGGGGTAAACATAAATCAACCACATCATGAGGGGTGGAAAAATTTGGACAAGCATGTAAAATCAAATTCAAATCCTTGACTACTCCCAAGGTCTTTGCTAGTGATCCATCTAATTGTAGAACTCCTTTAGCCATTGGTTCATACTTGAGGCCTAGTTTATCCACTATTGACTTGGGCATAAATAAAGTAATAACCCCACTATTTATGATACAATTATGAACTAAATAATCACCAATGATAAAGGATAGATAAAATGGAGGATTATTATCATTTTTATTCACTTTTCCATCAATGGGCTGAGTTTCATTAACCAAAACAACATTTTCAGTCCTAGCTGGTCCAACTTGTTTACCTAGTCCAAGTAATTATTTTTGAAGCATATCCTTTTTTCTTGGTATTTTTAATGAATCCCAAAATTAAATATTAATGTGTAACTTCTTAATTTTATCTACAACATTTATATAAGGATTTTTCATGTTGAATTTCCCTTTGGAAACACTAGTACCTTATGGTATATCATGTGAAGATGAATGTGTAGGAGTTGGTATTGAATTATGAGATTTATAATTTTCTTACACTTTAGGATCTATGTTAGAACCACATACCATTAAGGGTGATGGAGGAGTCAAAATATGTCCTTGAGTTGTCCCTTTTGTCTCTTCAATAACCCTCCTCTTAGATCTATTGTTAGAGGACACACTAGAATTCACATTATTTGAACTTCCCAACTGATTGATGACACAATAATCTCATATGAGTAGAATCAGGTTGTGTTTTTCCATTTTCCATTACATTTTGCATTGGCACCTCAAAATTTTTAACTTGAGGTACTTGAATACCTTTCATTTCCATGGATTGATGAGGCATTTCATTGGTATATGCAACTTGGCCTTGATTTAGGTCATGGGAAGGGTATCATGGTTGTTCTTAAACAAAATTTTTTTGATTAGGAAAAAGAGATCTAGAGGATGATGGGGTATTAGGATTTAAACTTTGTTAAAGTCTATCTTGAGTTATTTGACCTTGTCCTTGAGCATTACCTTGAATATGAGGTCTACTTGCTTGTATAAACTTATTATAAGGCTGGTAAGGCCTATAATTTTGAGCTTGTTGTCTTTTAAGAGTAACCAATTCATTAGTAAATATTTAATTAAAACTCTTGAATTAATGGATCTCATTGGTATGGGAAAGGGTATACTTTTCTTGAATATTAGGAGAAGGATCCAGGGTAGGTAATGCATTTTGACTAGGAGGCTACAAATCAGAAAACAAAGGCATTGGTGGTCTAGGAGAAATATTCCCTACTTAACAAGATAATTATTAGAATTAATAGCTATCTCATAGGCACCAAGTAGTGTATTCCTACCTATGGATTGAATCATCATGGCTATATCACTATTTAATGCTTTTAGGTAATACAACAAGGCATAATTTGGAGTTGGTCTCACAAGGGCTGGGATCCTATCCCATGTCTTTTTAAATCTAGAGTTAAAATCTTACATGAAATCTTGAGGAGCCATTTTGATAGTAGTTAATTATTCAACTAGTGATAAATGATCACTCTTCTCTTTAAACCTCTTAGATAATAGATTTACTAGTTCATCCCATGAAGCAATGTAATTATGAGGTAGAGTGCCATACCAATATAAGGGTTTCCCTTTAAAAGAAAATGCCAATAACTTGATGTCTACATTCTCTTGAGTGATATTAGGGATGTTTTAGAAGTTTTCCATGTTCCTAATATGTTCAATGGGAGTGATAGGGTCTTCTCCACTAAAATATGGAACACTTTTAAGGGCTACTCCAAGAATTTGGTCATATTGAGCAAGATTCAAAGGAGATGATCTAGTGAAGGCTACAAAAGGAAGGTTTCTAGCCATATTAGAATGTAGACTATGTATATTAGCGATTGAAATAATTAGAAACTTGGACCTTTTAAACACCAACTCCCTTGAATAAGGATGAGTATTCAAGAATCTATTTCTTTTGATAGAATAACAAGGCAATTACACAAACTCAAAAGGTATACCTTTAGCTATAGACCTAGTGGTCACCTTTGGCATGGAAAATAAGGACTGATCAACATCGAAAGAGTTGAGAACTTAGTGGAGTCACAAGGTACTAAATGCATATGTTATTTAAACTATAAATATGCTAAGATCAACACCAATTTTAGATAATATTCTAGGACTTAGAGTCCCACTGGGCATGCCAAAAACTATTTTCAATTGGATTTTCACCCCTTGAGGAGATGTCTTAGATCTCCTCATACAAGTGGCACAATAAAGCATCTCACTTGCTATGGGTAATCAAATAATGAGATGAATCTCTAGAAGGGCTAGTTCCTTTGATGCACTCTTTGAAACACTTTTTCACTTATCAACTTTGCATGAAAAGGGTTAAGAATAAAAACTAAAAAACTACAAGGTGATGCACCAATATTGAATTTCCTCCTATTGAATAAACTTATTCTACTTAGAGTAAATCAAAGCTTCTTTCACACATAACTCACAACTCAAGACAAAATATTAAATCAATGTTTCATATGCTAGGTTCAATAGGTATATTGATGATTATGAGGGATAATGAATGATCTTTTGGAGAATTAAATCATAAACCACTTATAAAAATCTCATAAACTAAGAAGGAAACTAGAAAAGTCTTGTAACAATTACTCTTCTACATACTTAGTGGACAATCAAAGATAATATGTTAGAAAAGACTATCTTTTACTAGACAAGATCAATAAGATTTACAGCTAGACTCAATTATATAAAATGAAAGTAGGTGAATTCACTTATTTATTGTTTCAAGAGACATTAAAATACAAAATTGGCCAAGTTTTCACCATTAACCAATAGAGGTTGCCCAAAAGAGCCCAAAAAGCCACTACTTATAGCATTAAGAAGAGGAAAGGGAAGTTAAAAGGTCAATTGGACACTTGTAATGCTAAGAGAAGAGGTTACATGTGCATGATGAGAAGATCTGAAAATGGACATGAAAGGCTAGGAAGTACAAATGTTAGTAAAAGTCATTAATCTCTTGAAAAGTGGAATGAAATTACTCTTGCTAGATTAGATAACTACCTTCATCATTCACCCCTATTGGAGAGTCCAAAAATTGATTAGGGATAGGTATAATGATTTGAATAAGAGGGAAGTGTTGATGACATGCTTCTCTATGAATTGGATTCATTCCTAATCATATAAAATCTTTTGGAAATGAGCTATCACTACTTATAGTCAAAGAAACTCCTCTTTCTATCAATCCTAACACTTGGCCTCAAAATTTGATTTATTTTTCCTTGCAAATACATTAAAGGGAGTATATGACACTTGGTAAGACCCTCCATGGCATTAGATATTTGAGATAGATTTTAAAAGGCCACCCAATTGAAATTCTCACCCTTCTCACTATAATGTCCATTATGCTACTTTTGACTGGTTGAGATGAGAGCTCATGTCAAGGCACCTAGGAGTTGTTATGGAGCATGAAATAGACATATGGAGATATCTTAAATCCCAAGCTTTCCTCCCATGTGATTAGCATCTTTGGACTCCTAGAACCTACACAACACACAAAATTGTCAAAAATACCCTATTTTTTACCTCAAATATTTAAATATGTACAGTCCAAAAAGATGGGGATTAGCCTAAGAGTGTTTCCTACAACCTTCAACCACTTTCCTTGTCAGTATAGTCTATTAGAGAATCTTTTCAACTTCATTTCCTTCATCGAGTCACTTTTAAGGGTTTGTAAGTGTTTTAGGACATTTTTACCCTTAAGATTTTTTCATAAAGACATGAAATTAGAACTAAAAAAAATTATAATAGATCAAAGCTTAGTACCCCTTATAACTTCTCTAAACTCCCTTGGCCTCCATGCACATCCTTAGAGAATATGTGAGTACTTAAAGTTGGTCTATCATGCTTGAATCTTCATTTGCATAGGCCTAACGTGTCTTAAAGTCCAAAATTTAATTTTAAATGGATTTCCATCCATACCAATAACTTATAAATGTATAATTTCATCCCATGAACATGTTATAGTCAGATTTAAGACTCTCCAAGAGCTAGAAGTGAAGTTAGACCCCCAATCGGCTCTAGGTCACTTTAAGGCCTAATAGGCTTAGCATGCATCTTAATAGTTTTTACTATTTAGACTAATATATTATGGATAGGTTGGTGTATTATTATTTTTCATACATAATTAAAGGTCACAAGGTCATAACACAACTTCCTAAACTCTCTCTCTCTCATTCCTTCTTCTCATTTACCAACTAGGCCTAATTAGAGCTTGCTTGGTTGAGCTATGTGCAAGAGTGTTTTGAAAATTTTGAGAGGTCTAAGATTTATTTAGTGTTTAATATCACAAATTAAAATTAAATAAACATAAAAATATTTTCATTTATTTTATCAAAGCTTTATATTAATTTTATTACCCATTTCGGCTTCATTTTCTTGTCTTGCCAAAACCCTAATTTTCTTGATTGACTGACCTATGAAACAAAATAGTGAGATATAAACCTAATATTCAAGGAAAATTTAAGGTTTTATAATTTTTATTAAGTAATAATTAATATTTTTACTAAAGGGTTAAGTAAGAATCCCCTATTTAGGCACCTAACCAACTCAATTTGTCCAAAAAAAGCCTTAAAAAAGGACTGTTTTTTACATTTTTCACTTCCACCTAAGAATGACTTCTCAAGGATAAAAAATATGATTATGTTTCTTAAAATTTGTATACATCTTTAATTAATGATAAATAATCTTTAAATTTACACACAACCACTCTTGTCCCTTAGATTCTTCATCCTTACCCATTGAGCAACATGAGTCTCTTAGTGCAATTGTACAAACTATCATCCTTGGGCTAGTATGAAGAGTAAATGGTCAACTTTAAATAAGTATTAGATTATGTGAAATAATATTATTAAAATATCATGAATCATTTTAAATTACTCCTTATACCCTTTACATACACCTTGAGCTCACAAGACTAAGTTCTCTCACTTGATTGTGATACACTGCCTCTTTGACCAAAATGGTTCTTATAGGTGCATATTTATCTAATAGGACCTTGATCATAATATTTAAAGACCATTATTCAATATTTAAGGTCAAATATAATATAATTATACCCATGTTCACTTTTTATAATAAAAAACATTACCTAGACACCATGCTAAGCTTACTATTTGCCTACTCAATTATAGGTGAGCATTTTCCTATGGAGGGACACCTGTACGTGTTCATGAGGCTTGAAAAACTACATATCAGCATTATCATAATTATTTTCATGCTCATTAGTAAACCATTAAATCAATATGTCCATTATAACCATGATATCATGTTAATGTTTTCTCTTTATGATGTCAAAAGTCACTCAAAACTCAAATCCTGTAGATGTGAATGTAGGGTTTTCATGCTTTAAAAGCCATATTTAAGGCCCCCAAAAATCAAGATCCATAAATCCTCTTGAACTCATATTTTTAATATCTCTTCTCATTTATATATGCTACAATATATGGCCATTATGATGACTCAAAACTCGTGTTGACCTTTTTACAAGATATCTATCAAATGGGTTGAACCTCTGTTTTCACTTTTTAGGGGAAAAGTCCCTAAATTCAATTATCTTATGATTGAAGGTAGTTTACACCTCCAATTTCCTAATTTATTATTAAAATAGGTCTACCCTAAGCTTTAACATATGTTAGGATTTGAAATATAATATTACAATTCTCCAATCTTCCATATAGGTACCTTCAAGGCTCTATAATATCACTTGTAGGTGAGTATTTTCACACATATGTAGTAAAGCAAACTTGGATAGTGAGCAAGAGATAAATGTTGGTGATAAATCTTAGTCCATCTCTAAGATTTCCAATGTAATATCAGCACTCTATGAGATTGAAAAACCTAATAATACTTTCCTTTCAACATGACATCTTTTAAAGGGCACTTATAGTTATACTTGGGTTGTATGTAGGCAGTGAACCTAAAATAATCCATGTACCAAAGGGAATAGATTCATAATCAATTGATATTTTCACCAAAGTATATAAATGAAATATCATGATATCTCAGGTTTTGGGACAAGTTCATACATTTCAATTTTGATGTTTTCACTTCCTGTAGGCACCTGTAGGTGTATATTTCTATCATATAGTTGTGTGTGTGACTGAGGTATTAGCATAGTCACCTCTTATGCCAAGTGAAGGTTCATAATTGATATTATTATAATATTATTATGTTCAAAATCATGATATTTTCATCACACCTCCATACATTATGATAAAAAGGCTCCATATATGTGATTCCCTATGATTGCAAGTGAGAATGAGCAAAGAGTTTTGACTATGAGAAATGACAAGACTAAAAGTTGATGAAAACATGGTGTGTTTAAATAAAATATGAAAAAGGTGATAATATGGCCTTGAAAATTGTGAGACACCATATTACATCTAAATGAGATCTCTACATGGAACCAACATTCTACAAACAAGGAGAACTTTGATTGAGACCTCACATGGTGACACCTTCCTGCAACATGAGATGACTTGTTCATCAAAACACCATGAATCCTGAAAAAAAGGATGAAGATAATTTTAAAAAATATACAACATCATATGGATTCAACATTATCTACTGGATTATATGGACCTATCCAAAATAGAGAAAAATCCATAGGGTTCAAGAAATAATGAGCATAAAAACAAAACCAAATTGTTAGAGATGGTTCATAAAACATGGTCAACCAATTATTAAAATATTATTATGTAAATTAATATCTATTATTATACTACCACCTCCCAAAGGTGTTTGACTTGGAACCTCTTTTAATGACCATACCAAGCACAAACCTGCTAATAACTTCTATGTGTTTAGAAGGGTGAAGAAGGAGAAAAACAATTTGGACATTATTTAGCACTTCTAAAGAATTTTAAGAATTTAAATGAGTTTGATTAAGATAAAGAGACATTACATGACCTTATCCCATGTGTCACCTTCTTTCATGGGCCGTATAAGTGTCTTATCATCTTTTTTTAGTTAATTTCTTGATCTTTAGTTAGATAAACTAAAAGATTCAAATGGGACTGACATTTTTTATAGGAGATATAACTTATTATATGTTTGAGAGGAAAATAAGACACCTTGAAAACTATGCCACTTGTATTTATGATCCCTAAATCCTATTAAATGACTCAAAATGATATATGAACTAATTAGACCATAAGGATAAAAAGGCATTAAATAAAATCAAATGGAATATAAAATACCCTATGAAATTTTTTTAGACACCTAAAACATATAAAAATCAAGTTTTTACCTTTAAGGGTCCTAATTTGACCTTTAGGGTCAAATTTGGTCAAAAATGATAATATGGGTCAAAGGTGTTTAAATACTCACAATGAATCACATAACAAGTTCTTTTTGATGAGTAGGCAAGTTCATGAAGAAGTTACATTGGCAGTTTCCAAGTAAGTTACAGATTTTAGGGTCTTTGAAATAAAGGTTTTGGTTTTGTATCGAGGCATGTAAGGTAGGATAATTCAATGTATGTAGGGGAGTGAGGGGTTAGAATTGAAAGATAAATGTAAAAAACCCTAATAATATGAATATATAGATATTTATTTGAGAATAATGTTGTTATACTCTACCTCTTTATATGGATAGTGGTATGGGCTGTGTAAATAGTTGAGAAGCAATGAGTATAAACAAGTTTGAGATATATCTCACTATGCACTATTTTGACATTACTCTATAATTGAGAATGTTATGTGATGAATATTTTTGTCTCTTTTAAATAAATATTTTGTCATTTGGTTTGTATAACTATGTTTAACAGGTCTATTATATGAATTTTGAGGGATTTATCAATGAACCCTGTCAAGCGAATTCATCGAATAGAGAGAGAGATTTTAGAATAGTTAAAGACAACTATGAAACATTGGAATATTGAGGAATTTATATCTTGAAGACAATATATTATGCCATTATGAAGATGATATAATACTGTAGAAACTTCATGAAGGAATAAAAGGTAACTAAGTACATTAACCCTATTTTGGAGTGAAACTTGCAAACCATCTGAGAGAAGATTACAAATTATTTTAATAATGTTTAGATAAATGCTTAAAGTGAATTTAATCCTAGGAAATATTTAATAATTTTTATAGACTTTATTGTGATGTTTTGAATGTTTTGAGAACCCTATTGATGTAATAGACTTTTAAATGCATGTATACAAATTCTATGTCCTAAAAATATATGAACAATTTGATGAAGTATTTAATTGAAGTGTTGAATAGAGATTGTTTTAGAGGTTTTAAAACATTGTGGGACGTGTAGAATGGTAATATAGACCTTAAAGTGTGATCATAGTCTATTTAAACCAAGTAGAGAGCCCAAAATACAATTTTGTCCTTCCTCAGACCCGTGCTATAAAGTTTAAATTTTGTACCAAGGTTTTGACAAAAATACAACTTTATAAGGTGATCCCTTTGATGAACCTTCACAAAATTTGTGATAAGATATATTTACACATGTATAAAGATATTTTGAGGTTCTTGTTGGAATATGGATTCTAGTGTTCAAACTAAACATAATTGTTGTCTATAGATTAAATAAGAGTCTAAAAGACCTAATAGTAAGCTAAATGGGTTTGAGTGTAAATAGGGATTGTTAGACCTAATATTCCAAACATAGTAAGAATAAGGGTATGGAAAGTAATCAAATAATGTAAATAAAGTCTAAAACTTTGTGGAAACTTGAAAAGTGAGAGAGTATCTAAATCCATTATTAGTTTCTTAATATACATTTGTACTATTTCATATTGTGAGAAGTTTTTATGAGATGAGTCAAGTGAGAGTGCAAAGGTGTTGTATGAAATATGTGGATTATTGAAAAATATATGTAGGACTTGATGGAATAGTAAACTAATGACAAAGTTTAGGAAACATGACCAAGGATTAATGGCAACCTCAGTAAAGAGTTGATTATAATGAGTAGTTTATAAATATTTCATGAATATGGTTTGTTGATAGGTATCAGAGATTAGATATGGTATAGTAAGTGAATGATGATTTTCATCAGAATTTCTTACAATCACCTTAATTTATGATTGGAAATTTTCACTTATTACATTAGGTAGGACATTAAACTATGCCCTAATGGTATCCAACCTATCCGCATATTTATTCTCATCTCTTGGTATTGCCTAAATGTTGAAGGCCTAAAATTATTCAAGTAAATCAAATACCATATGATTATAATATTTAAGAAATGTATTATTTCATACATTAAGACCTTTTACTTGGTGAACTAAAATCACCAAAGTCTTTTAAGGTGTTGCCTTTCATCTTCTTAGCCCATTGTAAACCATGAAATAGTGACTCATATTATGTAGCATTATTTGAAAAACCAAATTTAAAATTAATAGATGAGAAGTACCTTTGTTTTTTAGAGAAATAAACATAATTATATCCTTGGTACCATGCTTATTCATTGACCCATAAAATTATAATTGCCAAGGATCATCACTATACTCATCATCCTTCATTAAGGTTGGAATTGGTGCATCTTTTTCATGCAAGCAATGAACACCAAATAATTATTATTAAATTAGATTATAATGGTCATATTAATGTGATATATAGGTACAATCATCAAGAAAAAAATATAGAATCCCATCTAAAGGTGATTAAATTTCCTCTACACTATATTTTACCACCTCATATGAGATGAGACAATTGGTGTTCACAACACTTGGCATATATGGTTCCAAATAGAACCATGTAATAGGTTAAAAATGTATGAATACCTTGGTACAATGACTGGTATTAAACATCAAATATTTCCAATTATATGATAAATATCCTCCAATATTTGAGGTAAAGTCCCTTCACAAACACATGGCAAAGTAGGGAGATAAGTCCACTACAACTACATCCTGTTGAATGTTGACATTGGGACAAACATGTGGTGTCTACTTTAGATATTTAATGATGACTAATGTATTTTTTGGTGAACCATCTAATTATAATAATAATTTTACATTTGGTTCATTGACAAGACCAAGCTTGTCTACAATTTCTTCGGCATGACAATGTTATTGGCTCCACTGTTACCATACAATTATGAACTAAATAATCACCAAATATTAGAGAGAGGTAGAAGAGAGGATTTTTACCTGAATTTTCCTTATATTTGTTCCCTTTTTCCATTTTGTGTATCTAATATACTTGATTCTTCATTAGCTATTCTAAATTAGTTAGGACAACTCCTTGTTTCTGAACTAGTTTTGGAGAAAATTTAAGAGTTAAAAGCTCTTAGATGAGCATATCTTTTTATCCTAGAATAGAAAGGGAATACAACATACTAATATTGACATTAGATTTATTCATCTTGTCCAATATACTAAATGAATCTTTACTGAACTTTGGTTGTACCTTTTGAACTACTAGTTATTCACAAACTAGAGGTATCTAAGGGATATTTCTAGCCTCTACATTCTAATTTTTCTATGTTGTACGGGAAGAAAGTTGATTTTTGGTACTTTTGGAAGTAAAATTAGGAGTGATTGAAAAATTAGTCACATCTTGATCCTCATTAACGACTCTTATTTTATCTCTAGTTACAACTACAACTTGACCACTTGAACTACTAGTCTCCCGACCATGAATGAAAGCCACATAATCATCTATTTGCTAATTTACATTAATGGCATTAGGCTGCCATTGAAATTGTTTAGCCTCTCCTTGGGGTACTATTCTTGTGTCATTTTTGGCATATTAATGTTATGTGATACCAAGGCTTGGTCTTGACCATCATTAAGGTGGGAGGGATGCCAATTTTAGTCATGCATCAAATTATTTTAAGATGGTGTGGTAACAATATATTTTTAAATTATTGGTACATTAGGGTCAAGATCTGCATATGGCTTAGTTGGAACTATGGATCCTTGTGACTAGTAGGGTGGTCTATTTTCTCTAAATCCTTAATAATGAGGCCTTTGATCTATGAAGGGCTGATAAACAGTCTAATGTTTTTGGTGATAGGGCCTATTAGTCTGATATGTTACCTTTGGAGTTATACTATTTCATTTCCAAAAGATTGAAGTAAACCTTTTAGCTCACCAAGTTCACTGGCTTGAATAGAAGGGGCTATAACTTGACCTTGAGGAGGTAGAATAGGGGATAATGATGGAAATTGAAGAACTTGAGGGGGTGTAATATATTTCAATTCTAGGAATATAAGCATTAAAGACCTTGGATCAAGCTTACCATCTTGTATCAAAGTATTTTCTACTCTTATTATAGCCTCATAAGAATTTAGCAAGGTATGGCCACCCATTGACTATATCATCACATTAATATCAGAATTAAAGGATCTTAAATAATATAAAAATCATATTTAGGGGATGGTCTAATCATTATAGGTATTTTAGTCCATGTCTTTTGGAATATAAGGTTAAAATCAAACATGAACTCATGAGGAGCTCTTTTTATGTTGGTTAGCTATTCAACTAAAGATAGGTGATTAGAATTATCTTCAAATTTCCTGACTAAGGATGCACCTAATTTATCCCATGTAACTATATAATTTAATGGAAGATTTATATACCAATACAATGCTTTTGCTTTGAAGGAAGCAACAAACAGCCTAATGGCCACATTATCTTGAACAACATTATGCACTGAAAAAGGTTAGAAACATCCTAGATGTGCTTCATAATAGTTTTTTTATCTTCTCTAGAAAAAATGGGATGCGTTTAAGAAAATACATATGAATATCATTATAATATGATAAGTTCAATGAAATACCTCTATTGAATGGAATAAATACTATATTTTTGAAGGCCATTTGAGTAGGGGGATTACGATCCTTAAAATAATTGGATGACCAAGAGATGATTATTGATTTTTGGGATAAGGTCTTGTAATATTAAATCTTTCCCTCTTATATGAAATAAAAGGTAGCTAAATGAATTCAAGGGGAATACCTTTATTAGCTAACCTTATAGTAACCTTTGACATGGGAATGATGTTTGGATGGTACTATGAACTCTACAACTTAAAAGATATTTATCTCTTGACGATGATGGTGTCTCCCTCTACTAAAAATTTTTATCCTTAACTCTAAATTATAGTTCCTCTTGGATTATGGGTCCCATCAAACATGCTAGAAATATTGGCATCCTAGGTTGCACCCTAGTTGAGAAAGGGATTGTTCAGGTCCTCCTACTCAAACCTAGTCCAACATGGTAATGACCCTAGGATTTGGGTTACCTAATATTGGGTTATACCTATAAATAAGGATGAATTCATTTTGGTTGATCACCTATGCTAAATCTAAACTAGCTCCTTGTTGGGAAAAGGGGAGATAGATTGACAATAATTCATGAAAGCATGTAAAAAGGTGGGTGACAAACCAAATTATTTGATCCTTATACTTACATAAGAGACATTATAAGACACATTCAAGACTATATAATGTTACTTAACTCACTCTTTAAGTAGACCTTACGTAAGTATTTCACACAAAGGCATGTACTAGATATTAACCTAGCATGAGAGGGTAATTATCCACTTCCAAACTAACCAATAGACTATATATATACTTGAATGACCTATGAGGACTAACAAAACACTATATTAAGGTGAGAAAACTTAGATATAGGTAAATAAAACATTTATTCACTTAACCACATTAATGAACTCATGAAACACACTTTAATTTAGCTTGCAAAATGGAGGAATTTAGTCTTTATTGCATCAAATAGGTGTTATAGTACAAATCTTGGTAGAGTATAGTCATGCTAAAGAGAGGGATCCATTTCAATGATTATAATCCTATAATTATAACATAATGGGATGAGAGAGATGAGGATCATGCCTAGAAAGTTGGAAAAGGGAGCATAATGACTCAAATTTCCCATCATTCTGATATTGATGCCATTAGCAAAGATCAATATGTTTAAGAATACTTATAGAAAGTGGTCAAAATAACTGTATTTATCTATTTTGATATGTTTTTGGTTTATATTTATGATCCTTATGGTTATAATGGTAGAATCAAGTCATTTACATGCTAAATTCTAGTGTAAAAGTTGTTACGATAACTAGATCAATCTCTTACAATCTCTTTTTAGTGTTGATGCAGTTATAAAAGCTTAATCAATCCATTTTGATCTTGTTTTGGTGTCAATTTCTCCTTACTAGTTCATATTTGGCATGCAAGAATGGAAAAAGGGTCATAATCTCTACTGGCTTTGGTGATGAACCCATAAAAACTAATATGTCTACCTCCATGGATTTTCTTCAAAACATTTGATCTAGTTCAACATTGACCATTTTTGTCTTTGAATTTTGATATTGGCCCTTGATCTTGATCTAGGTTTCTAAAATTATGCTATTTTTTATCTACACATCCCTTTTCAGGATCCTATTATTAGCTCCATCTGCTTCCATACTTGAACCACATAGTGGCCTCACATTCGATCTAAGATCCTTAGCCTATGTACCCTTGATATTCCTTTACATAGTATTGATCTATTTGATATTGCCATAATTGTGACACTTTCTAGGAGATCATTCATCCTTGGGATCCTTTGACTCTTTAACCTTTGCTCATCATTGATATGCTTAATATGATAAAATGTGCTTCATTGATCTATTTGGGCACACTAGCCTTTTTATTTGATACATACCATTGATTTATATAATAGGTACCTAAGATATTGACACTTATCATCAACACATTTACACTAACCTTTTAACTTGATGCTCACCATTGATCTAATTTGCATGATCAAATGTGATTCATTAGATATTTAGGACCCAATAACTCTTCAAATTGTACACTCACTATTAGATTTGATCTTAGCTCTTGATATTTAGACACCTTATCTCCACATTAAATTTGGGAACATTTGAAATTAAACAACTATTTTATGAAGCCTTAACTTTATGTCCCAATGCACGTCTTAGTCTGCAGGTCCAACTTTTAAGCTTTATATCTTGAGAGAGAAAGTTCATCAAGACATGAAATTTGTAGAGGATGATCTAGGTAAGAATAAATTCATGTACATACAATCATTTGGCCTTGAGAGTATTTTTGAGTCTATTTATCAAATGTGCAACTAAACTAATCTATTTATTTCTACATGATGTGTTGTGATGGTTTGACTCCTTAAGATCACCAAATTGACACTTTAAGCTTGCTTGAAGTTTTTAAAAATCTCAAAAAATCATATGTGATCTATTCTTGAAGTTTATATTCTCCTTATGACATTGGGTCACTCTTCAATCAAGACCCTACTCAGCATCTTATCTTGGATTAAATTTTGGTATGTAGGCCAAATTTGGCCAACATTGCCACCAATGCTAGGAAAGCCATTATTATTGTATCTATCTACCATGGATAAATGCCTAGGGGCACTTCTAGCTCAACATGATAATAATGGAAAAGAACATGCCATATACTATTTAATCCATACACTAGTCACATATGAGCATAATTATATGCCCATTGAAAAAGCCTATCTAGCTATGGTCTTTACAACTCATAAATTATGACATTAAATGTTTAACAACAAGATCATGGTCATTTAAAAAGTTGATCCACTCAAGTATATACTATCTAAAATAGATTTACAAGGCTAAATGACCAAATGGATCATGCTTTTGAATGAGTTAAAGATAAAATACATCAATCAATAGGCTATCAAGGGATAAGTACTTGAAAATTAGCTTGCCAAAGCTCCCCTCATAGATAAAAAACCTCAACATTCCAATTCCAAAATTAGTCTATTATGACCATCATTGAAACACCTCTTGAAGAGAAACACTGGAATTTATATTTTTATGGATCATTCATAGCACATGGATTGGGGGTAGCCCTATTTTTTATTACACCATAGGGAGATTTATCCCTAAATCATTCTGTGTTAGCTTTCCTTGTACTAACAACATGGATAAATATAAATCACTCATTTCAAGGCTTAGATATGTATTATGGTGGAATATTCAACATCTAAATGTTTATGGTGATTCTCAATTAATCATCAATCATGTTACATACAATTTTTAGATCAAGGATGACAAGATGGTGACATACAAAGCAATGGTAGACACTCTCAAAAATCATATTTCCAACATATAGTTTGAACACATACCAAGGTCTAATAATATAACAAAATATGCTATGGCCACCATTATCTCTTTGATATATCATCCATATATGGTAAAAGAATATCAATTATTCATTGAAAATATTCTAGCACTAGCTCACAAACCTTCAATCATCACAATGATCTATGATATTGTTGGTCCCATATCTATATGGTATTAAACAATTTATGCCTATCTTCATGACCAAATTATGCCACTAGACCTATCACATAAATAAAGTAAATCCTTTACCCATCATACCACATGATATACATTAATTGGACTAACCCTTTACCATTATAACTTTGATGGAACTCTGCTTTGTTGTTTAAGTTCAACAGAATCAACATTAGCATTATGGGAAGTTTATGGAGTATGTGTAGCCCACATAAGTGGGGCCATCCTAACCAAAAATATCTTATGTACTAGGTATTATGTCAGGGGATCTAGCTCTACCAATTAGAGCACATATGATTACTTCTCGTATAAGCAATTAAACATGGAATTAAACCAGAATGATAAAATAGCTAGAAACTTGAGACAACAAAGAATTTGAGAGACAATACACACTCTTGTATTAAATATTACTAGAAGAAAATACAATAAGGAAGATGCCACTTCTTCCTCCACCTCAATGGCTTGCCACACCCCAAGACCTTCTTCCCTCTCTCTCTTGCTCAACACAACAACTCTAAAGCCTGAGTTATTATCCCTCCTTGAATGCTTCAGCTGATCTCCTTGACCTTACACCTGTAGATCTCCTTGACCTTGCTAGCTTCAATGCTTTTTACTTGCCTTCTTGATTATTACAATACATGCCTTATGGGTCTTGAAATAGGATGCCATGTTTACAAAAATAGAACTCTAGTTACAATAATTAGACACATAGCTCATGACTATAATTAGTCATTTGTCATGCAAACACTCGCTTCACTTAACTAACTGTTTGTTAACAGCAGTTTTGGAAATACACAGGCGACCGACACTGGTCCCTGCTAGTCTGGTGCTGCCAACGTTGGCCGACTCCCTGCCATCACCGATCTCCTTCTCCACTACATCTTACCGATGTCAGTCATACTACTGATGCCAGTGGCTTTGGTTCTTCAATATCCTTTTCTTGTGTCTATAAATAGTTGAAGCTTTTAGCTCCACATCTTAACAATCTCCCACTTGGAGATAAATAGCTGCAACTTGTACCTGTACCTGTACACCATCTATTTTGTTCTTTAGGCTTTGTATCCCTCTTCAACGTCACTCTTGAAGACCAACCACCATGCAAACCTATGATGCAATACCTATATCTTATGCCACAAGAATTTTGCTGCTCCAAATTCTCCATGACATACTTCTGAACCAACTCTACCCTTAGCTCATAAAACTCCCTGTTTATGAAACCCTGCAACAAGTAACATAGTACAGTAACATGATAATGTAGCTAATATTATCCAACCTAGTAAAGATAAAATACAATGGTCAAACCTCCATTGTTTTGCAACCTAATCAAGACCATATACCATAGCCTTCTGTCTCATGTATCCATCCACTCTCTTCTCTAAAGCGGGAATCCATCCCTCTATCCAGTGCTTCCTTCCAACTGACAACACTACCAACAAATACCTATTTGGTTCTCCAAGGACTCACACTCCTCATCCATGCCAAGCTCCCACTATTTCTAGATTCTACCTGCATTGCTTCTTCCATCTTCCTAGTTCATGACTATCAGTAAGCAATATAAAGAAGGTGAACAACGAATATGAGGTTCACATACCTTTCCTGACCTCCACATGGGTGTTTGAGACTTAAAGATCCACCCAACATCTGTTTTAGTGACTGATATCAGCCATTTCCTAGTCTGCTCCCAACTAATGTCGGTTCCCTACACTAACCCTGACTACCGATGTCATTTCCCTAGCCGACATCGGCATCCCTCCTGCCCGACCTATCGACCCTGCTGGTCTGCACATGACCGATGTCAGTATCTAGATGATTGACGTCAGTGCCAAGTGACCGACATCAGTGTCTGTGTGTTCCTATAAGTGATGAAATTTTCATCCATGAGCTCTTCTTGGATCAAACCTCTATCCATGCTACCCTGCTCAGATTTATTCAACCCCTGTGACTGATCTTTGTCCATCTCCTTTGTAAACACCAAGGCTTCTTTGTTCCTGTCAAAAGCATCAAATTTCCTCTTTCTACAATGAACTCTATCTATGCTTTCCAAATTTGAACACATACCTTTTGAATCAAGAACTTCCATTCCCTTCCTATTCATGTGACTGAGCCTATTAGGCCACATCTTTGAATCTACACCAAAAGTAGAATCAGTAATACAAGTAGACAGATAAAGAGTATCTACTTTCTTACCTTTTTCTAGAATAAGTGCTCCCTTGGTAACCTTCAAAGAATCCACTGTGAGGGTTATTGTGCATCCCTCATCTCCCAACCTTCTTACAAAAATTAGACTCTGCTTCAGAATTGGAATATGCATGACCTCCTTTAACACCCATGTGTTGTCAATCTGCAATCTCAACTGCACTTTCCCTTTGCCAACTATCTGACAAGGCGTACCATCCCCTAAATAGAGCACTCCAAAATCTCCCTGTCCATACTCATAGAACAAATCTCTGTTTGGGGATGCATGAAAAGATGAACCAGAATCTAAAATCCATGATCCTACTTGACTATCTGAAGAAAGTATGAGAGCGTCCTGCATCACAATATTTGCATCCTCTATTTCTTCCATACCTCCATGTTGGTTCTCTTTATCTCTCAACCAACACTCCTTCATATGTCCTTTCTTTCCACAAAACTAGTAGGTAATACCTTTGGACTTGGATTTCCTTCTCGACCTTGATTTCCCTTGCTCAACCTTTTCCCTTTGCCATCCCCTGCTTTCTACACTTAGAACATTCCCTGATGATTCACCTGTGCTTCTCCTACGTATTTCCTCATTCAAGATCACACTCACAACATCATCAACTTTTAAGATTTTAGAAGTAGATGTAGAATTACTTACTGCCATAACCATACCATCCCAACTTTCACGCAAAGAACATAAAATCAAGAGAGCCTTTACCTCATCATCAAAAACAATATTGACTGAAGCTAGTTGGTTTCCCAAACCATGGAAATCACTGAGATGAGTATGTACCGATCCACCTTTCTACATTTGCAAAGTAAATAGCTGCTTCATAAGATATACCTTATTAGAAGCCGAGGGATTTTTGTATAAATTCACCAAGGACTTTATCAGCTCTTTCGTTGTCTTGCACTGTGATAAGCTAGAAATCACAGATGATGCAAGGCTCAACCTTATGGAACTGAGAGCCTTTCGATCAAGAACATTCTATTCTTCATCCTTCATATCTATGGGCTTGCATGCAACCCCACCCAACGGTAAGTACAAATCCTTCTGATACAGATAGTCCTCAATTTGCATCCTCCAATGTTGATAATTCTTGCCGTTAAACTTCTCCATTCATAGTATACTTTCTTCTGCCATTGCTGAACTCCCACTCAATCAAAAAACCCTGTGAATGACCTGTAATAAAAAAATAATACCCTGCTTCCTGCAAACTGTAGCTCTAATACCACTTGTCAGGGGATCTAGCTCTACCAATTAGAGCACATATGATTACTTCTTGAATAAGCAATTAAACATGGAATTAAACCAAAATGATAAAGTAGCTAGAAACTTGAGACAACAAAGAATTTGAGAGACAATACACACTCTTGTATTAAATATTACTAGAAGAAAATACAATAAGGAAGATGCCACTTCTTCCTCCACCTCAAAGGCTTGCCACACCTCAAGACCTTCTTCCCTCTCTCTCTTGCTCAACACAACAACTCTAAAGCCTGAGTTATTATCCCTCCTTGAATGCTTCAGCTGATCTCCTTGACCTTACCCCTGTAGATCTCCTTGACCTTGCTAGCTTCAATGCTTTTTACTTGCCTTCTTGATTATTACAATACATGCCTTATGGGTCTTTAAATAAGATCCCATGCTTACAAAAATAGAACTCTAGTTACAATAATTAGACACATAGCTCGTGACTATAATTAGTCATTTTTCATGCAAACACTCACTTCACTTAACTGACTGTTCATCAACAACAGTTCTAGAAATTCACATGCGACTGATGCCAGTCCCTGTTGGTCTGGTGCTACCAATGTCGGCCGACTCCCTACCGTCACCGGTCTTGTTCTCCACTGCATTTGATCGACGTTGGTCATACTGCCAACGCCGGTGGCTCTAGTTCTTCAGCATCCTTTTCTTGTGTCTGTAAATAGTTGAAGCTTTTAGCTCCACATCTTAACATATTATTGGCCAACTATAGATGCAGATGCAACTACATATGTTAAAAAGTGCAAAAATGTCAATGGTATGCCAATCTGATTTGTGCCCTAACCAAGATTTTGAAACCAATGCTTATACCTTAGGACCTCAATCTTATTAGGGAGATTAATCCAACCTCTTCTTATGGCCATAAACACATTCTTACCATCATTGAATATTTAACTAAGTTGGTTGAAGCTATACCCCTTACTTACATGACTAGAAAATAAATTTCTAAATTCATCTTCAACCATCTCATCTATCATTATGGAATCCCATCCAATATTATATCTAATAATGGTGGATCATTAAAGAACAAGGATGCCAAATAACTATGTGCTGAGTATAAAATTAATCAACATTTTTCTATGGCATATTACCCAAAAGGTAATGACCAATCATAAGCATCCAACAAAACCATTGTCAAAATCATTAAAAATATTTCCAATGATGCTAGATGTGATTGAAACCTCTAAATATTTCACACCCTCTAGGTATACTACACCAATTATTGTACCCTAATAGGAGCCACTCTATATTCCCTAGTTTATGTCACTAAGGGAATTCTTCCCATTGAGTTTGAGTTACCTTCTTTGAATATTTCACTAAATCATGTCATAAATAATGAAGCTTACTGAGTAGCTTTCCTATAAGATCTAGAGTTACTTGATTCATGACTACAGTCAACAATCTTGAAACATACCAAAACCAACTCTATGGCCATTATAATTGTTGGGTCAAACATAGAGAATTTGAGGTTGGTGATCTTGTTCTTAAAGAAAACCAATAAAATTCCATGACTAAGAAGAAACACAAGGGTAAGTTCAAACCCAACTAGATAGGCCCATTTATTATTGTTTTAAACTATGGCATTGGAGCATGTAGGCTCACTACACTAGATGGGGATGAACTTGATGAGCTGATAAACATTATACACATAAAGCATTAATTTACTTGAGAGACCTGGTGTATTATATATGAGGCCTATTTCCATTGTACCATAATATTGAAATTCTTTTTTGTACCATATACCATTCTAACATACCTTACATATTGATTGAGTCATTTTATCCCTCACTACCCAAACCCTTTGACCTTGGTTCCATTCCATTGGTTCCATTGCCACTTTTAACACAAAGATTTAGATCAAGTTAAATATTTGATTCTATATTATAGATAGAGGCAATTTTTTGGATTAGTATGATAGTGTTTTGGTAGTTGCATACTTCATTTCTTTTTATGTTTTATACCAAGTATTTTTGATTATAACCACCTTTGGGAAAATCAACATATCACCATCGTACTACTAATTATAACCACTTATTTGAAAATTAGTATCATTGACCTATTTCATTATTTATCAATTATAACTTCCTATGGGAAAATTAGGAACATCATTTATTATGCCATGAAGTACCACCTTGACATTCTTTTGTCATACTATGTCATTTGCCTACTTTACCTAGTTTATGAATTTACTACTATGCTAGTTAGTTTCATCCACTATAAGGTATAACTATAGTGACTTGAGGTCTTAGTAGGACTATGTAGGTAGTGATTTATTTAGGTTGAGGTTAGGTTAGTCACCCCTTTGCCATGCTCTCATCATTTTCAAGTAATTTAAGTTTCAATGCTCTCACCATTTTGCAAGTTGGACCATTTTGTATCTCATCATTCTTGATTGAGTTGAGATGCTTAGAAAATTCAAAAAACATGTGTAAAATGATCTAAAAAATATTTACCATTGACCACTTCTTTGCCTTAAGGATTCTGATATCTATAACTACTTCACAAGAAATCACTTGCCATTTAAGTTTTCCCATCCTTAATGGCCTTGCATCCCACACTCTCACCTTTTTGTGAGACCATTCCCTTTTTCATCTATAAAATCAATCATGTTTTTTTATCAACATTTTTCTTTTATCCCATTTCTTAGGATAATTACATTTTTCCTAAAGTTTTTTGTTAGATATTGCATCCATGTAATTATGTAAGTAGTGTCCACTTACCTAGTGCATCTGAAATCAACTCTGCCAACCCTTCCTTTTCTTCTATCCCCATTTTTGTTTGTTTTTTTGTCTCCTATAACATAGGGGCAATGTTCATCATCTTATTTTTTCTCTATTTATGATAACATTGTGATTAACCATTATTTATCTTTGTTTCATTTTATTCTATTTGTTTTCTTAGAGTTTTTGTTTTTTTTCTTTATTTTCCTATTTGTTTGCTTTCTTATTATGCCTTGATTCAGTCTATGTGTGTTTAATGACTGATTCCTTGTGCATTATTATTGAATCCATCCATATTCCTACATCAATATTATCATCATGGTTTTTATCATTGGTGATTTGTTTTTAATGGTCTACTGGATCACATGTCAGTCCTTCTACATATTTTAGTTAAGTTCTCATGGTGTTTCATATCATGATGCCTACCATCATGTACTACATTAAAAATTAGCTTGGGAAGTCTTAAAAGCAATGTGGCCATGATATATCTTCTTACCACCTAAAAAAATCTTGATCTACCCAAATCATGTCTAACATATAGATTAATTACATAACGGAAGAACTTTCCTCCTTGCTAATTAGGACATGCATCTTCATTCTAGCAGGTTTCCCAATTCATATTTATCCTCTATACCAACTTACTCTTACTCCATGAGTATAGATTCAATATTTAAAGCCCTTATTTCACTTTTCCATCATATTTTACATCATCTTAGTACTAATGATTATAACTACCTATAGGAAAATCATTAAACCTCATCCCCTTGTGTTGCCAATGATTCTACCTATCTTTGGGAAAATCATTGTGTATCATCCCACCTACTAAGACAATGGTTATAACTACCTAGGGGCAAATCATTATGTTCAAATCTATTTGGAGGTTAATGATTATAACTACCTATGGGAAAATCATTATATTTACTTTACCTTATTGGGGTACATTTTCATTGTGATATTGCTTATAACCACCTTTAGGCAGTCTATTATCTCTATCCACCTATTTGGGGCATGATTTTATCCTTCCAATGATTATAGCCACATATGGGTAAATAATTATATTTATTGTCATGATTATAACGACCTTTGGAAAAATCATTCTCTTGTTACCATAAGCCTTTTTCAATGATTATAATTGTATTTGGGTGAATCATTACCTTTTTATCCCACTTATCTTGATGTTTATTACCACCCATGGGCAAATGATCCTATTTATTAGCCCAAATGGGGTAGCTCCATATGCCACTAATTATAACCATGTATGAGAAAATCAATATTTTCCACCCCATTTCATCTTTTTGTTCCCATCATTTCCTCTTTTTGAGAGATCGATCATCGACCACTTTGCTAATCACTCCCTCAAGGAAGCACCTATATTTCATCCATTGTCACTAAAGTCATAGGCATATAGGACCTTTTCAATATTTGATAAGATGTTATTGTTACTTTAAATTATAATGTATTCCCAAATAGGGGTAAACTATAGACACCTAAAACTGACCACAACTAGCCTTTGACTATACTTAAAACTAATTCCTACCAACCATTGCAAATTAAGCCTAGAAATCACTGAACATCATAAATTCTCTTATACATCATTCATCAAAGCTTATAATCATGTTGAGACATCCCTAATTTGGGTATCCTACTATATGAAACAATAACCTCTCATGAATTCATCACTAATCATATTACAAAAATCACAACGATCATTTTGGCCTATGGACCTATTAAGTGGGGCACTTACACACTTAAAGCAAATCTTAAAAATGCTAAAAGGCTAATCAAAATTAACTAACAAGGTAAAACAAATTAAAATCTTAGTTGAATTATCCATTTGAAATTAATGAATATCTAAAAAAGAAAATTGAAAAATTCAAAGGATCCTAGCCTTTCATCATTGAATTTATTAGTTTTCAAGCTCTTTGAAAATATCTTAAAATATCTATTTTAGAGAGCCATGCATAGTAATTGAAAATAATAATTACTTGATAAATATTAAATCTATTGGAGTTAGTTTTGACTCACCTAGGTTTATTTTAAACCCATTCCAAGCCTTAAATCAACCCTAACTCACCTTGGGTGAGAATTAATTTCTAATCCTATAAATATAAGGCCATACCTCTTCATTTCTAACCTCTCATAAGCCCAATTTATAATGTTAATTTAGAGAGAGAAAATATTTGCAATAGTGTTATAATGCCAAAATCTTAAGCCAAACAACACAATCCACATCAAAGCCATAGTGCCAAGGAGAGAAGGAGCCAAAAAGCTTCATTTTCCAAAGAATTCTTGTTGCATAAGTTGAGAAAGCCACTCAAAAAAGAATTTGGAGTCCCAAAGAAGGTAAAAGAGTTGTCTTTTATGTTTTATTTGTTCTTTCATTTAGCTTTTGTTACTAAGCTCTCCCTAGTATTTAGGCTAGGAGTGTAAGTCTTAGTGTGTTTTTATTTGAGTTTTTTTTACTTGAAATAACACTATACTAACCTCCCTTCTTAGATTCCTATGATCACAAAATTCATGTATTTATAGTACTATATAACCTATACAGACAATAAAATATGCTTAAGCCAACCTTAGGAGGGTTTTTATTTTAAAAATATATGCATTTGGGAAATATAAAGTAAAGGAAATTAACATTACGTTGGGGATACCAATGCCATGTGGCTCTAGTGTCCTTAATGTGGTACTAATGTCCAACTAGTAGTCTACTAGGCATGAAGGACTAGGATTAGGAAATTAGGGTTTGAGACTATGTTTAAGATGATTAGGGATGCCTGCGGTATACATAAATCCTAGAAAAGTGTGATAAAAAATCTAAGATAGGTCTAGGGTTAAGATATAAATAATTTATCTCAAGTATCACTCTTAAAACTTAAATACCACTTTTAGGTGATTATATTTTCCACTCTTTTATGCTAAAAATGCAAAAAAGTGAAATGAGTAGTATAAAGGGAAAATAAGTGTACCTGGACTTACCTAGTAAGTGAAGACCATAAAGCCGAGTCTGAGTATGTGAAGTTAGGTATATGTATGTGAAGCATGATCCAAATCATGACCTACAAATGAAATGTGCATAAATTAGTTCTTACTTAGGAGATATCAAAAGTAATAGACTATGCTAAATAAAGAATTAACTAAGTAAAACTAATTAAAGAGATGGAAAATAGGAAAGGATTGAATACACTTTATTGAGTAATTGAACCAATGCATGAACCTAGTGACAACTTGTGTGTGTGCATGTACATAGTGATCAAATCATTTAATAACTTGGAATGAGCTGATAGCTTGCTCACTCCTCATGTGTGGGTGGCTCAAGAACTCAATTAGGCTATGAATCCATCATTTCCCACCCATGTGTAATAGATTAATTTGAAATTTAACTAAAAAAAGTGATAGAAATATCTAATTATATATGTCAGCTTTATAAGCACTTAGGTACATTAGGTAGCTTTGGGCCACTTGAGAATGCTAACCATTGTAAATGAAGTAAGGCAAAAATTGGTGACAACCTAGGATATGATGTTAAGTTTATACAACATAGATAATGACATAGAGTTTTCTATTCAATTTGATCAAGCTATGTATAATTAAGCATATGGAAACAATGTGCCATGCACATGCCCCCAATCTAATATCTGAGTATACTAATTTTCACTTGAGTTGTAATAAATGTATCTAAGTATTTGAACTAAATATGGGAATGATCATTTCATGCATGATGATCCTAATATAGAAAAATAACATGAATCTAAGTTGAGCTATTGTGAATCTAAGTAAAATATGAGCATAATTATCAAACCTATAGATGAATATGTGTAAAAATATACTATACCTAGTGTACTATTCTGGCCAATATGAACTATCCTAAAAATAGGGCTATTGGACAATAGTGTAACATCGTGGACAATACCACCATGTGGTGCTAGTGTACCTATTTAGGTGCTAATGTCTATCTATTCTAAAAAATGAGTCACTATATTAATTTCTCATTCCCTATTTTACCTCTATGTTTACTCGTGTCTAATTTCTTGAAAATGAGCATGTGTGCTTAAGATGTTCTGTGAAGGCAATGTAGGAGCATGATATTTGTGATAACCCCTATGAATTCCCCCTTTTTTGAGGGTAGTTTTTGAACCTATTCAAGATATATCCTCTAAATTAAAAAATATTCAAAATATGTGTTAATCAAAACATATATGATAACTACATGATAATCCACTACAATGTACAAACATAACATCATAATGTAAAAGAATATGAGCATAAGTATGTAGTGTAAGATGTATGTTATGTCTATCATTGTAAAAGGGTTTCAATATATATATATATAATCAATGTATGTAACATTAAATCTGAGTAGCTACCTAGGGGGATGGGGCATGATGTCCATCATGGTACCCAAGTAGGAAGGGTAGATGCATGAGGTCGCTCATGGCATCAAGAACTAGTGTGTGTAACAAGTAAATACAAGGGCCATGGCCATAATACTAAGGAAATTGGCACATGTCATTAAATCTAAAATAAGAAGATATACAAGGACATGTTCAAATGTCCACATACGTAAGCAACAAGCAAGTTGGATTAGATTCACATAGAAAAACATTTTCAAATGTATGAATACATAATCACACAAGGGATATGGGAACATGTCCAAAGCATACATGAAAATAAGTGACATAAAGCCTAAGAACAATGGAAAAGTCAAATGCCCTGGAATAGAAAAAAACATAGAAAATACAATCAAGTATAAACTAGGAAAGCTATAAATGAAAGTATTCATAAATGTAGTACAAATATATGTAAGATCTATGATATACATATGCTGAGTCTAAACTAGTGATAGCTAGAAAAAAAAATTGAGTATGAGTAATAATGATCAACATCAAGATATATATATGCAAACATTGGAATGTAAAGAATGTAAGGATAGAACATGATAATAAAAACTATGTAAAAGATGCACCCAAGTGGTAGAATATGTCAAATGAATAACCATGAATTAGTGTATGTGCCCCTAGAGGGAATATGATAGCAATTTTGGATTAGTGTAGTGAAAGTGAGTCTTGTAAGCAATATATAAGCTCTTGACAAGAATAAGTGAAGCATGCATATATGATAAAATTGACTATACAAATATAGCTAACAAATGTAGTGTCTAGAAAATATAAGAAATGTAAACATAGTAATGCATACAATCTATAAATTTTGTGTTTTTTGAGTAATATTTGGATTTTTTTTGTGTTTTGTCATCTTATATTATTTTTTTATTTTCTAGATATAATCTATATACAAGCAAATGAAAATAAACTATGTATAAGGAATAAGAGAAAAGAAAGTTTGTACAAGAGGGTAGGAATAATACTAATTGATGAGTCTCATGGGAGATTCACTATCATTGTGACCTATGTC
The DNA here is from genome assembly GCA_037957365.1 of Torreya grandis. Classification (NCBI taxonomy): domain Eukaryota; kingdom Viridiplantae; phylum Streptophyta; class Pinopsida; order Cupressales; family Taxaceae; genus Torreya; species Torreya grandis. The sequence continues at coordinate 980,036 of JARHVA010006031.1, forward strand.
AAATAAGGGAACTATGATCATGAATGATGATTGAAAGGAAAATTGTGATCCCATAATCTAATCTACTAAGTAATCTATATCTACCTATGTAGTGGTGCTATAAATTTGTGGCATAAACTATGTAGGGTTTAGGTATGTAAATCCTATGTTTTATTAATGATTTAAGTAGTATAAATCACTAAAATAATATGCATAAAATAATAAATGATATTTTATATATTTTTATTTTCTCAAAATATTAATAAATATGTACAAAAAAATACTTATCTATAAAACACCTAATACAAAAGATCTAAGTGTTAAAAATTGACATACAAATAGGTTTGAGTGTTATAAGCTAGATCCCTATGTTTAAACCCCTCCTGAATAGTATCACCACACTTGGATAGTAGTGTAATGTGGCTCTAGTGTCTTAAAAATGGTATTAATATCCTCTATGTAAGACTAATCTAGAATTATGGGTGCACTTGTAACTTTGTTTCTGGGTTTTGTTCCTATGTGCACAAAGTTTGAAACTCTACATTGTGCATATAATAAATGATTTACAATGAAAACCCTAATCTTCTTGAAAGTAAGGAATGAGATAAAAAGTGTGTTCATTATTAGGATAGACTAGAAATCCTCAACACCACATTATGAAGAGATTTTCCTACATACAAATACTCTAAGGTAGGATCAAGCCTGATGTAGTTCTCCCCACCTAAGTGCTAGTGTAAGTGCAAGTGATGATATAATGATAGTGGTATTGATTTACTTGAGTTTGATCAAGATTATAAATATAAAAAAATTGAGTTTAGGGTAGCTGTAAATGGTAGTATGCATAATTAGGGTAGAATAGGGATTAATAACCTTAATTTTGCTGAACTTGTTTTGTGTTTGAATATGTATTTTACATCTAATTTCCATCTACTCATTAGAGGTCTAAAATTCATGTATTTATAGTGTTATATATATTGTGTAAACAATAAAATATGCTTTGGATAAATTTATGAGTGTTTTAATTTTGAAAATATATCCATTTGGGAAAGATAAGGTAAAGGACGTTAATACCATTTTGGGGAAACTAGTGCCATGTGGCTCTAGTGTCCTTAATGTGGCACTAATGTTCATCTAGTAGGATGTTGGGCACAAAGGGAAAAGATCAATAAATAAGGGTTTAAGACTATTTTAAAGATAACTAAGGATGCCTATGATCCACACAAAGGTTGGAAAAGTGTGATAAAAGGCTCTAGGATATGCCTAGGTCTAAGCTTTGAATAGGTTGTCCCAAGTATCACACTTAGCACTTTGATACCATTTTTAGGTGATTACAGTCCCTCTCCCTTTATGATATAAATGAAATAAAGAGAAATATATAGTATAAATGGAAAATAAGAGTACATAGACATACCTAGGAAGTGAAGCCTATGAAGCTGAGTCTAAGTGTGTGAAGATGTGTATACATATGTGAAGAATGATGCAAATCATGACCTAAAAATGAAATGTGCATACATCAATATTTAATTAAGAGATATTAAAAGCAATAAACTATGATAAATAAAGAATTAACTAAGTTAAATTGAGTAAAGATATGGGAAAGAGGAAAGGAATGAATATACTTCATTGGGTATGTGAACTAATGCATGAACCTAGTGACAACCTGTGTGTGTGCATGTATATAATGATTAATTCATAAATAACTTGGATTGAGATAATATATTTCTTACTCCTCATGTGTGGGTGGATCAAGAAATCAAGTAGGTAATGAATCCATCATTGCCCTTCCATGTGTAATAGATGCATTTGAAACTAAAATGTTCAAAGTTTTAGAAATATCTAAGTATATCTAACTATTTGTGTCAAATCCATAGATAATTAGGTACATTAGGCAACTATGGGCCACTTGGGAAAGCCAACCACTATAGATGGAATAAGGCATGAAACTAGTGACAACCTGAGATATGATTTCAAGTGTATATAACATAGAGAATGACATAGAGTTTGCCATTCCACATGATCAACATGTATGTAGCTAAACATATGGAAACAATGTGTTGCACATATTACCCCAATCTGATATCTAAGTACACTAATTTTGGACATAATTGAAATAACTATATTTGAGTATCTAAAATAAATATTGGAATGATCATGCCATGCATGATTCCCCTAATGTGAGTAACTGACATGAATCTGAGTTAAGATAGTGTGAATTTGAGTAAAATCTGACCATAACTATCAAACCAATAGCTGAATTTGTGCAAACCTATACTATACCTAGTGTAATATTTTATCCAATTCTAACTATCATAAAACTAGGGCTACTAGATACTAGCAACACATCTTGGACAATAGTGACATGTGGTGTTAGTGTCCCTATTTAGGTGCTAATGACTGTTTGGTCTAAAATTTGAGTAAATGTATTGAATTTTGATTTACTATTTTTTCTCTATGTTTACATATGTCTAATTTCTTGAAACTAACCTTGTGTGTTAAAAATATTCTGTAAAGTAAATGTAGGATCTTGGTCTCTATGATAAGCCCCAATGAATTCCCCATCTTTTGAGGGTAGTTATTGAAATTGTGCATGAAATATCATCAATTTTTTTTTTGTGAAATGTGTGTTAACCAGAGCATATATGATAACTATATGATAATCTAATAGAATGTGTAAACATAACATCAAAATGTAAGGGAATCTGAGCATAAGTATGTAATGAAATATGGATGTTATGTCTAGCATTGCATAAGGGTGTTAAGAAATATGTGATCAATGTATGCAATAATAAATATGAGTATCTACCCAAGGAGATAGGGTATGATGTCCATCATGACACCCAAGTAGAAAGGGTAGAATCATGAGGTCCTTAATTGCATTAAAAACTAGTGTGTGTAATAAGCAAAGACAAGGTTCATGACCATGACACATACAAGAAATCATGCATACAAAACATATGAGGCATGCAAAATAGGCCAAGGGGCCACACTATAAGGAACATGGGCACATGTCACTAAATCTAAGAAAATAATACATAAAAAGACATGTACAAATGTCCACATACACAAGTAACAAGCAAGTTGTCTTAGAGCCACATATAAAGAAATATTCAAATATATGCATATACAATCAACAAAACACACACAAGGGACATGGGCATGCATCTAAGGCATACATGAATAGAAGTGGCATAGAGACAAATAATAAAGGTATATTCAAATGCCCTCAAATAGAAGAACCATATAAAATATAATTAAGTCTAAACTAGGAAAGATAGAACTAAAAGAATGCATGAATGTAGTAAAAATCTATGTAAGAGTTAGGATGCACATATGTTGTGTCTAAACTAGTGATAGTCAGCAAAAAAATTTGAGTATGATTAGAAATGATCAATATCAAGATTTATCAATGCAAAAACTAGAATATAAAGAATAACGATAAAACCTAGTAATATAAATTATTTATAATATGCCCCCAAGTGGGAAAATGTTTCAAATGAATAACCATAAATCAGTGTATATACCCTTAGTGGGAATATGATAGAAAGTATGGATTAGTGTAGTGGTCCTAAGTCTTATAAGAAATCTACAAGCACTCAACAAGAATAAGTGTAGAATGTATGTATGATAAAATTTACAATACTAAGATAGATAAAATATGTAGTGTCTAGAAAATATAAGAAATGTAAACATAACAATGCACAAAATTTATAAATTTTATGTTTTTTGAGTAATATTTGAATGTTTTTATGTTTTGGCATGTTATATTATTTTTATATTTTATGGGTATAAGCTATGTACAAGTTAAGGAAAATAAACTATGTATAAGGATCAAGAGAAAATGAAGTATGCACAAGAGGGTAAGAACCATACTAACCAATGAATCTCATGGGAGACTCACTATCATTATGACCTATGTCAAATAAGGGAATTGTGATCATGCATGCTTTGTGAAAGGGAAACTATGATCCCATAATCTATTATACTGAGTAATCTATATTTGCTTGTGTAATGGTGTTAGGAATCTTTGACACTAACTGTGGTTTTCTATGAACTGTATGGGTCTTAAGAACCCATCTAGTAGAAGAAGTTGAAATTGACATAGGTTCCCTATGATAAAAAACCATGAAAACCCAATAATACTAATCTTAACATAAATTGAGTAGAAGACCCTCTAGAATCTATGATATATCTCTAATGTAGGGGTCTCTCTAATAATGGTTTCTATAGGAGAGTGTGCATACATGTTGATAATTTAGGAGTATATATCACCTACAGTAGTGCCTGTACTAAACTTTGTGATGTATGCATATGAACTATGTTTTGAGCTATAATTGATAATTGTTATATATCTAGGGATGGTGATAGAACTATAATTAATGATTGTGATATAACTACTTGTGGGATAGGTAAAGGATGCTCATATGAGAAACCCTTAACTTTAACCACTTGTTTTATGTGTATGAATTTTAGGCATATGTGCACTATAAATGGGATGGATCATAGTTGATATAACCATGTCCTACCTAATAATATATCAAACACACTTGCACTAGGTATTACTAAGAATTGAGTGGTTATAGGTGCTGGTCTAACCTATAATTGAATCACAATCTCCCTATAGAGCTCTAAAAATAACTAATGAAACCACTAATGACTATATTATGGGTAATATATCTTTCTCTAAGTACCCCAAATGATTCAAAAGTGTCATAGAGCACATGCTAATGTTTGAACCATTTTAAATCACAACACTCTAGATAATATTATGATCTATTTATGCTTATATAAAGAGTGCATGTAAATATGTATCATCATCAACAATATCCTACTCTTAGAAGGTGATGAGTGGTCTAGGTGAAATTTTATTATGATACATGTGAATGATATTATGTAATGGGTGTGCCTCATTTGTAACAATATGATATGAAGTGGGTGGTGGATGTACTTGATATGTGTAGTGAACACCTAATGTGTTCCTTGCCTCATTCATTGTGTGCTTTGGAAACATATCTTATAATATTTTTAATGCCCTATATTCTACTTTATGTACTTTTGATGCCTCTATGGGTGTGACCACATCAATAATATTATCCTTATTCAAATATTTAGTCTTATGTTATACTCTTATGCATCTATTTTTTATATGGCCTAGTGCCTCATGATACTCAAAAAATGCATTATAATCATAGTTATTTGGAAGAGGTGATGTCATATCAACCTCTTTAATGGGAGGAAGAGATAAAACATTGAATTCTAAAAGTTGCTATAAAACCTATGCTAGTGACTCTAGAAGTTGGTGAAGATTTGGCACTGAGGAGTGGATAAAACCAATTTAGGAGATGGCTCAAAAGTTATATTGACTACAAACTTTTGATCATTGTTGTTATCAGAATCCCTTAACTTATATGGAGGTTTATTTGAACTCTTTAAAATTTATTCTGATCCAGAGGTAAATTTTAGTTTTCCCATAGATATAATCTTGACCTCTTTTTCTTTTATTGTGTGGCACAAATCTATGAATGTAGGTAACTTTTTAAACAAGATATATTCATGTAATAATTGTGAAAAACTTTGTTTAAAGATGTCTTGAAGCTCTTTGTCTACCATGGGGCTAGTAAATTTAGCTAATATAGTCTTGTATCATAAGACATAGTCTGTGATATATTCATTTGACTTTTGTTTTAACTATGTAACTTGGGCATATGATATATTGTCACTAATATTTATGGATAAGTGTAATATAAACATGCTATACAAATGATTTAATGCAATGATAGATTGATTTGATAAACTTTAAAACCATTTTCGGGATAAATCTCTTAAACTATGTGGAAACAACTTCATGAGAAGCTAATTGTTAGACATGTAGTCCAAACATGCTACATGAAAATCTCTAAGATGGTGATTTAGGTCACCCTTGACATAATATAATGTAAGCTTAGGTGCCATGAAATTGAATGGTAAGGGAGTTGCCATTATATGATGTGTCAAAGGTGTATGTAAGAGAATATTAGAATCTAAGGCATATGGCCTAATGGCTCCCTTTTCAAGATGTAACACCTTAGCCTATAGAGTATGAATCTTGATCATAAGGTATTTGACATATAAAGTGGAGGAACTAGACACAAGAGGTGTATCTATCATTGAAGGTTATTGAATTAAAATTTTAGCTTGTGCTGGTTGAGTTGGCCCCACTATAAGTTTAACAATGTTATTATTTGGGGTACTTGAAGATTGACCGTTGTTTGTTTTATTCTTGATTTCTAATATGACTTATAGGATTTGTGCATGATCAAGGGGTTGTTCTTTAATTCTATCTTTGAAGCTCTATAATGTCTCATCTTTTTTGATAATCATGTCAATATTATTATGTGGAGGGAGAGTGTTCTAATTTTTAATTTATTTATCATCTTTTTCTTTATGTATTATTCATCTTTGGATGACTTATAATTAAAATCCATATAATTAAGTTGTGAAGGATGAATAATTGGAGTTATGATAGGCCCCTTACCTATATTATAGGATCAGATAGTAGGAATATGAATATGCTCTATAGAATTACCACCTAATTTAACACTCCTTCTTAATGGAAGAGAGAGAGATTTTTTTGAGATGACATATAGTAAAAAAATTTAAATATAGATGATAAAACAAAATATGTGAAATCTGAAAATTTTGAAGTAGCTAATGAAAATAGGAAAAAGAAGGATACAAACCCTAAAAACATTAGGGTTAGGGTTTTTGAATTAGGATTGATTTGATAAATTTAAATTACATTTAAATAAATGAAAACCTAATGTGGGTTTGATTAAATGAGCTAGGTTATGCCCAAAAATTATAAAATATAATTTTGTAATCCTAATTTAGTGCACAAAATTGGGAGAAGGTAAACTATATGTAGAACTAGGATTTTAATCAATATTAAAAGTAAGTTAGGTTCACAAAATGTTTTAACCTTATAGGGTTTATATATGTAAATATTATGTTTGATTAAAGGGTTGAGTATTTTAAATCAATGAAATAATATGCATAAAATAACCATTTATTTGTTATAGATTTTAACTTTCTAAAAATAGTAATAAATATGATCAAATAAATATTTATCTAAAAAACACTTGATATAGAAGTTTTGAGTGCTGAAAACTAGGATATGAACATGTCTAAGTGTCATCAATTAGAACCCTATGTAAGAACCCCTTCTAGGTAGTAGATCCACACTTGGACAATAACACCACATGGTTCTAGTGTCTTGAAAATGGCACTAATGTCTTATGTACAAGACTAATCTAAAATTATAGGTGTACTTGGGACTATGTTTATGGGTTTTGTTCCTTTACACATGAAATATAAAAATTTATATTATTCTTGTAAGATTTGATTTATGATGCAAACCCTAATCCTCCTTGTAAGTAAGGCACGAGCTAAAAATTGTGTTCATTAGTAGGATAGGCTAGACATTTTCAACACGCCACTGTGAAGAGAGTTGCCTACATACCAATACTTCAAGGAGGGATCAAGATTGATATAGTTATCCTCACCTACATTCTAGTACAAGTGTAAGTGATGTTATAATGATGTGGTCCTAAATGCCTTGAGTCTACTTGAGATTTGAAATCTAAAACATATGAGGTTAAGGTAGTTATAGATGTTAGTATGTAGAAGTAGGCTAGAATATAGATTAATAACCTTAATTTTTCTCAACTTATTTCATGTTTAAATAGGTATTTTACATCTAATTTCCATATACTAGATAGAGGTCTAAAAGCCATATATTTATAGTGTTTTTTATCTTATGTAGATAATAAAAGATATTTAGGATAACCTTAGGAGGCTTTTAATTTTGAAAATATATCCATTTAGGAAAGATAGAGTAAATAACATTAGTGCCATTTTGGGGACACTAGCACCACATAGCTCTAGTGTCCTTAATGTGGCATTAATGTCTAGCTAGTAGGCTATTGGGCATGAAGGGCCATGATTAGGAAATGAGGGTCTAAGATTGCATTTAAATTGACTAAGGATACATGTGGTCTACATAAGGTCTATAAAAGTGTGATAAAAGGATATAGGATAGGTATAGGGCTAAGATAGGAATAGGTTATCTCAAGTAGCACTCTTAACACTCAAATATCACTTTTAAGTGATTACAACTTTGATGGATCCTAAATAAAAAATGGTGTAGGGGTAGTGTTGTAATGATCTTCCCTCAAAAGGAAAAACATTTCTATGTGTTTTAATTGTATTTTGGATGCAAATATAATGCTATCAAATATGAGGTGATAATTTAAGGTCTCTTATTAGTGCAAAAGAAAAGAATCAAGGTGTTTCAAGATTTTAGAGATAATGACCTGGTGGTAAACTAGGTCATAACATAGAAAATGTCCAAAAATAGTCTCCTAATAGATTGCAAACACTGGGTATGGGACATAATTGATGAGTTTGATGCTTTCAATATATTTTCAATACCAAGGGTACATAATAATGATGATGATAGACTCACAACGATGGGTGAATAGTATGAGCTCTTACACATTATAAAGAATGAGTCAGAGCATATCATAAAAATTGTAGTCAAATTTATAATCCCAAATAATTCACATAATTGTTAGGTGTTCAAAATTGATAAACAAATTATCAAAGTCATATAATACAAGGCTGAGTTCTACACCAACAATCAACCATGGCTCCAAACTCAATATAAAGAGTGTATCATTCAACTAAAAGGAAACAAGATACTAAAGGAATAGTCATGATTGAAAATATATTTAATTCTAATGACCAGCTAAAGGGTGAGGGGAAACATGACAATGAAGGAGATATTATTTAGGTTGGTGACCATTGATGATGATAAGCTCTTGAAAGATGGTAAGGTAAGCTCCCTATATAAAGTGAAATAATTCATTGAGAAAATTAGAAGATATGATGATATATTTTAATGGAGATACTGAGACTTTAGAGGCTTTGATCTAGGCTTATCCAAACATACTATTAAACTTTAACGTAATATCATGCTAGTTAGGTAGAAATAAAGGCTAGTTGACCCTAATCTTGACCCATTAATGAGGAAGGAGCTCTCAATCCTCATTGATGATAACATAATATTTCCAATCAAGCATTCCTCATGGGTGGCTAATATAGTCATAGTGTGCAATAATAATGGATAAACATGATTATGCATATACTTTAGGGACCTAATTAAAGCCTCCCTCAAAGACCACTACCGCCTCTTACCAATGGAGTAAATTATTTAAACAATCATAGGTGTGGAAAGGTTTTCACTAATAGATAGTTATTTGGGCTATAACCAGGTATCTATGTGGGAGTGAAATCAATTTAAAATGTCATTCACCACTAAGTGGGGTACTTTTTCATACCAAAGGATTCTATTTGGTTTGACAAACACAAGATCCACCTTCCAAAGGGCCATGGATATGGAATTCAAGGAAATTCTCAAAAAACATCATCTTAGTTTACCTTAATGATATAATTATTTTTTCAAAGTGTGAAATAAATAATTTGGGCCACCTAGAGCAAATATTTTAAAAATGTTGAGAGTTTATGATCTTTGTGAACCCAAGCAAGAGCATATTCACTATGCATGAAGGTAAACACTTGGGACAAATCATCTCCAAAGAGGGGTTCATAATTGATCCTAAATGAGTTGAGGTCATTATATCACTCCCTCTCTTAGGTCATAAAAATGGTCTCCAAATATTTTTGGGGAAAATAAACTTTTTCAAAAGGTTTGTGTCAAGTTTTACAACTTTGGTTAAGCCCCTCATAGTAATGCTCAAGAAAAGTGCTACATTTAGCTAGACCCAAGAAGGATAAATTAGTTTCAAGGAAATAAAGTGCACCATCATAGAGGATAATAATTTGTTAAACCTACTTTACAATAAGATTTCATCATTTATGCATTTGGTAGAGTTGAAGGCATCTCAGCCATTCTTGTACAATGAAATAATGATCAACTAGAGTATCCTATCTCTTTGTTTATCTAGGCTCTCCAATATTATGAGTTACATTATAATTTATATATAATCATAACCTTTTAGTAATAATATCACTCAATAATTTTAGGCATATGATCACCAAAAATAAGATCCAGCTCATGGCAATGCACTCCATATAAAATAGTTTTTTCTTAGTAAGAGCATCGATAAGAAGAGAGCTGGTTGGGTCACAAAGGTGATGGAGTATGACAAAGACATCCAAATCACCAAGATGGTGTAAGGAAAGGGACTCTATGAGTAGGTAGTAGAGGAAGTGAAGAGAGAATATAGACAAATATTTTCATTATGTGAAGACAAACTAATGGGCCATGATGTTATAGTGGATTGGGCCAAAAAAATGAGGATCTTCCTCCAAATTGATGTGTATCCACATGACTTGAATAAATCCAAGCATAGAAATTTAAAATTACAATCCATCCCTTATGTGCTTGTCAATGGTGAAATTTTCATAAAATACATCAATAGAGTTATCTTGCAATGCATAAAATAGGATAAGATGAATAGGATCCTTAAAGAGTTCCATGATGGGCTATCAAGAGGCCATTACTCAATGAAAACCACTACCATCAAAATCATGTGAGATCATTATTATTGGAAAAATATATTTAAGGATGCACATGCATGGGTGTGAGGCTACAAGAAGTAAACCTTATTTTTAGGAGAGAAAACATATACCCAATACAAGCTGATCATCCATTTGCATAGTGGGGCATGTATTTCATTAATATGATAAATCTACCTTCAAGCATAAGACATAAATGGATCTTCATGGTAAATAAATAATTCATGAGTTATATAGAGGCAATAGTGCTCAAAGAGGTTAATGAGGTTTCTGTCCTATAATTATATGAAAGCACTATCATAATATTTGGTATTTCAACCACCATTATCTCAGACAATGCACTAGTTTTATTGGGAGCTAAGATCAATGAATGGATGGTTAGACATAACATCAATCTGAGCACCTCCTCAAAATATTATGCATAAGGTAATGGTTTATCTAATTCAACTAAAAATAACTTTATTTGCATCATTAATTAAACCATGTAAGATAACCAATGATCATGGCACATCAAGCCTAGGATAACCCTTTGGGTAAATTTAATAATGCCAAAAAGATTATTGTGGAATTCACCTTTCATGTTAACCAAGGTTACCTATGTCTCTTGATTTTAATTCACTAGAGATGGCCCATAAATTATAAATAATTTATAGTGATCTAATTATAATAAGGTTAAACAACTTAGAGTGTAGGCCATGCACACTATAAAGTGTAGACCAAGAGAAAATTCAAAAGAAGGGATGATGATAGAAGATTAAATTAAGGATACTTGGTGCTTAAATGGGATTAAGATAGAGAAAATTATAAGAAGCATACAAAACTTGATGATATATGGATAAACCCAGATACCATAGCCAGTTGTAAGTAAACCAATGCATACCAGCTCACAATGCCAAGCAAAGAAGTGTTGCCCATCTATTTCAATGGGATTCATCTCAAACACTATATTTTATAATCATGAACACCCTTTTAAATATTATTTTATATTTTTTAATTTCCCTAAGTGTCATGTGTACATGCTATTGTTTAAAGTAGTTTCATTTCCTCTAAGCACTTGTGTGTAGTTCTATTAGTTTAGGTTTACCTTTCTTCTAAGCATCATTAGACATAGTTATTTGAATATTTTGTCCTTATATAAGGTATATAAGTTCCTTATAAGTTTAAATGGTATTTTTAAACCAATTTAAATTTAAATAAAGGGTCAAGGGAATCCATATGAATTCATGCCCAATGGATTACTTGAAGGATACTAGTCTCACTTAGTAGGAAAATAACCCATAGAGGTCACTAGAATTATTGAATCTCCAAGTCACCCCCCAAAAAGTGTTAAACTCACAAGGAATGCATAATAGGTTTCACACTTTTGTAGTGTCAAGTTAATTAAAATCAAGACAACATGTAGATGCTTCCCATCCACACCCACACTTAACTATCAACATAGGTTCAAAAATCAACTAAGTGTTGATTTTAAACTATGAGGAGTTCCCAATGCATGACCCATGTAAAGATAATTTATGTCACCAACATGATGCATAAATAAGAGCATGCATGTCTCTTAGACTTCAAATAGTAAAAGAGAGAAGCACATAGAAGGTAGTTATAAATCGTGAAGAGCATTCTCAAGATATTCAATCTTTTTGCATGTTCTTATTCAAAGTCATCCCCATGACTGAATGGTGAAGTCCCATGCTAAATCATAGGGTTTCACATTTATTCCATGGTAAAATATAGACTAAAATATAAGCCACACACCATCTTTATCATAGACTGATATACATTCTAAATAGAAGGCATAGATTGTGAGGACCATCAAAAGAGAGTAGGTGTAGGAGTTAGGGACTTAAGAGTTAGGGCCTTAAGAATTTTTGTATAAAATTACCCATAGCTCCCTTTATAAGCTTGTAGATTAAATATGAAGCCATATCTCTACATAACCTTCAATATGAACCTTTTGTGTAGGATACATTTAACTGACCACATGTGTAAAATGACTAGAAGAACTCAAAGATTTGCATGTTTGGTTCCATGTCAATGGGCTAGCCTAGGTGGATTGATATGTGGAATCCATGAATAGGGGTGGTATCGAAGCCTAATTAGACATCAACGAAGTTGAATCCAAATAGATTTGAATGTAAAGGTGGATATCAAAGTGTCAAAGCATGACCACACATCTCCCTTGGATTCTTGAATGCCATTAATTCTTAGATGCACATGTGGATCCATGAGTGACCTTTTAATTACTTTCATGATCAAATTATCATACCTAAATCAAATAAGCATGTATTTTAGTAGTTATTATGAATATTTAGATGTTCTTAATTGGCCTTGGTATCTAGGTGCCATTTTTTAATTCAATTTCCTACCTATAACCTTTAATGGTGAATTGATTGCATTAGGCCTTGTCTAGTGCTATATAAATGCTGATTTTTTATTTTAAAGGGGTTGACATTTCTAGGTATCATAATGTTGTAAAAAGTTTCCTTTTAAGATCCCTTTCCTTATATAAAAAATCTTTGCCCATTTGAGTTTGTAATATTTCCTTAGACCTTGAGATTAATAAGATCTAATTTAATTTCTTAATGCTCTATGTTCTATGTGCATTCATAGTTGTTGATCCTTGTCTATGGATGTTCATCTCTATCATTGACATCATTACTTTGTACCTCTATGCAAGAAAAAAGTCTCTATAGGTTATATTCATGTATATACATATATGAGTAGGTGTTATCTATGGACTATTCATCATCCATCCTAATGTTACACTATATTTCCTTACCTCCATGTAAAACACTTATGCAATACACCTAGTTTGAAGATTATGTATCTAGTACATTATTTTTATTATGTCATTAAGTGTGTGAGTTTCTTACTCTGTTCTTAGTGCATCACCTTTTACATTTAGTAACCCTCTTACCTTTTCTCTTCTTTTCACCCTTTGTCAAGTTTAGGTTTATCCCTAGCTGTAAATTCCATCTTGTTCTTTATAGGTTTGTGCACTAGGCCTAAACTAGGTACATCTAGAATATAAATATGGTCTACTCATAAGTTAGTCCAAAAGAGTTCAAGAGACCCAAATCTTGGAGGATAATCACATTATTATAATGAGACACTAAACCATTCTTCAATTCACAATTCCAAGGTGATAGGCATGGAAGTGTCACGTGCTAGCACAAACAAGAGCCTTTCATACATGGGTGAATATTTTGAGTGATAATAATAACCATATCCAAATAAGACTACATAATAAAAATTCATGATATGGATCATGACACCACTAAACAATCTCAACAAGTAGTATAATCACAACACATAATGTTAGACATTAGGGAAAGAGCCACATACAAAGGATATGAACATGTCATAACAAACAAGTTCAAAGGACACAAATAAATAACATTAATAATGTCACAAATAATGGACATATATATATATATATATATATATATATATATATATATATATATATATATTACAAACACAAGGCTAAGTGAACACACACAATATGTTGATAAGTGTTGTCATTGATGTCAAGGTGAATTTGGTAAAGATGCATGGTGAGTGGTATTTGAGGTATAAGCTTGTATGCTTGATGTGAAAAGAGATAATTTTAAGTAAATAGAGAATTTTAAGAAAACCTATTGTATCTTTTGTTGGTTTATTTCAAGGTTGATGTCAAGGTTTAGGTCAACTCAAAGTTATCAGTGTTGTCACAAAGAGATATGATGGTCAAGTGAGTATTGAAGCATGGTTATGAGGCTGCAGGTCTGGATGAGGACATGAGAGAATGTTGATCAGAAATATATTTTTTTAGTGGTGTGAGAGTGTTTTATAAATAGTATTTTTTAAAAATATCATTAAGGTGAGCATGTTTGAGTACTAGTTCTTGAGTACAAGGTGTCTTTAGAAGCCTAATCTAGTCTTTGTGAGAAGATATGAGTAAGGTGACTTGGTAAGATAGATGCACATAGGGAAGAGTGGTTTTATGAGGATTATTAATAATTTATATGAGTAGAGAGAACTCATGAGAGTCCTAGGGTGAGCCTATAGGGGTAAGTACTTCAAGACAAATCTACACTTAGACCACTCTTATACCTTATTTGGCCTAATGAGGTATCATGATCTATTATCAAGACATTTGAAGGATGTATGGTAGTGTTTAAGCATGAGAGATGTTTATTTAGTATGTGAGTGAGGTGGATATCACATGAAAAGAGGCAAGAAGGTTAGTTTTAAAGCCTAATATGGTTTACAAATCAAGGTCTAGAGAGCAAAGAGAGAGTGTGTGGCCTAATGAGGGGTCATGATAATATTTCAAGGTGTATAAGATCATAGAATAATTATAATAGGTAAGATATGTTGTTTCAAGTTTGTTAATGTAGTTTGAGGTCATAGTTTAAAGGATAAGGCATGAAAAGTTATTTTGAGGTCTCTAGAGTGCTCAAAATGAAGGGTTCTTAACCCAAAAAGTATTTTATTATTCTCATTATCTTGTAAAATATTTGGATGGGAACATAATATATTCATGGTATATGGGGAAGGGTCCTAGCTCAAAATTTTAGGCATTTGTTTTTAGATTCAGGGGATATGCTTTCTAAACAATTATAAGGAATGAAAATAGTTTTAAACCCTCTTAAAACCCTTATAAGGACATAATGTTGAATATGTTGATCAAAAGTTCCCATAATGGATTATTATGATTAGATAAGCTATTTAAGGTTATATTCAACTCTCCTAAGCACCTCAAAGTGTGAGTGAGTTGTCAAGTGTGTGAGTAGACCCTATAAGAAAGTGATAATTTATTAGATATTTATTGTAGTAGTAAAATTATGAAAATAGATGGAGGATGAAGATTGATACTCATGTTTCATGTACATGAAGGTTTTTTGATAGGTTATATCCCTTACGGGTGATAAACTAGTCATCCAAGTTATCCAGTCACTAACAAGCCTAATGATAGAAATAGTGAAAAACCCAAGCAATAGCGAGAAGATGATTAGGAATGTGTTATCATGATAGAGTGATGAAATGAATTGTATGGATATTTTTTTTGGGACTATTATGTCTTATTAAATTTTGGTATAAATTTATAAAGTTAGGTACAATTATGAAAATGATGAAGCCAAAATGGCTTGTCTGGCTCTATGAGGTCTGTGTATAGTGAGGTCATAAGATTGGTCTGCAAGACCAATATTTGTCATTTGAACATATAATATTTATATTTTATAATAGTTTAATGATATATTAGGATAATAAAATTACATAATAAGTCTTTTAAATTAGTCATAAAGGTGTTGAAGGTCAATGTCACCATGAATGTGCTTTAAGGTAAACTAGCAGTTCTAAATAAGCAAGTTGCAGTGATGAGTTTAAGGCTCTATGAATTGATTTAAAGTATCTAATTCATATGGTTTTTTTTGTGACTTTAAATTAATATTTATTATTTTTTAAATCTTGGAATTTAGTGTAATAAGTTGAAGGGTTGAAGTAAAAATGGCTTGTCTGGTTCATGTAGGATTGTGTGAGATAAGGTGAGAAGATTGGTCTGCAAGACTAATGTTTAATATTAGATCTTATGGTTTATGTGATTTAACTTTTTTTAATATTTTATAAAATATTATTAATGTATTTAATAAAATTTAAAGTGTCCTTTTAGGTATTGGATGTCAATTAGTTTCATGACCTATTTTTGACAATCCTAAGGTGAGCATATTGAAGAGATGAGTTTAAGCCTTTGTACCCTAAGTTGAAGTGTTTAAAGCATGTTTTGATGACCTTTAGGTCATATGGAATATTTATATACACTTATTTTTTTATAATTTTTTAGTTACTTAAGTGATTTTGAGTTTCACTATTGAAAGGCATATTTTTTGTATACATAGACCTAATAAGAATGAGTACTAATGAAGGATTTCATGTAGTGTTTTATTGTTAAAAATATTATTGATCCTATTGGGGGTATATTTTTTTATATTATATTTTTCTACCATGTGTGGAGTTTGAAAGTGTTCCAAGGAAGGCAAAGTATAATGTGTCCTAAAGTAGACCTAATAGAATTAGGTCTCCATGAGACCTAAAAGTGAAATGAGGTCTAATAGAGTTATGATAGACCAAAAGGGACTCAATATTCATTTTAATAATTTTTATGATATGTAATAAGACATATTACATGCGAAAATTAATAATTTAAGGGTGATTAGCTGACTAAGTGGCATATGAACAAGGAATGGTATATATATAAGGCAGTTTTATGCATATTAGAGTAAACAGAGTGTATGTGAATGATATAAAATATTGTTGAAAATAATAAGGTATTTTAGACCATAAATAAAGTTTATAGGATATATAATTAAGATATTAAAGTGTGTCTGCATATGAATATTAATGTCATATGACCTCATCAGTTTTGAAGAGACCTAATTGAGCAAAGAGGCCTAGTAGGCAGTTTGAGAGGGATAAGAGTGTGAAGAGATAAAGAGGTGTTCATCATAAGTTGGTTGAAAAATAAGGTTTTTTTAATGTTATCAAATAAATTAGGTGTCTAATTTGGTGTTGATTCATTTAGGGGGTTGGTGCCTCCTTGTAAGTGGGTGCCTACTAAAGCTTAGTTAAGTGGGTGCTTGGATAATTAGGGTTGGTGTTCCATGTAAATTTGGTGCTTCAATAAACTTATTTTTTGTCTTATATGACTATAGTACATTTGTAATTATATATGTATTTTATTTCCCTTAAGGGTTTCCCACATATATGATTTATTCTTATGTTTCATGCTTATGTGGATAAGTGTTTATGCTTGCTAGATCTATATATTTTCCTAAATGATTCATGATTACTTAAGTGAACTTAAAGGAAAGGTTTTGAAGAATGATACACCCCCTATCAGTCATTATGCCTCTAAAATTTGGTATCAGAGCAATTTATTTGAATTAGGCCTAATAAACTAAAGGAGATCTTAGAAGCAAGGATGGCTATTAGCCATGTTCAAGGAGGTTTCTTTATTAGTAATGATCCATTCTTCGATGAGACTAATTATTAATTTTAGAACATAAAAATGAGTACATATCTAATGTCAATGGACTTTGATATATGGAATTTAGTTGTGGATGGATACACTCCACCTCATATGCCACCAATTGATGTAACAGACAAGAAGGAAAGTGAGATCAATTCCAAGGTAATGAATGCCATTCTATGTGGCCTATAAAAGGTAGAGTTTGTGAATGTGATGAACTATGTGTCAGCCAAAGAGATATGGGTTAAATTGAAGACTATCTATGAAGGAGACACCAAGGTGAATATGGCCAAGTTGTAAACCCATTGGAGCCAATTTGAAAGTCTAAAGATGAAACCATTGCATCATACCTGTTGAGGGTTGATGAAGTGGTCAATGCCCATATATGATTAGGAGAAGAAATGAAAGAGTATAAAATTGTTGAAAAGGTATTGAGATCACTAAATACTGTGTTTGATTCTAAGGTGTTTATAGTAGAAGAGATTCAAGATTTGGACAAACTAGAAATAGATGGACTTCATGACATCTTAAATGCCTATGAGATGAGAATGAATGAAGAAGACCTCCCAAGAAGGAAATAAAATTCAAAGCTAAGAAGAAGTCAAAAGCCAAGAATGTTAAGTATGAGGTATGTTTAGATGTTGATGATGATGAACTGATATCCATATTTGTTAGGAAATTGAAGTTTGAATTTGGTATGTATAAGGGTAAGTTGTCTTTCAAATGTTTTAACTATGTTAATATTGGTCACTTTGTATCTAAGTGTCCTAATAAGTATAAGACTGAGCATGATGAATAACATGATGAACATCATGGAGAAGATGAAAAGGTCTAAAGCCTAAAAAAATATATATATATATTTCAAAAAGTATGAAGGTAGGAAAGGGTCATTCAAGAACAAGATAAGTTTCTACATCAAAGAAGATAATAACTCATCTGATGTAAGTCACACAAGTACATATGATAGTGATGATGATAGTAATGAACATGAACATGACAAAAATGAAACCTTACTCATGGTTATAGAAACAAATAATGAGAGTTACTCAAAAGGGAATGACCTTATGGATGATGAAGAATTATATGAATAAGAGGTTGAAGTGAATCTTGAGGTAGAATTGGTGAGTGCTCTAGAGAAATTGAAGTTCCCCCCAAAAAAATCAGAAACTAAGATAATTAGTTAAGGACTATGGACAAAAAATTGGTTTTTTTGAAGAGATATTGAGTAACACATCTAAGGAGCATGATGAGATCATCAATTAGGTTAAAACTTAGATGGAGATAGTCACTACTAGATTAAAATCTAAAAAGGAAGAATACATGAGGTATGAAACTAAAATGGAATCCTTGAAAGTTGAGTTGGATCAAACATCTAACAACTTGAAATTCTTTATGAAGTTTGAAAAGAGTACTAATGATCTAGATAACATATGGAGTAGTCAAAAGTATACAAGTGATAAATAGGTCTTGGTTTGAAAGAAGATCAAAAGGAGGTATCTCAAGTTAAGGAGAAGGAAAATGAAGATAATAAGGTCAACATGAAAAGACCAATCATACAACCTAATGCTATGAGGTATGCTAATTCATTTAATGGTTACTATTTTGCATGTAATTAGTTTGGTCATAGAGCAAGTGCGTGTAGAATACCCTCTAAAAGTGAATATATATGGGATTATGAAAGAAATCATCAGTTAAGAGGTATAAATGAGGTTGTTTGCTATAGTTTTCATAATGTGGGACACATTGTAAGATTATTTTCTAATAGATTTAGAAGGACATCAAGTCAAAAAAAGAGGTTTAAAGCCCCTAGAGTATGAGAGAAGGAAAATAAATGTGTGGAAACAAAAAATATTAAAGGTGAGTCATGATTAGTTTACAAGCCCAAGTGGAATGATTGCTATGGTAGATCATACTTTAGATGTGAAATTAAGTTGAGAATGACTGTTATCAGCTCATATTATTGATCAAATGATTGATGAAGAGGTTAAGTCTAATGTGTAAATCAAGCCTAAGAGTATCCTGAAGGATATTTAGTCTTACAAGAGCATGGAGATATAGGAATATCCATAATTTGTGTTGTTTTAGTGCTCTATGGAAGTGGGTGACTCCTCTAGGCTTCATGGAGACACTCTTCAGTTAGAAAAAATATAGTGGATGCTTGGTTTGAGGGGAAGCTATTCAATTTGTTCATAAGTTCCAAAATGTAGTTGTTGACAAGCATATACAAGACAAATAGGGAGTTATTATTTCTTTAGTTGATAATTTGGTAGCTTATTAAGTAATCTTGAGATTCAAAGTTTATTTGAAGACTATGCTTGGTCTAAGGATGAACTTGGTAGCTCTAAGTTATTTTATAATTTTTGAGAAGTAGTTTCCAAGGAAGGAGAATGAGTGGTTCCATAAGTTGTAGTATATATAACTCTTTATCATTAATGTCAAAGGGGGTGAAAGTTTAAAAAGGGATATTGACCAGATTGGGGGAGATGAGAGTGATTAAATTAAAGAATGTTTTTGCATCAATGATAAAGGGGGATTTTGTTGAGAAGTGTTGTCATTGATGTTAAGGTTGATATCAATATTAATGTCATTGATGTCAAGGTGAATTTGGTGAAGATGCATGGTGAGTGGTCTTTGAGGTTTGAGCTTGTGTGCTTGATGGGAAAAATAATCCATGTAACAAGATAGAATTTGAATTCAAGAGATAATTTTAGGGCAACCTAATGTCTCTTTTGTTGGTTGATGTCAAGGTTTGATGTCAAGGTTTATGTTAGATTGATGTTTTTAGTGTTATCACAAAGAGATATGATTGTCAAGTGAACATTGAAGCATGGTTATGAGGCTCTAGGTCTACATGAGAAAATGAGAGAATGTTGATTAGAAATATATTTTTACAATGGTGTGAGATTTCTATCACAAGAGTGTTCTTGTTTGATATCATTAAGGTAAACATGTTTGAGTACTAGTTCTTGAGTATAAAATGTATTGAGAAGATATGAGTATGGTTAATTGGTAATATGGATGCATAGTGGCATGAGTGGTTGTATGAGTTTTATTGATAATGTATGTGAGTCATTGGAACACTCATAAGAGTCTTAGGGTGAGCCTATAGGGGTAAGTCCTTTAGGACAAGTCTACACCTAGACCACTCCTAGACCCTATATGGCCTAATGAGGTATCATGATCTATTGCTAAGACATGTGAAGGATGTATGTCAATGTTTAAGCATGAGATAGGTTGATTAAGTATTTGAGTGAGGTGGAGAGAACATGGAAAGAGGCATGCAAGTCAATTTTAAGGCCTAATATGGTTTACAGATTAAGGTCTAGAGAGTAAAGAGAGAGAGAGAGTGTGTGTGTGGCCTAATGAGGGGTCATGATCAGATTTCAAGGTGACTAAGATCATATAATAATTTTTAGAGGTAAGGTATGTTTTTTGGAGTTTGTTCATGTAGTTTGAGGTCATAGTTTAAAGGACAAGGCATAAAAATTTATTTTGGGGTCTCTTGAGTGCTCATAACGAAGGGTTCTCAACCCAAAAAGGATTTTTTTATGATCATTATCTTGTAAAACATTTTCATGGGAACCTAATATATTCATGGTAGATGGGGAAGGGTCTTAGCATAAAATTCTAGGAATTTATTTTTAGATTGGTATGATTAGTTAATATATTTAATTTTGTAGGAAACTCTCCCAAGCACGTTTAGGTGTGAGTGCATTCTTAGGTGTGTGAGTAAACCCTATAGGAAAGTGCTAATTTCTTAGAGATTTGCTCTAACATTTAGAGTTTACCAATTCAAACTATGAAAATGGATAGAGGATGAAGCTTGAGAATCATTTATCATTTACATGAAGGTTTTTGGATAGGTTATATCCCTCAAGTGTGATAAAATATTCATCCAAGTTAGCTAGTCACTAACATGCCTAATGGTCGAAACAATGAAAAACCTATGTAATAGTGATAAGGTGATTAGGTATGTGTTATCATGATAGAGTGATGAAACCAAGTGAATATATATATTTTTTTGGGAATTTAATGTCCTATTCATGTTTGGTATAAATCTTTAAATTTAGGTACAATGGTGAAAATGATGAAGCCAAAATGGCTTGTCTAGTTTAGCGAGGTCTGTGTATAGTAAAGTCATAAGATTGGTTTGCAAGAAAAATATTTGTCATTTGAAAATATGATATTTATATATAATAATGTTATAATTATATCGTAGGATCATATAATTATATAATAAGTCTTTGAAAGTGGTCATACATGTGTTGAAGGTCAATGTCACCATGAGTGTGCTTTAAGGTAAACTGGCAATTCTGAGTAATCAAGTTGTAGTAATGAGTTTGAGGATCTATGCCTTGAGTTGAAGTATATAATGAATATTGTGTTTTTTTTTGAGTTTAAATTAATTTTCATTATTTTTAAAATGTTATAAGTTATTTTAAAATGTTGAAGTCAAAATGGATTGCCTGGTTCATGTAAGACTATGTGAGATAAGGTCAGAAGATTGGTGTGACTAATGTTTGATATTATAGATTGTATTTTTGTCATTTAAGTTATTTTAAAGATTTTATAGAATATTTTTAATGTATTTAGGAACATTTAAAGTGTTCTTTCAGGTATTGGATGTAAAGTAGTTTCATGATTAGTTTTTGATAGTCTTGGCAAATCTAAGTGACCATACTAAAGAGATGAGTTTAAGCCTTTTTAAACTTATTTGAAGTGTTTAAAGAATATGGTGATGAAATTAAGGTCATATAAAATATATAAATGCACTTTTTTTACCATGTTTGAGTTACGCAATTGATTTTTAGCTTCACTATTGAAAGATAGTTTTTGGTATACATAGGCCTAATAGGACTAAGTACTAATGAAGGGTTTCATGTAGTGTTTTATTGTAATACATCTTATTGATCCTAGAATACATTAGTGGGGGTATTTTTTTTGTTATATGATATTTTTATACCATGGTTGGAGTTTTAAATTCTTCCAAGGAAGGTAAATTATAATGTGTTTTAAAGTAGACCTAATGGAATTAAGTTTTCATGAGACCTAAAAGTGAAATGAGGTCTAATAGAGTTATGATAGACCAAAATTGACTAAATATTAATTTTAATCATTTTTATGATATGTAATAATATATATTCCATGGATGAACTAAGAATTTTAGTGTGAGTATCTAACTAAGTGGCATATGAACAAGGAATGGTATATATATAAGGCAGTTTTAGGCCTATTGAAGTAGGAAGAGTGTATGTGAATGATATAACACATTATTGAGCATAATTAGATATTTTATACCATAATAGGAGTATATATGATC
Source organism: Torreya grandis (assembly GCA_037957365.1). Lineage (NCBI taxonomy): Eukaryota > Viridiplantae > Streptophyta > Pinopsida > Cupressales > Taxaceae > Torreya > Torreya grandis. The sequence continues at coordinate 1,002,919 of JARHVA010006031.1, forward strand.
TTTAATGAATATATTAAAGTGTGTTTTCATATGAATATCAATTTCATATGACTAAATCAATCTTGAAGAGTCCTAATGGAGCAAAGAGGCCTAGGAAGTAGTTTGACAAGGATAAGAGTGAAAAGAGATGAAGAGGTGGTATCATAAGTTGGATAAGAAATAATGTGTTATAAAGGTGATCAAATTATTTATGTATCTGAGTTGGTGCTGATTCATCTAGTGTGTTGGTGCCTCTTTGCAAGTGAGTGCTTGCTAAAGCCTAATCAAGTGGGTGCTTGGCTAATTGGGGTTGGTGTTCCATGTGAATTTTGTGCTTCAATAAAATTATTTTTTGTATTATAATAGTTTATTAAATTTTCTATGATATATGGTTTTTTTACCCTTAAGGGTTTTCCACATATATGATGTGTTCTTATGTTTCATGCTTATGTGGATAAGTGTTTATGCTTGCGAGATCTTTATGTTTTCTTGAATGATTCATGGTTACTTAAGTGAAATTAAAGGAAAGGTTTTGAAGAATGATTAACACCCACATATTATTAATTATGCTTCCTAAATAATAAAAAATACATTTCTAGTCTATTATGTAATAAATTAACATTGAAGAATCATAGAATAAGTGAGAACTAGTATACACCATCCATGTTCATCAATGTCACAACATAGAAAAGTAGCATATCCATGTAGCACAATGTAAGATATGAGTAATTAGAAATACACTTGTAATATATGTATCTCAACATGGAAAATAGGTCATATATATAACATGTGATAATATAAACTATAGAATAATATTCCCCAACATAGGTATGGCCACTAGGTAAAAGGGAGTTCAAAATCTATGAATATATGAATAATATGTGTGTCCTACATCAGACTCATATACCTCATGAAATGTATGTGTATGGAAAAGAATATGATATATAAAAACATGTTATAAATAACATACATTAGAAAGTAAGCCAATAACTCTTGTGATTCTTCAAGTCATGACTTTAATTTTTCAGAATATTTTGACTTTGTTTGTATTTTTGAAATATCTAAATGTATGAAAATAAAAATATTTTTGAAATATAATAATGGGAAGGATTAAAATAATTGATAGTGATTCAAGTCATAGTGTGCACTAGATGTGATATCATGATAACCATTAAATGCCTATTATTATATGGGTGAATTGGGAAAACCTAGCTCAATAGTGTATGTGGAGATAGTAATTTACATGCCCTTAGTTTGTAAGAATGAAATTGTGCTCATGTAATATGTAAAACTAATGGTATGTAATTATGTAAGCTAAAATATAATAAAAAGTATGTGTAGATAGTCAATATACAAAAATGAACAAGTGGCATGCTTTAACATATGGGTCCTATAGTCACTATAGGATGAGTGTCATGGATGCTCAGATCAAGATAGATAATCAAAAGGTAATGGCCAAATAAAACAAATCCAAGGGATAGAATAAAGGTCTATGTAAGTGAATATGAACACATGTGCTAAAATATGAGAATAAAGTGGATAAGTAATCAGACAAACATGAAGAAATTATGTATAATAGGCTATTATGGTGATTTATTAAATTTAATAATTAAGATGTATTAAAATATTAATTAGATGAATTATTTCATAAAATCACAATGCTAAAAATAAGTAATAAATGACACAAACTAATTTAGAACTTGATATATATGGAAAAATGCTAGAAGGAAACAAGTCAATTAGAAACATGAATGGAAGACTATAAATTCAATTATGAAATTCATCGTGTGATTATATAATGAAACTATGAAATAGGAACAATGTTTCACTTAGATATAGGACAAGGCTATTAGAATCAGATAATGGTGACTTGCAATAGTGTCTTTAGGGTGCATTAGTGTCTTGTGAGGGTTTTTTCTCTATTAATCTTATTACAAGTTATCTTCACTTGTATGTCTTGGTTGACAATGTGGAGATCTTGTTTTGTTGTGAAAATCATTGTGTACCTTCTTCTTCACTTGTAACCCTAGCTCAATTGATCAAGAATGATAAACAAAGAAATAGAAAAATAGGTTAGTGGTTGAAATTTCACTAGACCTCCATACCCCTATATTGATCACTAACTACATATGAATACTTTCAAGAGGGATTAAAATCCATATAGTTCTCCCATGTTATGATGGTGTTTGTGAAATAATGGTGCAAAATTATAGATGTTTGTACAATCCTAGTGTGATTAATTTCTTCAATGATGAATTGTGACTTGGGAGGTGTATGAAAAAGTAAATTAGGGTTATTAGGGTTGTGTGTACTCTATATTAAGAAGAATATATGGTTTTATCTTAATGTATAGTTAAATGTTCTAGTGATTTTCAATCATATGAGCCTCCTAATGTAAAAATGGCTTGGAAATATGGATTCATAGTGATCAATTAGGAATTCCTTTAGATGGGGTTTTTTAAATGTGTAAGATAACCCATTACATGAGTTTGAATTTGATAAAAGAGTTGTTATTTTCTAGGAGGATGTAACTAGTAAAATTAGACATAATCAAGGAGCAAGATAATCCAAATGAAACAACCTTGTCTAGAGAGTAGAGACAACTAAACTAGAAGTTTGGATCAGTTTGAAAGTAAGTTTAGGTTTTTGTAATGTGGAATAAGAATATTTTGAGATCATTAGTTGCTTAGAGAAAAATTTCATCTGCATAAAATTGAAGAAATGGTGGTCAAGCATTGTGGGATAAGGCCATGCTAAGAATATATAAAGAATGGTCATAAATACATAATTTCAATAATAAATGTTAATTTATTTTTTCACATTTCCCCCCTTTTATTCTAGTAATTCATCAAAATCAAAAGTAATAGAGAGTAAGGAAAAATGTGTACCTAAACTTACCTATAAAGAACATTCTTGAATGTAGGTCATGGCACTAAATTGTGCTTCACATAGAACCTATAATAAAACATGCATAAAATCAATGTGTACTTAATATAAAAATCAATAAGTAAAGATAGAAAACTTATATATCTAGTAATAAATACACCTAATTAGGTATGTGAACTATTATGTTTTCTAGAGCAAAACTAGTCATCATAGAGGGTATGACCCTTTGGGATTTATTATTTATTGAAGCACTTGGATCAGAATATGCATGCACCAATATGCATTGAAAAGAAAGCGTGCTTAAAAACTCAAGTTGGCCTTGAAATCAAAATTTCACTACTAAAGGTAAGTATAGTAGCTAGGAATCCCTGTATGAATTCTAATGGATTATTTTGGGGAAAAAAGGTGAACTAACAAGTACAGATAGAATAAAATTTAATTTTTGTGCAAAAGTGAAAAACTAGTGAAAAAGATAGCATGATCTAAGTTTGGTTTATACATTATAGAGAATGAAAATTGTTACCACTCTATATATGAAACTAGATAAAAAACTAGGTAAGAATATGGTCATGTGCCACACATTCCCCCAATTTGATATCTAGGCATATTGATTTTGAAAATTGAGTGATAACAAGTAAAATTTTTGAGCAACATGTGTGATAACCTAGAGCATATATTTCACATGATGCCTCCAACTTGGAACAAATGTATGTATTTTTTTATAATAAATATAATTGAGTCCATGTTGAAATTAGTTCCGTATTGACTAAGATTATGAAAATTACTATTTTTTGAGACAACATGTTGTTTTGGACATGGAGTCATGGACATATTATACCTTTATCAAGATGGAGGGTTATTGTATAAAAATAATTTATGGGTGATTTTTGGGTATGAATTATGATCAACTATGTAAATTCTATCATTTTTTGACTGCTTTGTATATTATTAAAACTTAGACTCTAAGACAAGTCCTATGTATGCCCCCTCTTTTTAGGTGAGTTGTGAAACACGTGAAATAACTTTACTCAAAATAAAAGATTATGATAGGGATGTTTTGAAAATATGTAAATATGAGTATGAAAATAACATTTTAATATTATTGCATCATCATACAGATACTAAATAGTAAGTTGTAATGTAAGATGCATGTAGAAATAAGCATACATGGAGACATTATCAAGATATATGTTATCAATGAAGAACATAGTGAATGAGAATAATTGAGTATTAAAATTGAATACAAAAACTTAGGGAGGGATGCATGATATTAATCATGGCATTAGAAATGGGGAAGATTCATGATGTCCATCATGGCATCAAAAATTGAACAAACAAGAAAAAACATGTGTCTTATGTTAGGAATGTCAAATACAAAGCAATGTTAATTAATTAAAGATAGAAATAAAATGTAGAAAAAAAACCAAAATATAGATATAGATTTAATGTGGTTCACCCAATATGAGCTACATTCACATAGAAATAGCTAGTCCTTCTTATTATTCAGTCTAAGAAATGAAGGGAAAAACTATAAGACATCCACTGTAATATCCTCTTCACTCTCACATATATTCCACCATGATTAAAATTCCATCATTATCAAAGGAGGGTTACATATTAAATTAAAAATGCATAAAAATAACTTCTACCATTATATCTACGACTTAATAGTGAATGGTCCAGATTTACTATGAAATTATAATATTTTACAATTCATTTTAAATTTTTTTTCTAACCCCCATTAGGGGGCTCGACCCCCATGGTGACCCTAGTGGGGGGCCATTATACCCCACACCCCCTCTCACTAACTAGGCATTATAATAAGATCATGCTCCACCATCCAAATGCCCCAAATAAACTTGATAAGGTATAAAAATATTGTAGGAGGACTGTTAATTTTTTGTGTCTAATAATTATTAGTGTGTGTTCACTGGGATGAATGTAGTGGAATCAAGTGATAGTGCAATGCACACAATTTAACTAGAGTGATTTTGTCTATTTGCATTTTCTAAATCTGAGATAATTAAATGACTTGAAACCATGTCTAGAAATGAAAACCTATATGTTCTAAATTTGCACATGTACACTTGTAAATCATATTTAATTTAAATTTGATATATAAATAAATACTGAGTATACTGAGAAGAAACTAACTAGTGTGAATAAACTACAAAAAACATGTATAGGTCTTGATTTTATAATTTTTAGGAATATTTTATTTTTTTGGTATTTTTGTATATATAAACTAAGAAATATAAATAATGATACTAACTAATTCCTAAAAAGGAATCATAATCAATAGGTCATGTATCTATTACAAGAAGGGTGACCTTTAATGAATGTAAAGTGCCATATTATTGTGACTAAACTGTGCTAAATTTAGAATGTAAATATTTATTTTTATTTTACCATAGGATCCACTATCATAATGTTGATTTGAATCATAATTTTCATGTTTTTGAGCATGATAAAATCTATGGATTTTTGGAACCCATTGTAAAGTGTAAGAACTATCTGTTGGTGTCTATGTGAATCACTCTTAATGTGTTGTAATGTCAATTTGGGATGTGTACGAGTTAAGAAAGGATCTATATAATATGTGACAATTTTTTTGAAGTGGAATTTCAAGGTTATGCCTCCTTGGAATGGTAGATACTTGATTTTGAATTTTATGAGTAGGTTAAAGCATTTAAAGTGGCTAAACTAAAATCTATTCTATGGGAACCATATCTTTATCTTATAGGGGGTATTCATATGGGATGCCCCAAAATATGATGAACTCATTATATTAGATATAATTTATACACTTATGAAATATGAAATTAACTATGTGAATCTAATGAATCCAAGGGCACCCCAATAACATATCAATTACCCTTGCACTGGGTACTACTATAAAACCAATGGACACGTGTTATACAAACCTGTAATGGTAATGTAATCTCACCAATGGAACTCTAAATATGACTTTGAATCATTTTATGATTTTTTTCATGGGAATCAAATCCTCATTTATGTATCTATTGTTATATTTTAGTATTTACATGGTAAGGTTATTGTTAGTCTAATATATTACAAAATAGTTTGTAATATATTATTGTTTATATAGCTCTAACAACCACATGATTTTATAAGAGAATAATGGGTTATTGATTCCATATTCATAGGCTATGGTTTGAATTTTTTTTGTACATACATATGAATATGAATATAATGTGCAATATAATATATTAGTTATATTTTCCTCTCTATGTTCAGCTACTTTGCATGTATTAAAAATTAATATAAAATTTTCAATTACCTATTAGTGGTATCAGAGTAGGAATTTTCTATGATAATGGTCTCTTACTCTATATAGGAGAATCTCTATTATATTACCCCATATAATGGCAAGCACAAATTGAGATATATTTTTAATATATAATACATACTATGGCATTGCTTTCTGCCTAGAGTGTAGCCCACAAGGTTGGCATAGGATATAGTATTACACAACATAAGTGTTCAAAACTATTTAGGGTCTATTTTATTAGATAATGTCAATGGTGTTTATCCAATATAAATGAAGGCACACCTACATGTAAAACAGTGCAATCATATCTATAAATAAATTGTGTAATCTTCCCCTACATTTTATCCATGCTAAGCCATGTTTGGTCCACCATATGATGATAAGATCCACATGTTTTAGATCTATATTCTTGTAACACTTTATATTCCATTTAATTATCTATCATGTATATTCTCCATGTCCTGTTTGAAATTCTATCTACTACCACATTGCATGTATCGTTAATGTTATCATATGTTCATATATCATGAATTTCTTAATTATCACTAGAATAAAAAACTACATGGGTTCGTGCAAGCTCCATATGTCCTCAAGGTCATAAAAAATGGTTAAGGCATATATTTTGTTGAATATGTTATATTATTTAATATGTAGTTTAGTGTGTTTATGTATTCTCACTTCATAAAGTTTGGTTATTAAGTTGATGAGTTTTTTTATAAAATATAAACATAATATAATCAATTATCTATTAAAATTAAGGTCATTAATATTTATCATTTTACTATAAAAGAGTCATTTGAAATATTAAAAGTTGAGTCAATTTGTAATAAATATTGAATTGTCTTATTTTTGAGTAATTTTTTTTTTAAATTTTAGTATTTTAAGTTTGAATTCTTTTCTTATAAATATCTCTTAAATCTCTAATATTTTTAGATGATTTTGTTTTAGTCTAAAAGTGTTTATTATTAGAGTTATCTAGTCAAAAGAGTCATGTATGTCAATTAATTATCAAAATTTGATGGTAATTAATCATTTGAGTTGTAATGTCTAGTAATTAAAGTCTTTCATTTAGAATTTCTATCATTTTAAAGTTATTAATGGTCCTTTTGTATGTCTGTAAAATCTGAAAACATTAAAAAAAGTTTTCCTTACGAATGCATTTTTGGTGGAACTAGACGTTAGATAATTTTTTCAAAAGTAAGGGGGGAATTTCTCCTTTAAAACATACATTTGAGCCTCAAATATATATGTACTAAGTAGATGATACCAAAGGATGGAAGTCATAGGAGGTTCAAGGAAAAATAACATCTTCTCATAAGATGCTAACGATGGGGCCTTATTTTGAGATAGTGGCATACTCTATACCAAAATGAATCTACTGACGATGATCGTTAGTGATAGTGGAGACTCTATATGTTGTGCAAGGTTGAGTGGAAACAATCATGTATAAAGGCTACAAAAGTGATAATGAGTATTTGATCCTCTTTTTTAATTTTAATTTTTTTAGTTGTGTGGTGTATGAACAAGTAAAATGTTTTAATTATTCCCTTTCTAAGTTTGAAAGAAATGAGAATGTTCATATCATTGATATTGTAAATAGTTATATATGAGGGCAATTTACTACAAAAATCCTTTGAATGTATAGATATTCTAACTTCTATACTTCATTAGAATATGGTTGGCAGGTGAACATTTTCAAATAGAAGTGAAAGCAAGATAAGTTCACATATGTAGGTGATCATGTGTAGCAAGATCAAGACAATAAGATTTAGAGAGTAGTATGAAAACCTAAAATTATGAATTAGCATATGATTCTATTTTTAGTTCACATGATGTACTTTCTTCCCATGCAAAAACTAAGGGGGCTATGTTAGAATTTAATATCTACATGATAAGGTTATTGTTAGTCTAATATATTACAAATATAGTTTGTAACATATTATTATTTATATGGGTCTAAAAACTACATGATTCTAGGAGAGAATCATGGGTTGTTGACTCCCTATTCATAGGCTATAGTTTTTCTATTTATTTGTACACACTTAAAACAAATATGCATATAGTCTATGAAATTTAATATATCAGTTGTATTATTCTCTCTATGTTTGGATCCTCTGCATATATTAAAATTGAATATAAACTCTTTGAATCTTTGTCATCTAATATGATAGATCAGTGTGATTTTTCACATATTCAAGCTTGAACTATTATCAATCATGGCACTCTGAATAGAGTGACAATCAATGTGAGCTCAAATGAATAAAGAGTGAAAATCCAAGTAATCATTGATAATTTAATGCTTTTCAAATGTGATGAGTGTATTAGATGGAATATAAGTATGGTATGTAACAATGATGCCATTTAAGGGATGTTGTGCTTATCTAGGATAATGACAAAAAAATTGGGTGAGTGTGTGCATTATATGTGTAATGCACTCCTAACATATCTATTGTCTCATTAGTTGTTTATGTAGGAAAATGATCACTAAATATTTTCATTTATTTGATTTGAATTGGTTGTGCCTTTGAATTATCTATATGAGTGCCCACATTAATGATGTTTACATCTATCAAATCTTAAATATTGTGCCTTAAATTGAATCACCGATTAGTATTGTGCCTTGGTGCTCTATGAAAATCATAAAAGGAATTATGATCAAGTCCCTTTGGAAGAGGATTAATCACATTAACCTATATAATAAGAGGGAGAGATATGATATTTCATTTCAATAGTATTTTGTGGACCTTATATGGTACTTCTAGTAGATTGGTAAACTATCTTTTGGGAGGAGATGATAATACAATGTATAGAGTTTGTTCTAAAAATTCATACATTATTGCCTTTTTATCATTATTAATGTGAGTTAGTATCACCTTATATGGTGGATTATTTGAATTCTTTGTACTAGAATATAGATCTATTACATTCTTAACCTTATTCATCGACATGAATTTGACTTTCCTTTCATTAACTATATGACACAAATCCAAGAATGAGAGAAAATTCTTAAACATGATGTAATAATGTAGTGGTGGAAGAAATCTCTACTTGAATATATCATGTAATATTTTGTATGCCATTGGATTTGTCATCTTATATAACATTTTATTTTACCTTAAGACATATCTTATTATAGGCTCATTATATTTTGGTTTAAGTTTGGAAATTTGAGCATATGAAGTATTCTCTTTGGTATAGATTGAGAAATATGCTAGAAACATATCATCCAAGGGATTTAATGCATGGATTGATTGATGTGGTAGGTTATAGAACCATTGTAAAGTATATTAATTTAGACTTTTTATAAACAACTTGGTCAATAATCTGTCATTGGATGTATAATTAAAATTTTCTACATGGAATGCCCTTAGATGATGTTTAGGGTCAACCTTTCCATCATATAGTGTAAGCTTGGGTGAAAAAAAACATGTTGGTAGAATAAATGTTTTATTCCAATGGATTGTGTAATAAAGTATGGGAATCAAGCACCTAATTAGATTTTGAAGCACCTTGCTCCAAATGTAACATCTTAGTTTGTAGAGAGTGAATCTCATACATAAGGGATTATACACTAGGATAATAAGAATAAAAGGTAGTGTTCCTAATGAATGAATAAGAATTATCATATTAATATATTTAATCCCTTAGGTTTCCCCCATAGTAAATGGTGGTATAAAAATTATATCCATCTATTAGGACACAATCATACATATGCCTAGAATGATTGTGCCATGTTTGCACATTTTATGTCCAAAAGTGTTTGAAAAATGGTATGATGATCTTTATATTGACTACAGAGTGATTATATAAAGTTATTGATAATTTTAACTTTATTAATTAGTGGTTTTCCATCATCTAAAGGTTAAATAACATCTTGGTGTTTTTCTTAAGGACTAAGGTTATCTTAGTCATATTTATTATGTTATGAGGTATTATCATGAACCTCTACATATTCAAATTGATAATTAACATTTGAAGGTTGTGATATACCCTTGTCCTTATCCATGTTATGCTACATCATAATAAATTTGAGTATACTCAATTGGAGTACCACTTAATCTATCACTTCTTTTAGAAGAGGTAGAAATAGTTTTCTTAGATTGCATAAAATAAGAAATAAAATATTGGATGATTAATAATAATAAAGACTTTATCAAATATAAAAAACCCTAGGATAAAAATTAGAAACAGAAAAAAGAAGGATAAAAACTATAGTAACATTTATGGTTGGGGTTTTACAACATTCAATCAATAGATAGGTTCACCAATATGTTTTATCAAATTTGGAAATTAAGAGGTATCACATCCTAATTAGATAGATTGTTTCATAAAATTATAATGATAAAAATATGCAAAAAATGACAAACTAATTTTGAACTTTACAAATATGTAAAAATGTTAAAAAGGAAAAATGTATAAGGACAAAAAACTTAGCTGTAAAAAAACACTGCATGATTGTAAATATGATTGTGGAATTAATTATCTGATTGTATAATAATGTTGTGAATTAAGAGCAATGTATCAATTAATTCTAGGACAATGCTAATGGAATGAGATAGTGGAAGCATATGATGGTATATTTAAGGCATGTCAATGTCCTATGAGGTTTTTTTCTAGGTGAATGATATGGTAGGTTCACTTTACTTGTATGTTATATTTAACTATGTGGGAACTCTTGATATATTAAAAAAATCAATATGTGCCTTATTTTTCACTTATAACCTTAGTTAAATTGAACACAAATGATAAACAAATAAAATGGAAAAATGGGTTAGTCATTGAAGTTGTGCTTGACCTCAATACCCCCTGTGTTTAACACTGCTTACATACCAATAATCTAAAGAGTGATCAAACTCCATGTAGTTCTCCCATGCTACTATGGTGTGTGTGAAAGAGTGGTGAAAAATTATAAATGCTTGTGAAATATTTGTGTGATTAAGTGATTCAATGATGGTATGTGACCTTGGAGGTGTATGAAAAATTACCTTAATGATATTAGGGTTGTGTGGACTTTGTATTGGAAAAAATAAGTGTTTATTTATCTTTATGTGTAGTTATATGTTCTAGTGATTTTTAATCATATGAACCTCTTGGGAAAAAAATGGATTGAAAATGTGGATTTATAGTGACCAATTAGGAATTAATTTATATGGGGATTGATAAACATGTGGGATGCCATTTTACATGAATTTGAATTTGAACAAAGAGTCATTATCTAGAGAGAAGATGCAACTATCAGAATTGGATAGAACCAAGGAAAAAGATAGTCCAAATTGTTATTAATAGAGCAAAAACAACTAGAATAGAAGTGTTATTTAATATAAAAGTGATTTTAGGTTGTTTTTAATGTGGAACATGAATATCTTAAAATCATTAGTTGCTTAGAGAAAACGATCAGCTTCGTAAAAATGAAGGAATGTCAGTCAAGGACCTTGGGATGATGCATGAGCTATATATGTATGATTGTTCACAAATACAAAATTTCAATATTTTTTTTTAAAAATTTGTGTGTCTACATATGGTGAACTAATCTAAGGAATCACTCCACAAATTTGGAAGTAATAAATGTGTATAATATGAATCCTTATGAGTAACTAAATTTTGTGTTAAATCATCAATTGAGATGGGATGCCAAAATGTAAACCTTTTGTCATCAAGAATATCTTACCAATATTATGTATAATATTAATCATAATTATAATAATCCTCTTGATCCTAAAATTGTGATATGCCACTCTTATCATCTTTTGCATATGTATTTGTAAAACCAACTGTATTATAATATGGTATTGAACTTTTTGGTTTATTTTATTTTTCCATATGTATTGTATCATGTGCCTCTATTGTAATTATATTAGATATATTTGTTTGAATCTTAATTGAATACTTTTTTAATCTTTCTTTAATCTTTCCTTATGTAACCTTTCTTTATATAATTTTTCCTTATGCAATTTTTCTTTCTTTAACTTCCTTTTGTAACCTTTATTTCTCTAAATTTTCCTTTTGTAACCTTTGTTACTCTAATTTTTATTTTTTTTCATTTTTTAATTGTTACTTATGAGATAAAATCATAATTTAAGTAGGTTTCTTGATTAATTTACCTAGTATAGGATCACCACTACTAATTATTCTTTATATTTTATTCTTTAATGCCCAAAAATTGTCCGTATGATGTCCATGAATTATATGATAAAAATAATAGTATTTCGGTCTCAATAGATGATGCATGGGAGGTAATGTGATTATATTACTTTGAAATTTTTTTCTTAGAATCTCAATTAAACTCTTATTTACCTTATCTACACTTTTTTAATCACTAATTATAGAAATATCATGTTTTAGCTTCCAATCATGAGATGAATTCTTTTGAGGCATGAAAAATATAGATGGAGATGTAGATTCTAGATATTATTTATGAATTATGTATCACCTTAGTCTTGTACACTTGGAAAACTTAGATTTTGACTATTCCTTTCATTTTCAGACCTTTTTCACTTCTGTAAGTCTCATATCTACTATTTCTAAATGCCTAATTTCTTATCTCTTAGTTTGACCATTATCATTCTAATGACCCAAGCGTTATATCTTTACCATAATTATTTTAAATTTATTATCTTCCATCTATGTAATTTTTATAATTTCACCTATTTTTAAACTACCTAAACACTTGTGTCCCAGTTAGATGCTTTACTTTGATACAAGTGTCATACCCTAATACAAGTGTCTATTGCCCTAAAGTTATCCAATTTAAAAATGAAACTTATCCTAAAGGTTAGCCTAAGTTATTTAATGTGAGATATTACTCAAGGGAATTACTGTAAATATAAGATCACCCTCATTCATTCCTCACCTAACATAAACATAGAAAATATTAAAGGTAACTTACCAAAAGAAATATATCAAGCATTAAAATGAGAAATGTTTCCATATTTTATCCTATTGCCATATGAATCATAGGGAAAACACATATATAGGTCTAAATTAATGAAGGATCAATCCAAGATCTATATTTTACAAGTTATAAGCTAGGTCACTATTGTACATCCTATCCACATATTACATCCTTATACACACAAAAGACAACACATAGGGGATAAATAAATAAGTTTGAGGCCATTTTATGAGTATTGGATATGTAAGTAGTGCTTATTGATAGAGGGGTATTTGGGGTAACTCAATACCATCTATCCATTAACCCATTTTCCCCATAACCACTATGAAGATGAAGAACTAGGGTTTTCTCATTTGACAAGGAGCGATAGTCCATTACCTAGATGTGAATGCACCAAAGAAAAATCAACACATAACTCAAAAGCATCTAGGTGATTGCATCTAATTTTAACAAGCATTATATACTAGACACCTACATCTAATCTAGATAATAACATCAATATAACCATCCAAAGTTGACATAAGTGTTTGAGGATACAACGTTACTAAATCTATAATTTGATGACTATTCTAGAATTTTTTTCTAGTATGTTTCCTACTTATTCCAGATCTAGATCCATATTAGCATTAGAACTAGTTAAGTACTTATTTTCATTTTCATTGTAATATCTAGCATAAATTTAATTTCTATTCTTAGCATATCTCAACATTTAATTTAGAATATTGTTTATCTAAATTATAAAATTAATTGGCCTACTCTAGAGATAGTCTACCATCCTTGTGGCCTAAGCTATCTCTTACCCCTTTAACCCTAGATCCCCAATAATATACATTTTAGGGTTAAACATTTGGTAAACCTGATCTATGTAATTTTATTTTTTATTTTTAGGGTTTTTTAGTCAACTAGGGTTTCATATTATTGTACATTTTTAGTTCTTAATTACATTATTTTATATGTAATAAGTCATTTCCCTAGAGTAGATGATGTGCCTATTGTACACATTGAGCTTTCTCACTTACCACTTAAGATGCATCAAACTAATGAGGAACATAATACCATGATCCATGGTGATATCCATGTTGATAATGAATAGTATATTAATGAGGTTATCATATAAAAGAATCTAAAAATGAAAACCATGAATCTAATGAAAATGATGAACACAAACAAATTGACCATTAGGAAATGGAAGATATTAATTTGTTCCATCAATGTATTCATCAAAATCTTGAGGAATTTAAGCATATCATCAAGACCATATCATAAATAAAAAATTAAAAAGGCATATGTGAAACAAACCTCCCCTTGGATACTTAATTCATTCCAACATCTAGTGGGGGGCACATGTTATGTTTTTAAACCTTTGTTTCCTAAAACTACCATTACTACATAAACAATGGAATTACCAATTATTTCAAGTCAAATATAAATTTTAATGCCTATTTCAATACAATAATTTCTACATCTCCCTTAATAACTACTCAAATTCACAATTTAAATCCTAAAGGATCTACAGTACAAACTATATATAAGGGATAGTGAATCTGATTTATAAATCAATGTTATCTTAGAGAAGAGAAATCAAACTACCCATTCCACTTGTAGGTACATTTAGACAATTAGGGTCATGACCAATATGGATATGCTAGGACTAAATAAGGGGTCTATTACCATACAATATCACTAGAGAGAATTCCAAATCCTCTAGTCAAGTAATACTCCACAATAATCCTAGCTAAGTCCTATGGTTTCTAAAAAAGTAAAAGTAAATCTAATCCAGTACTCACCAAAACATGTGGTAAAAATGGGGGATAATAAAAATAAAAGTAAGCATGTAAATAAAAAATCTACTCAATTAAATGTAGAGGTAATCCTAAGAATGGAGAGATAAATATATTCTTAAGCCAATACATGGAAATTATTTCAACCTTTTAGGACTTAGGTCATTTAAATCATATTTTATTAAAGGGTTAAGTATAATAATAACTTGGAATGAAAATAGGAAATAATTGATTTGATAAACCTTTCCAAAAATAGAAAATATGTGAAGAAAGAGTACTTATCTAGAGTAAAATAAGTATTTTTTTGACTCAAGAGGTTGAAACAGGCTTGAGAAATAATCAGACACCTTTCATTTTATGATAGTAGATGAAATAAAGCTTCAAAAAGTAATGCCCTTATGTGGACAATATTAAAATGTGGTACTAGTGTCTAATTGTGGAACTAGTGTCTTTATTATATGATCTATTTTAAACTTTCAAAGAAGTTTTAAGATATTTTGGGGGACCTATAGGTGGTTCTATTTATTCTAAAAGCTCATATGTGTCACTATTTTTATTGAAGATCTTTCAAAAACCTAATGAATACCTACACACATGAAATAAAAACTGGATCAAATGTAAAAAGGGGAAAACTAGGTTGTGGGATATTATGATCATGTGGAGTAAACCCCCTATTATCCTAGCTACTACCGACATTAATCCCAATGATAAGGTTCTTAGATTGCATGTAGTTCTCCCTTAGGGAATGTTTATAATCAATATGCATGATATGCTAGAATGGATTTTTCTTAGGCCCTTATTTGATCAAGTATGTAATGTTTAAATGTAATGGATGAGTATTATGTAGAGTATTGAGCTATACTATTGAATAATTTTATGTAACTATGTACCAAAATAGTAAGTGATATATGTAATATGCCTTGCAAGTCTATTTATATAGAAGGAAATTTGATTTGAATGTAAGACCTTGTTTGCTGGATGACAAGTTACAAAAGAGGGATAAAAACATAAGAGAAGGCTCAATGTATGGTTAGGTCCTAAAACATAGGGGAAAATGATCATTGAACACTAGATCCATAATTTGACATGGAACTACTATCCTGATAATGGTACTAATGTCTTGATGCCTAAAAATAGGGTTAAGACTAGGTAGGACAGGTTAGGGGCCCTTGTGACTTGGAGTAGGTGACTTAAGACCACTAAGGGAAATAAATAGGGAAAATAAGGCATAAGAAAGATAAAAAGACCCAAAATGACCATGCTAACAAGGGTTATATTCATCACTAATATCTTCATCTGAAATAATAACAAAAGACATAGTATTGGTGGTTTCATGACCAGATTAGGGTGTATACATTTTCCCCCTTTTTATTGTTGTAGTGTAATGAAATGAAAGTACTAGAGTAAAAATAAAAAGAGGAACATGTACCTATGATTACCTATGAAGATGTGCTTTGTACCTATCTCACTTCTTGGACAAAGAAGTGGATAAGAGCTAAAGTGAAGTATGTGAAGAGGAAATCCATAATGTGGGTGTCCTTTATATTGAATCTAAATAGTGAAATTAATCATGAAGAATAAAACCCTATTTTAACCCACCCTAATATCTAAATCGAATCTAAGTATGTAAACTAAATATGTGGAGAAACAAGGCCTTATTAACCCTAGTCTAATATGTGTACTAAATTTGAGTATGTAAACTAAATATGTAGAGAAATAAGTCTTGTTTGTGCCCAATCTAGTATATGCACTAAATTTGAGTATGAAAATTGAATATGTAGAAAAACAAGGCCTACTTTCGCCCACTTTGGTATTTGCACTGAATTTGAGTATGTAAAATAAATATGTAGAGAAATAAGGCTTGCTTTTCACTCACTATGGTATGTGTACTAAATTTGAGTAGATAATCTAGGTTTGGTGGAAGTCTATGGGTCAACTTCTACAAATAGTCATGTAACCCAAACTGGTGAAGCCCTGGTGGCATCTTTATGATATCCTAGTGACAATGTAAGTGTAACTTAGAATTTTAAATATAAAGATCAAGGATGTGTGCTATTAATCATGCCCCCAATCTTGATATATAAATAATGTAGTTGTGTGTTTGAATATATATATATATATATGACTCAAACTATATATCTGAGTCAAATTATATATCTAAGTTAGACTATATATTTACATCAAACTATAAATATGAGCCAAACTATATACTAACCTGGGTAAACCTATGTGTCTAAATATTTTTATGAGTGAAACCATATATCTGAGCCGAATTGTATACCTGAGTGAACATATGTGTCTGAATATCTGTATCTAAGTCAAACTATATATATATATATGAGCCAAATTGTATACCTAGGTGAACTTGTATGTCTGAATATCTGTATATCTAAGTCAAATTTTATATTTGAGCCAAACTGTATACTTGAGTGAGCTTGTGTGTCTAAATATTTGTATCTAAGTAGACATGTGTGTCTCAATATTTGTATATCTAAGTAGACCTATGTGTTTGAATATCTATATATCTAGACCAATCTATGTGTATTTACCTCCCTTTTAGTGAGAGAGCTAAGAATAAGGTAGTGTCTAAATATTGAAAAGTTTGACCTCATAGGTCAAAATATCAGCCATATCATTCAAAACTTTGTTTTTCATGATTCTATAACCCTATTCACAACCTTGTCATGCCTTTGGTAGTCTTCAAATGCTGATTTGTTAGCCTTGTTAGCATTGTTTAAGGTAATGTCTTAGGCAAGCTTTATAATGCCTTTAGAGTTAATATAGTAGCTCATTAGGGTATGTAATATTATTTTAAGATGGTATATTTCCTATTAGGTTAATTTTTTTCACTTGGTCACTTGCTTTGAAGCTTATTAGTCTTATTTGATGAAATTAAGGTACTTTAGCAAATTTTATGGTTTTTAGAGAAACCTAGGTTTGTATTGTGACCAATATAGTACATATAAAGGTGAATTTATTTCATGGATCATTGAATAATATGGGGAAGAGTTTTTCTAAATTTAAATGAGGTTTAGAACTATTATAGTTACTTTATATGAGATCATCTCTTTTATACTGACTTTCTCAGCATTTAGAGACATTTTAAAAGGGATTCTAAGATTATCAATATGAAATATACATACCATTAAAATTTTTAAGGGTTTAAAAGGTTTTTTAAATTTAATAATTTTATAATGAATTCAAAACAATGGTTTATTCATGAAAATAGTTTAGGTTTAACTCAAAAAGGTAGTTTTATGGGTTTGTACAGACTTGATGAACTCACTTCTAGGTGAAAATACCTTAAAGGTTTTTTGGGTCTTATATAGGTCATATAAATGGATTTAAATCTCTAATATGTCCTAAAAGTCTAAAAATTTCTTTTTATCCTTTATTGCCCTCTTCACAAGCTCACAAGGGTAGTTTTTGAGTGATCAATATGAACAAAGGAGAGAGAGAGATGGGTCCTAAATTTTTTGACAAAAGAGGGGTTAATAGTAAGCTTAATATTTTTATGAATGGTCATAAGGTTTATCCCCTATCATTTATGGACAATTGTTAAGACCCTAAGGTGGTGTAAAACTGACTAAAAACCCCATAGGCTCATTTTGCTTCATTAAATTGGAATTTTGGAGTAATTTGAATGGTATAGGATAATTTAAGGAGATGTATAAGGTATATTAAATCATTTAAAAAGTTTATTGAAACCTATTTAGTAAGTGTGAGCTCTATTTTGTCAAGAAACCTCCATTTTTACATAGTTTGCAATGTAATCTACATTATTTATTAATTTTTCAATGTTACTACTATTTGGATTATGTTACTAATATCATCTTTATAGTTCCATATGAGACTATAAAACTTCATAAACATTATTTTCACCCTTTTAAGCAACAAACAACATTCTCAAAGCCATGAGGCCTATGTGTAAACTGTTTGCTCAAGAAGGTTTCAAAGGGTTTGGTACTACACTATCAAAGGATCAAGGAGGTAATAACTTCATGATAGATTGAATTAGATGTTGTAATTTTTTTCTAAAGTTTAAACGTTGTAAAATTTTGTCTTTAAAGTGACTAATGACACCCATGAGAGCAAAAGGTCTAATTAGGCCTAATAAGACTAATTGCTCATACATAAGATTGTATATAATGGTGAAGGCTACTTGATGGTATGAGATAGAAAATAAGCTTACATAGGTATAAAAGGAACAATAGGACAACCTTATAGGGGTAATTTCCCCTTAATTCCAGTAATAAATCCATAGTGCTATGCAAGGTGATATGAGAATGAGGTTTAGAAATAGTCATCTACAATAGTCTTGATGAAAGTCATAGAGATTAGGGATAAGATGAAGTTTTGAGACCATTGATATAGTTTGGATATTTATATAAACATTAAAAAATGTTTGGAATGGAAATTCAAACTTTGAAAAGGTGTCTTAGGTTAAAGAAAAAACTTCCAAGTAGCTTTTGAGGCTTAAATCACTCATTGGACTTATGCATATAGGGATCGATTTTTAAGAGGACATTCAAACTTCCAAAGTTGAATTTAAGGCACTAAATAAAATTCATATGCCTATTCCTACATTTCAATAGGTTGTAGAGTATCTTAAGTTATGAAGACAAGGCCTTCTAAGACCTAGATGACAAGAAAAGAGCACCTGTAACTGGGTTATACTTTTCTTTTGACTGTGAAATGTAGACTATGATGTAAAGTGGCTCTCTCAAGCCAATAAGGGTAGAAAAAGGGTATAATATGGTAGTATTCATATCCAAAATTAGGTAAAGGGACTTGATAAATCCCTACTACTCACAATATGCAAAGAAAAATCTTATGTCCACTTACAACCAACCTTTATGCACATACAATCAAAAAACATAGTGTATTAGCTTAAGAAAGAGACTTGTGTGTGTTAAGGATAATAAAGAGTTTGTATATGATCTCATGATAATGGAAGAGTTTTTAATATTTCAAGGTTCCAGACCTATTAAGGTCTTATGCACACCTATAATCATGGTTCATCTACAATCATATGCCTATCATATGCTTTATGAGTTAATAGAGTTAAGGGTGACTTTCTGCTTGTCTTAAGCTTTGAAAACTTATAAGAGTGATAGGGAGGCATTATGGAGTTTTTTTGGTTGAGGAAATAAGGTTAGTCAAGGGGTAGTCTCGAGCCTTTAAAATTAAACAAATGAGACCTAAATGCCTCAAGCCTATATGTCCTCATTATGGATAAAATCAACACCTCAAATAAACCTAAGTATTGAAGAGCCTAACCTCTATGTATATGAAGACAAAATACTAGTCATAATAAGAAATAGGCCACATGAGAATGTTAAGAGAGTTATAGGAACTGAGTTCACATGTTATAGACCTCACACAGCGCTGTACAAAATGAATAGATGAGAAGTGTTTTAAGAACATGTCAAGGAGTTAACATACCGTGTGGATAGTGAGAGTCTATAATTCTTGCTTTGGATATCCTTCCAACATATTGAAAGAGGAAGAATAAAGTTAAAAACCTTTAAATTCATATATACAAGCCTTATTATCTATATCTACATCACCAAGGTGAATGTATAGTCAAGTATACTACATGGGAAGTGGTATAGAGAGGAGACTAGAGGTATGAAAGGAGTTAGAACCTCATAAGTTATATTTAATAGATGAATAAGTTCATAATCCATGACAATGAACTTTTCAAGGTCTTATAGTAACTAATCTCCACCTACAACAAATAAGATTAAATTCCCACATATAGTCATATAATGACAACATGGAGTTAAAGGCAAGAGTAGAGGTATGGACAAGGATTGATAAGATGTCTGAAGGAGCATGAGTGTTAATGATAAGGTTATGAGGATGATTAAAAGGTAGAGGTATTTGAGAGTGGTTGAACCTAATTGAGACTTCAACTAAGTTCATGGACTACTAAGAGGTCTAATGATGTGTAAAAAAGGTCCAAACATTAAATATGCAATCAAGCAATCCCAATAGGTGAGTACAGGCCTATCTCAGGGTAAATTCATTCTTCAAAATAATGAGAGAAATAGAGCATGTTTGAAAGTGTCAAACTTATTTTGGTATCTCAAACAAGTTGAAAAGATAGCGAAGGTTATGAACTTTAAGGTGAAGTTTCAAACACCTAACATACTGAAGTATTCTAATAGCTACCTATAGGATGTAAGGGAAGATAAAGTGGTATTAGGCCTAAGGAAAGGAGAAAATGGTGTTTTAAAGTAATTTTAACTCAATAAAGGATATATATATGTTCATGAACTATTGAAGTGGTTTGAAATTCCATGAAAGAGAGACCTAAAGAGCAAAAGAATGTAGTCTTGATGCCCTCATAGGCACCTATAGGTTTCCCCTAGTTACTACAAACCTTAAGCTTGAAGGAAGGGAAATATAGTGAAGGGAAACTGAGGTCTATCTCAATCAGTCCATGAAATGTCATAAGGTTAGTATGGATCTAAAAGAGACAAATAATACTGATCAAGACTGAGTTCAAGTTTTTATACCTAGTTAAGTAACCACCTATAACCAAGCCTAATGGATAAGGAATGAAGGTGAATAGAGTTGATAGATTTTAGGAATTTATAAAAAATAATAAATAAATCATAGGTTTTTTTTAAAAAAAAGTAGATAGTTGCTTTGAAAAATGAATTTGACCAAACTAGGTTTCTAAACCCTATACACAATCAAGTGATCCCTAACAAGCACCTAAAGGTTGCTAGTGGAATGGACTAGAATCAAGCATAAGAAATAATATAGAGGGATTTTAAGGGTTATTTAACTTAATTTTAGATTTAAATTAAGTCCATGAAATATTTAATGAGATTTGAAACAAAGGTGAGAAGGTAAAAAACCCAGTCTAGACCTAATGAAGAAAATACACACACAATCACATGCCTACAATCTAGTTATGAGATAAATTGAGGCTTTGAGGGTTATATGAACATAAAAATACAATGGTATTTGGTAATTTTTTCTTTGATTTAATTAAGACATTCATGATCATTTAAAGGCCACAAAAATAGGGGACATACCCACTATTTTGTCTTAGACCTGAACCACTCCTTTGGCAAGGGGCAGTCATGAGACTAGGTGGTTTAAGTATAAAAAAAATATTTGAAAATTTCATGAAGGGTATTTTAGGAAATATAAAATGATATAAAATGTTTTCATACACTATTAAGAAGCAATAAAACTCAGGTTTTGGTCCAAGTGCCTTTGAGGGCTAGCAAGAAGGAGATAAGCTTAAAACCCAAGACCCCTGACCAGTATACCAAATGCATATATTAGGTTAAAAAAGACTAAAAAATAATGTATAATAATTAATTGTATTATTTTTAACGTGTATGAACTAATCCCAATAGTGGGAATGATTTTTTAGACCCATAACTCATATTTGATCTCTCTTAAGCTCAAGAACACTAGGTAAGCCACATGAGGAACAACTTTAGATACTCATACCATATCTCACGATTTTCAAGGGGATATAATACATTTGGGATAATTTAGGGGATTATTAAATAATATTTTATAAGTGGAATGAGGTTAGTTTGTGGTCTGTCCTTTATAAACAATTGTTAAGACCCCATAAAGTTCTTAAACACTTTAAAAACCCTTATTATGACTAGTCAAAGAAAATGGACTTAAAATGCACCTATAATGACATATATTTATCCTAAAAACTCTTATATGTTTTTTATGACTCCATGGAGGTTATCAAAATATATTTTTATGCTGATGTCACTTGTATGGATTGATCTAAATACTATATGGTTTCATGATTTTTTGTGTTTTTTAGGTGTTATGAGAAGGGTATAGCTTCCAAATCATGGGATGAGGTCATTTAGGAAATTTAATAATTATTAAATATAAAAATATTTCATGGAATATTCTTGAGGTGGTTGAACCAAGCCTATTTTTCAAGGTAGTCCTAAACAGGCTCAAAATAAGACTAGGTGACAAGGTGGTTTCTTGGTTTGCACACTTCCATAGGATCTCAAGACCCCAAAATTGAAATTAGAGTTTGTGGAAGTATGAGATAAGTAAATCAAAAAATTTATAGAGTTTCACATGTATGGTATCTCCTAGTAGCAATATTTCTACTTTCTAGGCCCAAGAGGGCTAATTAGGCCTAATTTGGGAGAGAAAATGAGTTAGAAAGTACACTTACACTCATAATATGATTATGAATTTTTTATGGATATTTAAAGGGATAGAGGTTATATAAAACTATGCTCAATTTTATATTCATATCCATATTATTATAGATAAAGAGCTTTACCTATTTGGAGGGCTATAAGGATTTGAGAAGAAATTCAAGGTTTTGGTACAAAACCAAGTCTTTTTAAGTGTTTGGTTTCTTCAAATGTATTTTTATAGGTCTGAAATGATTTTGGGAGACCATACATGGAATAAATTTTCATGATTGAGGAAAAAATCTAATTTTCCCCTCTATGCCTTATTAAAGATGAGCTTTTCAAGGAGTCAAAAGGCAAAATCATTACATAAGGCTTCATATAAAATTTGTCAAGGATAATACACATTATTCATGACACATATAAGATTATAAAAAGTCAAGGACTAGTTGGAATGTTTTTTAAAGGTTTGAGAAGATTTTAAGTCTTCACTAATGTTTTCTTTCCTTCCAACACCTAGGGTGTGGAAGAAGTCAAACAAGCACTAAAAGATCTTCTAGCAGCTTATGAGTCATGAATGTCCTATAATAATGTTTCAATGAAGATTAAAAGGAGGAATTAATGTCTTATTTTCAAGAGTGAGGACTAATTCTTCATCAAGGACATAAGGTCTAGTATATATGGGTCAATCAAAGATTCAGGCACTCTCCAAGTGGTCAATCTTGACCAATCATAATGAAGATATTTACAAGGCTCCTAAACTCATAAAACTCTCTCTCCTATTACCCATAAGGACATGAAAGTTTTAAATGTTTAAAAAAGGTACTACATAGCATTCAAGGAGGGTAAAGACCAAGCTTGAGACCCCTATTTTAGGGTTGTTTTATCTCCCACCATTTTATTTTTCTATTTCTACTAATTTTTCAAAATGTTAATCATCACTCTTTGCTTTTAGTTGTGTTGAAAGGCTGCCAAATTTTTTACTAAATTTTATTCTCACATTTTGAGAGAAATAATAGGCTTTTGTTCCACCATTTTTAGGTTTTTTGGTGAAGTGTATGTGTTTGCCATTGATATAGCATTGTGAAACATTTATTTTTTTGTGTTATCGTCTAGTTAAAAAAGTCATATTAAGTGTTAATATAAACCCTAATACAAGCATTGGATGTAAATTTAGATATTTTACATTCTTTCTTTGTAAATTGAGTTTGTCAAGTCCATCTTTTGAAACACTAAAGTCATGCCTAGAGTGTAGATAATGCGTGCAAATTTCTCCCTTTCATAAGAGTGTTCATTACAAGCATAATTGGTTATAAAATATTGGTGCACCACATTGATTTCTAATTTCCCTTTTAATTTCATCACAAATAATGTCTTTTTCACCCTTTTCATTGAGAGAATCAATATTTAGTAGGTTTGATAACAAGTTTTAGTGAGATCACCAAGGGAACCAACCCTATCTAGAGATTCTCTCCCTTCCAAAGTCACACACACTTAGGAGAGATTCCATGTTATAAAAGAGTGAAAAATAACATACTCTCTCTTAAGGTAACCTTCCTTATTGATAACACTAACCAAAAGTGGTAATGACCGATATGATGGTGATAATTAACTAGGGTGATGTTGTCTTAGGTTTGGATATTTTATCGATTGTGATAGATTCAATTTTTAAAATTGGTAATGGGATAGACATTTGTATATATTAAGTTTGTTAGGGGAATATAGGTCTTTTAATTTTATAGAGTTAAAAGTGATTGAGATATTAGTGGAACTAATATAGGGTGAGTTACATTGAGGTCAAGTCCCACGTACAAAAAATGGCTCATAAATTAGAGTTACGATTCTCTAGATATCACATCTAAAATAAGTTTGTATTTGTTGGTGAAATTAACAAGCAAGGTCAACCTTGGTAAGGTGGAATTTTTATCAAAGTGACTCAAATAGGTTAGTTGATTAGTTTGATAATTCATTTTAATTATTTGACTTATAGTTATTATTTGATTTGATCTAGAGAGTATGCTAAAGAGATGAGGAGAAAATTTGACCTGGTATGAGGAGGTTGAGGCACTTATCCAGGTTGGGGAGGAGGTTACCTTGGGAAGGTTCCTATTCTTTTTCCTATTTTTATCATGTTGACCATTTTCTAGTCCCAAACCTAGAAAGGGGTAAACCTAATGCCCTAAGTCATGGTCTTATCATAATACCATGGTTGTCATGCATCTTATGATTTATGAGGGTGTTTAAGTAGTTTATTGTCTTATCATGATCACAAATTTTCCTTGTTAATTTTTATGTGCCTTTGTATCTCCTTTATAGCTTGAGTCTAGTGTGATTATGATGTTCAACCATGCTTATATAGTCTTTGACCACTTTTATGGAGTCCCAACAGTCAAAAGGTGCCATGGGGAAGATGAGAAAAGGAGGAAATTGGATAGAAGATCATAGAAATATTAGTTCTACCTGATAACATGAGGTATGTTCATTCTCAAGATTTCAAGAAACATCATAAAAGGTGTCTTAAGGTTTAATTGAGTTTCATAAATCATAAAAGTATTTTATATGTATTAACATGATAATTCAATTGATATACACCATTTTAAGGTCATATATATGCAAAGTCAATGATATTAGTCATAATGAGACCTAATCTAGCCTTAATAGATCACTAAGTCACCCCACATGCCTCTAGTGGGCCTCATAAACCTCATTAAGCCATCATTAGACTATTTCATGCCTAATTGAATCCATTAACATCATGTTTAATGCCAATTCCCCTAATATGCCCCCCCACACATGCCAAATTTTGACTCTTCAACTCCCTCAATTTGTATCACCAAGTTCAAAGTGTTAGATGGCTCCTATTTTACCTCCACAACACTTTCTAACAATGTTTTAGGTTTGAAACAAGGAGATTTGTAGAGAAAAATGGCAATTTGTAGAGTTTTCTTTAATAGTATGGATCCATACTATATAGACAAACCTAGATGGAGTCATGATTTTGTAGAGGGAGATTAGAGATGTTAAATGGTGAAAATATTAGTGTTTCTTAGTGTTTCAAGAGATCAAAACTATTCTATCTCTCTCTCAAGCTAATTAGCATGCTTAGAGAGCTCCTCAAGTTCATGCTCATATCATATAAAGGAGAGAGTGTGGGCCCAAGATCATAACCAGAGAAAGTGGACTTAGGAAGCTTACACCCATGGTAATTCATCTAGGGATTGGTATCTTATTCTTTATGAACATTACTTAAGAAGCTAAGGAATCCTTATGCCCTTCTCATTTGCATAGGCCCATTTGGACTAAATGGTTTTTGGGGATTTTTACCTTATCTACTCAAACAAATAATAGATGATGCTTCTATGAGTCTTGAATAGAACTTCCATGGAATTTTTATCACATGAATCAAACATGTAAGCTCAAATTATTATAAAAATTTCATTATTTTCTCCTATGGATAGTCTATGTATCTGTGCAATAGATAGAGGTTTGATGCCTTCATCAAAGGTTATTGACTAGGTTGAAGAGATGAAGAAGTCTT
Organism: Torreya grandis; assembly: GCA_037957365.1. Classification (NCBI taxonomy): domain Eukaryota; kingdom Viridiplantae; phylum Streptophyta; class Pinopsida; order Cupressales; family Taxaceae; genus Torreya; species Torreya grandis. The sequence goes on from JARHVA010006031.1 coordinate 1,029,440, forward strand.
CAAAGATTCTAATTCCTCCTTGCTTAGATTATATTCCCAATGGTGCTTTGCCACCTCTAAAAGTCTCAAGGAAGAATGGCTTGTTTATACTTCAGAACCACTATATAATGAACACTGTGTGTGACTCAATGAGACCTACAAAGCCTCATATGCAACTAAAAAAATGTAATGAGGTGTTAAAATTAGGTTGGAATGTCATCAAAACATTTAAGGCAACCTTCCCTGATTTCATGGTAGCATCATAGGCCTAAAAACTATCCTTTCTCACCTTCAAATCCACATAGTCCCTTTTTTTAGCAAAGTTTAAGGTATTTTTGTGAAAGTTAAGGTTTTTTGAGTTTCAAAAGTTTTAATTTAGGTTGTATATGATGTGTTATGCCTTCAAAGTTTCATGATTGTTTAGGTATATGTATAAAGACATCCAAGGTCCATATGGTTTGTATAGGTAGGATCATTAGTCTCCATTTCACATCACTTTAATACTCTTGTTGTTTCACTATATCATCACTACCCAATTGCATTATGTTACTCCTATTTTCATTCCCTACACTCCATATATCTCCACTACCACCCTCCACTATTCATCCAACCTTCCTTCCAAGGTTAGATACTATCAATATCCCTCCATCCTCCCTTGGAACCATAATAATCAATGAGATCATAGGATATTGGACCCATATGGTCATATAGTGGGATGAGAAGGTAAATGTGCACCTATAACCAACCGTTTTGGGTTACTATAGTAGGGTCTCCCAAAAAGCATTGTGGATACTAACCAAAGGCATGGATATTGATGTGGATACTAGAAGATATGAATTATATGAGATGAGTGGAGTTATTAATGTGTTATTAAGGTTTTAAAAACTATGAATCATTCTACCTTCATAAAAACATGACAATCAGACCCTACACATAGTTTAAATGAATGAGTGTAGACCTATAATAGATTACAACATATCAGGGACCATAATTTGATTATAATATTAATATAATAGGATAGAATTAATGTAAATATGATTTAAGTTTAGATCCAAATGAAGGAAATAATTATGATCATCACCACTAAGAGGATAGAGTGATACCTAAATAGGCATAACACCACATAG